>OY747129.1:86548435-86913435 GCA_963556465.1 Berberis vulgaris
TTTTTTCAGATTAAAAATAACGCGTCATCTCAAATCTATCGATGTTTATACCATAAAAAAAAAATACACATTGAGATGCATCATATACACATCTCAAAAAAAATCAGGAGATCTGAAAGGTATTCAACAACAAAATAAGAGACGGTTCTGACTTTTTGACACAAACATATCTCCTTCTTTGACACCACCACCTCTTTTAACCTACTAAATAAAACCTTTTTTCCCCGATCTCTTATCCTATCTTCTCTCCTTCTCCATTTGTGATCTCTTCAACAACAAGAAGCAGGAACAACCAGTGACGGAGCCAGGATTTTCGTTGAATGGGGCAGAGTGATGAATCATATTTAACTAATGATAATATAATAATTAAGTACTTTAATATAATTTTTGTTAAATTTTGAACTATACATAAATAACTATACAAAACACCAAGTACTAAACAAAACTTCATCTAATTCATGGGTGAGGAAAATTGATCTAACAATCTACTTTGTAGGATGTACAAGAGATAAATATATAGAGGACGGCGACACACTTGCCTTTCAAATATACATAACAAGGCGAGAACTCGACATCGTGCAATTCTATTGATTTGGTCAATTCATTTGGTGTATAAAGTTAAGGGCCAAAAATACTAATGGGCCATTTCTCCAAAGTAATCCTATGAATAAAATACTAAACTAGATTTTGATACACAAATTCATTCTCGAAAAAATACTTTAAAAACATTATTCTTCTTCAAAGCAGAAAAAAGAGGTTGGGGCGTTGGTGGGAAAGGAAAAATAAATCAAATAGAGAGAAAATGAGAGGAAAAGAAGTGGAGGCAGAGCGGTTGTTGTTCTCGTAGTAAACATTTTTTTTTACCCATAACCCTCCCCACCTCATGCCGCCGGCCGAGTTCGAATCCGTGACGTGTGATTCCATACGCTATACTTCTACTAACTCAACTAGTACACTTTAACCAATAAACAAATAGAGGGTAAAGAAAAGAAGAAATGGAGAAACGGGGTTGTCAGCGTCACTGAGAATAGTGGAAGAGAAGAAGAGGTGGGGGTCGGATGGCGTCATCGATTGCAAGTTAGACAAATCAAGATTTTTTCTAAAGTCAGTGGGGGCAAGTGCCCCCACTTGACCCCACATAAATCCGTCCCTGGGAACAACAACGTAACTTCCACTGCTATTGTTGCCCGTCCCTTCTTATTATTATTATTTTTTCTTATTTCTTTCCAATTTTTTTCTCGACAGCAGATGATAAGAGCATAATTAGGCTATTTTTAGAACTATATATATATTAGCATAATTAGGCTATTTTGAAAGTGGAAAATGGAAAGGGGAGGGTAAAGGAGGGCTTGGGCTTGGGTTTTTTTTTTTTTTTTTTTTACCGGGATGGCATGGTCTCGTTCCGATTCAAATGGGTCCATGACCAATCGGGTTTGCACAAGAAAATCCACTATCCCAAACCGTTCTACTAAATCAGATCTGGAATTGGGACAAGTCTAATCCCGAACTGACCTGAACCATGCCCACCCCTAATAGCAAGAGAGACAACCATGAAAAAGAAAATCATCAGCAATGGCATATTTGAGCTTTCATGTCCAGTCATCTCAAGAAGAAACAAATAAACTCATTATCCAATCAATATAGTTATTATTCCTATCAAATAAATATTACATACTCTGTTTCTACAAATGATGAAAAAGAATTGTAGAAAGCTAAAAGAGTTTTGTAATTACATTTGGAACTACCCCTTATTATTTCTTGACTTACATATGAACAAGCAGGTTCGTCTCTCCTCTTAATCATAAAAATCGAAAAAAGGAGCAACCACTAGAAGGGGAGCAACTTGTGGAAGGGTCGTAATCATAAAAATAAAAAAGAGGAGCAACTTGTGGAAGGGTCTTAATTATAAAAGTGGAAAAGACGAGCAACTAGGGGAAGGGGAAGTTCGTCTCTCCTCTTAATCATAAAAATCGAAAAGAGGAGCAACTTGTGGAAGGGTCTTAATCATAAAAAAAAAGAAAAAAAAGAAGGAACAACTAGTAGAAGGGGAGGTTCGTCTCTCCTCTTAATCATAAAAATCGAAAAGAGGAGTAACTAGTAGAAGAGGAAGTTCGTCTCTCCTCTTAATCATAAAAATTGAAAAGAGGATCAACTTGAGGAATGGCACGTTCCTCACTTGTAAGTGTGTAATATGAAGAGCGTGCCCAAAAACATGCAACAGATGATCCAAACCACCCACTTGAGACTCCATGGAAGCATGATCTCAATTGCAATAAAGACGGTAAGTACAGCAAAGACAACTCCCATTCTTTCAAGCAATTTGGCTGTAGTCTTCAATTTCCCGGAAGTCTTGCAACGAAGAGAAAAACCAAATAGAGATGTAGAGAATGCAAGTAGGAGCGAGAAACAAAGGAAGTAGAAGGAGAGTGGAACCTTGTGTGGTTCAATTTGGAAGTAAATAGAGAGAAGTGCATTAGCACTTGCGAATGAGTAACTCAGTATCATCTTTCCCCAGTCATCTTGATGTTCTTCTTCTCCACCACAACATCCTTTAGCAGTGCAAAACTCCGCACTCAAAGATTTGTTAGATGACATACCAGCTCCCATTTCTATATCAGGAAGAGGAGGTACTGGACAAGTTGTAGGTGCTGGTGCTGGTGATGATTGGGTGTTTGAAGACATTTTTGTGTGACTGAAAGAGAACAAACGGTTCTAGCTAGCTAACTAGCCAAGAACATAGTTGCATTAAGGTTTCCGAGGAACCCAGGTCTCAATAAATAATATTGACCAAAAGATTCTCTCAATCACCTACTCCGAAAATGCTTAGAAAGAGTGAATTGACTTAAAATTTTTTAATGTGGAGTCTTACAACCTCCTTATCTGTCAGCTGATAAAGAAATGAAAACCATTGATATAGAAGTAACGAATCTTCTTTAATTTAAAGGTTAAGGGCTCCTTAAACCCCGCTCAATTTCAGAAGAAAAAAGGAAAAAAAAAAAACTATCACCAACTGATAAGTACTTTCCTGAGGATTGCTCCCAACAATTTGTTTAGACATTTCATGTGGTTATCCAATTTAAAGAAAGTCAAAAGAAATTTGATCTGCTAGGAAACAACCAAACAGTGTCTCTCTTGCAATATTGATACAATCAACATTGTCGGTGTTATGTTCTGCACCTAGCTAAACCATAACTACGTTTAGACGAGCAAATTCAACAAGTAGTACAGTTCTTGCTAGTGATTAGTGAACCACGGAATTTCCGATTCTGCAATCTGAGGATACATGCATGTCTATAACTGCAGTCCTCTCTATTAACAAGGTGCGACCTACAGGTCAACACCATAAGAAAGTAATCATGCCACCGACGGATATCGAACCTAGGACGTGAGAATAAACCCACACAGACCATAACACCATTGACTGGAGTCTTACAACCTTATCTGCCACTCTTAAAGGAATGAAAATCATTAATATGGAAGTAACAAAATCTTTTTATTTTTAATTAATATAAAGATTAAGGGCTCCTTAAACCCTGCTCAATTAAAAAAAATCCCATCACCGACTGATAAGTACTTTCCTGAGGATTGCTCCCAACAATTTGTTTAGACATTTCATGTGGTTATCCAATTTAAAGAAAGTCAAAAGAAATTTGATCTGCTAGGAAACAACCAAACAGTGTCTCTCTTGCAATATTGATACAATCAACATGGTCGGTGTTATGTTCTGCACCTAGCTAAACCATAACTACGTTTAGACGAGCAAATTCATGCAAATTCAACAAGTAGTACAGTTCTTGCTAGTGAGCCACGGAATTTCCGATTCTGCAATCTGAGGATACATGCATATGTCTATAACTGCAGTCCTCTCCATTATTTAAAAAAATTTCTTATTTATTTATCTTTCTTTAAGTTTTAAGTTTTTTTCTTTAGACACCAAAATATTTCTTAAAATCAGAAAACCGAAATTAACTCAAAGAGTGAAATCACAATCTTTGATTATAATCACCCCATCTGTAAGCGAAGACATGAGCTGATAAACTCTTACTCGCACATCACACACCTTGTTCCAACAATGCATCTACGTGTTCTGTATGGACCACGAATTTACTGTTGCAAAACTGGCATTACAAATGTGAAAATGGACAAAGTTTGAGGTATGGAATCAAAAGTTATAATTTGTAAATGAGGAAGAATAAACTACAACGACCAGACTCTTGAGCTCTCCTTGAAATGCATAAAAGAAGACAAACACTCATCACAAACCTATATATATATATATGGCATCATGATTCATGAGTCACTCTGGAATTGTGAGTGGAATTGTAAAAAAATATCACCACCATGACAAAATGGGTTCTAATATCTAAAGCTACTACAAAATATAGTAGCTAGGTTGTAGCTTTAGATATTAGAATCCATTTTAAAGCTACTACAAAGTAGCCAATGGCATGACAACTCAATGGTTAGATCTTGGCGGATGATACCACTAGGTCATGAGTTCAAACCCAGCTTGCGACATCTTTATGGGTTCTGGGATCCTATAAAAAAAAAAAAAGCTACTACAAAGTAGTATTCATCTCTCCCGTGAAATTAATCCTCATCAATTATTAATTATCAAATAATGTTAACAATGGCAATGGTAACAACGGCATATCGAAGTATGGCATTGAACCCGTGTCATTGGCACGAATATTTACTATGTGAAAAAAAAATATATATATATATATATATATATTTCACGAAAAGAGGATTGCTCCCAACAATTTCACCATGACCTATTACTTTTCACGAAAAAAATATATATTTCACCATGGAACCAACTGATAAGTACTTTCCTGAAGATTGCTCCCAACAATTTGTTTAGACATTTCATGTGGTTATCTAATTTAAAAAAAAAAATTCTTTTTTTTGAAAGGTAAGCAAGGTTTTTATAGGATTCCAGAACCAATAAAAATGTCGCAAACTGGGTTTGAACTCATGACCTGGTGGTACCATCCGCCAAGCTCTAACCATTGAGCTATCGTGCCATTAATAAGTCGGTGCTATATTCTGCACCTAGCTAAACCATAACCGCGTTTAGATATGAGCAAATTGGTGCAAAACATGAATGATGTTAGAACACTCTTGATGGTTTGAGCCCAAACTGTAAAAAGCCAAAGAAACTGATAGAATTCAACAAGTAGTACAGTTCTAGCTAGTGAACCATGGAATTCTGATTCTGCAATCTCCAAAGTGGATATATGCATATGTCTAGAGCTGCAGTCATTTCCATTATTCCAAAAAAAAAATTATTCATGTTTTATGTTTTTTCTTTAGATACCGAAATATTTCTTAAAACCAGAAACCAAAATTAATTCGAAAAGTGAAAACACAATCCTTGATTATAGTCACCCCATCTGTAAACCAAGACATGAGCTGATAAACTCTTACTCGCACATCGCAACCCTTGTTCCAACAATGCATCTACGTGTTCTGTATGGACCACGAATTTACTTTTACACAACTAGCATAACGAATATGAAAATGGACAAAGTTTCAGGTATGGAATCAAAAGTGATAATTTGTGAGTAATTTTATGGTGTCTCTTTTGGGTTTTTTGATACTTCTACCTTTTCTCGATGGTATTTGTGATTATGTTTAAAAAAGAGCGGATAAAAAGTGTAAAAAAAAACTAAAAAAAAAGAGGCGGCAACCTATAATTACTCATTTGTAAATGAGGAAGAATAAACTACAACGACCAGACTCTGGAGCTCCTTGAAATGCATAAGAGAAGACAGACGTCTCCAACATAGAATATATATATATATAGGCCATCATGAGATTCATGACTCACTCTGGAATTGTAAAAAAATATAAAACAACACCATGATAAAACGGGTTCTAATATCTAAAGCTACTTCATAAAAAATCTTACTTTGTAATGGGAATTCAAAAGGTGAGTGTGTCAAAATAGCCTTTTGGGGATGATACTGGGAACTTGGGATAATGTCAGCTTAAATATCCGCTCTTAGATCTATTCCATGTGGACCATATGATGTGTCAAAAAGAATGTCATGTAAAACTCTGCCAGTATGAGCTTGTCCATTGTTATTTTCTGATGTTTTCCTTTTGTAACTTCATTTAGAGATTCAATGTTAGTATTGAGCATACAAAAGAGACCTCCAACTTTGTCAATGGAGTTTTGAATAATTTTGATGGAGAATCACACAAGTTGGCAAACCATACAGAACAAAACCATGAGATCCAGCAGCAGAGTATTGCAGAATTTCAGAAGGCTTATGAGGTATAATGCTATAGTCTATAGACTATAGTCATGCCCTTAGATTTGGTAACCAGAGATATATTTTCATGTAATCCATCTGATATTTTATAATTCCAATTTCCACAAGTACAGGAACAGACACAGTCTGAATCTGAGAAACTTTTGGCAGAAATGGCCAACTTGGTCTCCAATCATATTCGCCGTAAAAAAGAACTGGTATATTTTGTGATTTTCATGGGTTGTTCCCCTTTTTAAATTGGACTTAGTGTAACAGGTGGACATCCTTTCTGCAGGTAAATACACGGCTTACTGGTCTGAGAGATACCACTCTTGAAAACAAAGTATTTATGGATGAATGTGTATCATCCTTGACAGGCATATCATCAGATGCCAAGAGAAAATGGCAAGAATTTTCTAGTCAAGCAGAGAATGGTGCCAGAGATGCTGCTGATTTTTTTGTAGCTAAACACTGCCGTATGGAGATAATCCACCAAAAGTGGTCAGTATTCTTTACGACGGTGTCTCATGCTTTGATAGTTGTTCAATTCAAGCTATATCTTTAGGTTCATTCTTGGATGATAATGTGGTTTGTTGCAGTGTCAGTACTGTCAACTCTGCTTTTGAACACTGGCAAAGGACTCATGAAACTGTCAATAAGATGAGCAGTGAACATGTATCTGGCATCGGATTGCTTGTCAGGTAAGTTATTAGTTGGTTTTGTATTTGAAAAAATGGATATTTGTATGTGTTTCCTACAGGCTTTCAATAATTTGTTGTTTAACTTGAAGAAAAATGAAAAATGTACAAAATGTTATTCTTTGATGAGCAGTTTTGGAGTTCATCTTGTTGAAAGAATATGCAAAGTCGATCACATAATTATTTAGCAAATTGCATATAGTAATAATATTAGCAGTGTCACGATCACTCTACATATGTAGTTAACTTATATATGCTTCTCTATTATGTCTGAATATGATCTTTTTGGTGCAGAAATATATGTGAGAGTAATGAACATCACGATGTGGATATTTATTCTGCACGGGCTACCATTTGGAGAGTGAGTCGTTCTACTAGCACGTTCCACTAGTCAGTCTTCCTTCAGTCAACAACTACCAGGTCAACAATCGTTTGGTATGACTGGACAAGTTCCTCCTTCCCAGTCTCAGGTTCAGCAGACTGCCTCCTCTGCTGCAGCACAGCTGATCACTCCAAACTTGCAATGGCAAGGTGTAGATACTAATGCAAACCAACATCAGCCTACTTCTGGTGATCAACAACAATCTCAACCTGATGACAAGTATGAATTCTCCGAGCCTGCCAGGATTCAAGGTTTAGTGAAGAACTATTCACAGTTTGTTTCCTTTCCTATTTACATGTGGCAAGAAAAATCAAGAACTGTTGAGGTTAGTATGTCATTCTGTTCTAGCTCTCATTGTTGTTTCTTGTCTGCCAATTTGACTTTTAGGAGTCGTTATCTTTGGAATCTGAATATCTAAATTTTTCTAGGTCCTTTCTGGTACATTATTTTGAAAGCAATGTCTTTGCGCAGGTAGAAGAGGAGGAAGAACCGAAGGAGGGTAAAGAAGCAAAGCCAGAGGTAATCATTCAGGTATCTAGTTTTGGTCCCTTTTCCAGATAGCATACTTAACCTAAAGTTACTTGTTTGCAGGAGGAAAAGAAGAAAAAGACGAAGATCGTAACTAAGAAATATTGGGACTGGGAACTAGCCAATGAGACCAAACCTATTTGGGTAAGATTATAAACCATTATTTCAACACACTTTATAGTGCTTGTATAACTTCTTAAAATTGTTGGCAAGTTTGAGATTTTGTATCCCTACACGTCGCTGATACGTGTCTCCTTTTGTTGAATTATAACATGCTTCAGTATTCATCATTGTGTGTGATACTTGACAGTTGACACCTTATTCCTATTTTTGTATTTATAAATTTGTAGATGCGCAATTCAAAGGAAGTTGAAAAAGAGGAATATTATGAATTCTATAAGAAGGCCTTTAATGAGTTCTTGGACCCTCTTGCGTACACCCACTTCACCACTGAGGTATATTCTTGATATCTATTTGATTATTTCCTAGATAATAGACTAGCCTGAGAATATTAATTTCGTATTTGACTTCAATTCAACAGGGTGAGGTGGAATTCAGGAGTGTTCTTTATATTTCGGGCATGGCACCTATGAATAATGAGGATATGGTCAATCCAAAGATGAAGAATATACGATTGTATGTCAAACGTGTGTTCATCTCTGATGACTTTGATGGTGAGCTGGTAAGTACTGTATGTAATGCTTGAGCTGTTCATATTTGCCACTAGTTTGTTTATCTCGTTCTATAGATTTCTTTCTGACGATGCTTATGAGTTGATGATTTCCACTGCAGTTCCCGCGGTACTTGAGCTTTGTGCAATAGCTAGAATCTAGTAGGATAAAGCTTACTCAGCTAGAGAAAGATCTTCAGAGAGCTAAAGTGATAAATGTAGTGCCAAATGTGATCAGAACTTTTCTCTATGCATCATTAAGGTTTTTTAATTAGTCCAGTCTGTTGTTGTTGTTGTTGTTGTTGTTGCTGCTTCTGTTGATGTGGCTGTTGCTGCTGGAGCTGCAGCTCCTGTTGCATCTGCTGTTGTTGTTTCTGTTGTTGTTGCTAATGTTGCAGCTGTAGATTAATAAGAGTTTGTCGTTGCTGCATGGGGCCACATAAGCTGTGACTGGTTAAACTTATCAATTTGTTGATTATGCTGATTCAGTGCTTTAGAAGCATCTAACTGAAATCCAGGAGTAGGCAAGGCTTGTGATTAAGGTACTTTCTTCATCAATTGCTGGTATAACTAATGACGTGAGTGTTATTCAAGATGCTATTGGGGAGAAGGTATTGTTTATTGCATATTGTTAGCTTTCGAGTGTTCATTATACTTCCTTGTGTTACATTTGTTTTCAACAATTGGGCTTTGATAGCATAACAAGCCTTTAACATGGTGATGAAAACTTTTTTTTATATGCTTTTACCTGCATCCATTTATATTCAAGTTATGTCATTAACTGAATTATATGCCACTTTTTGTTGACTTAATTATCTTATCTTCGATTCTTATTGTTTTGTTTATTCTTTGAGTTTTCATGTATCTCCAGTTTTTCAAGTGTCATTCTTCTTCCAATCTTTTGAATATTGATAATCCAAATGAAGGATTCTTGATTAATTTGATTGTAAGGAATGGATCTCTATTGTCTATCCCGCATCCCTCCATACCTTGTAAATTATTTCAGTGCTTTCTGCACTAGTTTTAAGCTTTAACATCCTGCTCCTTATTACTTTGTAGTAAGAAAGACTATGATTTTCTACTCTAGGCAACTAAATGAATGGCCACTGTTCCCTTCCTAATTCTTGGGCTATTAGCATATGAGATTTTTTTCTCTATGACACCACCATAATTTTTTATGTGTTGAAGAATTCTCATATATGTTATCAGTTATAAAGATAAGTTAACTATATCTGATTGGTTTTTTTTTTTTTTTTTTTTTTTTTTGTTGAGAGAGTCACAGGATAGATTCAATGCCCTAAAAAAAGGATCAGAAAAAATGAGCTAAGGAAGTTGATGTTTCTGCTAAAAACCCATCGGAAAGGAGCACATTTTTGGACAAGAGCCTTAATGCTGCTCTACATTCTTTTGATAATCTTTTTTGTCGTCGTTGTCTGGTACTTCCGACTTGACACGTTTTTGTTTTCAGCACTTATAGAAAGAAAGTTTTCTTCTATGATATGGTGGATATTTAATTTTGTAATTGAAAATCCTCAGATCACCTAATGTTGTTGTTGCTGAATGGAATGCAGGCTGCTAACACAAGTGATGTTACTAAAGGGAGCATGTTGCTATATGTTGCAGAGTGCTATGTTCTTACATGTAATGTTGTTTAGGAAGGATTTTTGTTAGATTAGTTGTCAATTAGCTGTCAATAAATGTAGTACTATAAATAAGAGAGCATAAGAGAGAAAAAGGGATTCATTTGATTTGTAAGAAAATTGTACACTTGAGCATTTGCTCTACAGGAGATTAGCTATCTCGAATTAGCTTTCTTATTGAATACAATCCATTCCATTTACTGTCATCAATCCAGAATTACAATTAAAAGTTCTTCAGTCTGTAATTTCTCTTCATTGCCTGTATTGCATCATTGTCAGTAGAACTGCATTGGCTTAACACCGTGACCAGAAAAGAAAAAAAACACCGTGACCAGTACTTGCCACGGCTTAAAACCGTGGCTAACATTATTGCAACGGCTAATAACCGTGGCCATGACTTGCCACGGCTTATAACCGTGGCTAGGACTGGCCACGGCTTAACACCGTGGCTAAAACTATTGCAACGGCTTAGAATTGTGGCTAGGATTTGCCATGGTTTTAAGCCGTGGCTATTCTTGGCCACGGCTTAAAACCGTGGCTAACATTTTTGCAACGGTTTATAACCGTGGCTAAATCCTCAACCGTTCTCGAGCATAAAATCGTTGCTAATATGTTTTGCCACGGTTTTTAGCCGTTACTGGGGATTTAGCGACGCCTCTACAGCCCACGGCTCTAAGCCGTGACAATGGGTTACCCCCACGGCTCAAAATCGTTGCTGATGGGTATTTTTGGTGTAGTGCATGTAAATTACTAGAGTATGTCCCGTGTCATTGACACTCCACATAATTTTATTTTTACTAAATATTTTGTACTGAACACCATCACTATCCCGTTTTCGCTCTAAGTAAGTATTAAGTGTAAACCTATTCTAAGGTAAAAATATATATTATAAATTTTAGGGTTAGACTCGGTCAAAATTGAATCAGCTGGGGCTAAAATTTAAATGTCCAGAATAAATTCTCCCCAATCTTTGAATTCGCCAAAATACAAAGTTTAGCATTTTTGTTTAAAGATGTGAAGTACGTTATACACTTTTTAATTATAAAATATATATTTTGAAAATTTTAGCACTTGTATTGACTAATGATTTTGTTGGAAAGATCTTCAAAAATACATTTCAACGATACTAAGTTTACTAAAATCCGACAACGATATAGATAGTTATGATAAATTTTCTTTTTGCTAAAAGGAAAACCCAATATTTTCTCTCTCTCTGCTACATGTACATTCCACCAACTTTTTTCAAAAAAATTTCATCATTTTTGCCCTTCTACATATTTTAAATTTACAAATATGTCATCATAGAAAATGAATATCAACCCTCAAAATTCAATACATTTCCCAACTTTTAATCCTAACCATCTTTTATCTCTAATTATTTTGATTTGACTTTGTTCCAGTCAGCAATGAATAGTAAAACACTACTCTGAATTGTAATATAGATTATTTCATCATATATATGAGTTTTTTGATACTTCTACACTTTTCCAATGATATTTGTGATTATGTTTTAAAAATAATGAAAAAAAAATGTAAAAAAACTCAAAAGAGACAAAAAAAAAAAAAAAAAAAAAAAAACACCCTATAATTACACATTTGTAAATGAGGAAGAATGAACTACAACGACCAGACTCTTGAGCTCCTTGAAATGCATAAAAGAGGATTCGGGGTGGCTCCTGCGCACAATGCACAGGAGGACGTCCTGCGCAGGAAGCATAGCTGTCGGATCTGATCCAACAGCTCAGATCGACGGATTTCAAATTTTTTTTTTTGAAATCCAATTTTTTAAATCCTTCGATCTGAACCGTTGGATCTAATCCAACGGCTGTGCTTCCTGCACAGGACGTCCTCCTGCGCATTGTGCACAGGAGCCACCCCGGGTCCCATAAAAGAAGACAAACACTCGTCTCCAACCTAGAATATATATAAATGGCCATCATGAGATTCATGACTCACTCTGGAATTGTTAAAAAATATAAAAAAATCTTACTTTTGTAATGGGGAATTCAAAAGGTGAATGTGTGAATCCGTGATCTTTTGAATTTTCAATTTGCCCTCGTTATCTCATTAAATCAACTCATTCCTTCAGATTCAATTAAACAAAGCAAAAAGTTATACAAAAAGAATGTAACAAAGCAACATTCATCTCTCTCGTGAAATTAATCATCATCAATTATTAATTATCAAATGATGTTAATAATATTCGACTATATTTTAATTCATTTCACTTGCTGGTGGGTCCTACTAATATTTATTTAAAATGATATTTTAAGTAATTTTATAATTCAAGTTGCAGGTGGATCCAAATTACTTTTGTAGCCTTAACCAAAATTCAAAAGAATTAAATTAATTAAAAAAATAAAAATAAAATCCAAACTTGAGCAACGGAATTCCTTAAAACCTAAATCTCATGTTTTATTTATTTATTTGATAATCCATAATTTGTGTGTATATTTGGTAATTTAGTGACTTATTTAAAGAGTGTCGAAGGCCCGACAAAGGATAACAGTGGCATGTCGAAGGTATGACATTGAACCTGTGTCATTAACACGGGTATATACTATGTGAAAAATGTATAGTTGTGCCAACGGTATAACTGGTACACTAATATATATAAAATCAATACGTTGGTGAAATTTTGTTGTAAAACCACTCACCAACCACATAAAAAACATATTTATGACTCAATCTGTTATGCCACCCACATATCTCAAAGCCTTCCAAGAAATAACACAAAATTCACTCAAAATCCCCTTTGTCGTTCACTCACATTGTCATTGGTCATAAATACATGAACGCAAAAAGAAACTAAAAAAAAAAAATCATGGAGTCTATAATCGTGAATTGGGAGACAACTCCTCTTCATCTTCATCTCCGTTTGTTTCATCCCTTCTTCTTCTCTGTCGCCTTTTTCCCTTATTCTTCAATCGCCTGCACCTCTTCTTTTTTTTCTTCTACAACCTTAACCTAATTGTGATGAGAGATCGCACGGGAGGAAAGGAAGTTAGATGTGAAACCAATTTTTTCCTCCAACTATCCCTTAATTCGGGCATTTTCCAGCTGCCTATGCCTATATTTAGAACATTGGCGAATGTCTTAATAATTTTGCAAAATAAATAATGTTGAATCAACAGTGTATAGCATAAGATGTGATATTTCACTCCTTTATCTGGACTATATAATGATTATTTTCCAAATGAACAGTAAAAAAATATGTCTTTTACTCTAAATTTTCTTTCCCATCTTTCTTAATAATTACATGTGAAACCAACATATCAATGAAGAGTGTCAAGTGTATTTGTGTCTTTTAATTGAAAAACACTATTACACATTTGTCTTCAACCTACTTTTTGGGTTCCGACAATGCCCTCCCAACTTGATAATATTTACAAAAAAATTAAAAGGTGGTAAAAGTGAAAAATGGTGTTTGTGTCTTTAAATAAAAATACTATTACATTTTTTACAATTTTGCTCTCCCAAATTCAGATTATTTATAATCAAACTCAGGCCCTTTCAATATTCATTAATTATATTTAAGTCCCTACATAATTTATTTGAAGCCCTCTAATGATCTATAAATTATAAATAAGCCCTTACATCTAACTTTTTTATTTTTCCATTTTTTTCCACGTTTCATAATTTTTACAAGGCAGCGATTGTTTCACACCACCATATCAACTTTTTCTCTCCCACACCACCTATTTTATTCTCCACACCATCACTTCTCTCCCACACCACCAATAAAAACTCAAAATCTAAATTTTTTTCTCTCCTCCCCTTTCTTCATCTTCTTCTCTTCCCTTATTCTCCTCCATCCCTCTCTGACACTGCCATCACCCCTCCATCATCATAACCACCCCTGCCACCTTTCTCCCTATTTTCTCCATCAAACACCGCCACCACCCCGCCATCTCTTTCACCCTCTTTGTTTATGAAAATAGGGCATTATCTCTGACTTTGGTTCAACTTATATGTTCAATAGAAACCAATTCTCAAACTCATCAAAACACAAAAATTGTAGTACTCTGAGTTATCTAATAAAAACAATTTGAATCATTTGAAAATGTTTTGAAATGAGCAAGTTATGGTCATTTTACTAGTGTCCCTAAGTTTCGGCCAACTTATATGCTCGACCGAGACCAATTCTCAAGCTCATCAAAATACAAAAATTGTAGTACTCTGAGTTATCTAATGAACACAATTTGAATCACTTGAAAATATTTTGAAATGAGAAAGTTATTGTCATTTTATGACAAACACTCAAACTGTTCAAAAAAAAAGTATGTGTTTTCACCCATTCGCATAGGACAATGCGAGTGATAGTCTCACACTCGCATAGGTCCATGTGAGTGGAAGTCTCAAATTTACATATGTCTATGCGAATTTGAGTCTCCTACTCACATTGCCCAATGCGAATGTGTGAAAACAAACTTTTTTTTTGACAATTTGAGTGCTTGTTGTAAAACAACGATAACTTTCTTATTTCAAAACATTTTTTAAGTGATTCAAATTGTGTTTATTAAATAACTTAGAGTAATACAATTTTGGTGTTTTGATGAGCTTGAGAATCAGTCTCAATTGAGGGTTTAAATTGGTCGAAAATTACCATATTTTTATGTTAATGTACAGTTTTTTGGGTGGTATGGATTAGTAGATTAAAAAAAAATACATGATGGTGTCAGGCAGTACATATGGTGGTGTGGAGTAGTCGCTATCCTAACCCCAACTTCTCTTAAAATTGATATATTATATGTAAGCTCCTAACATAATTCATTTCAAGCGTCCCAACTATATATAAATTATTAAAAAAAACCCTTACAACTAACTTCTTTTATTTTTTTATTTTGTCATTCATATTTCATATTTTACAATCAAAACCAGTTTCTCTGAAACATTGATTCACCCCTAATTTTTCTTTAATGAAACATAGAACATAGGTCGAGTGGCTTCGTAAAGCCATCTCAGCCCTTAGCCCTTATTACAAACAAACCGAAATGTAAGATAAACACATATAGCTAGCATGATAAGAAAATAGAGGGAGGACTACGTGGATCTTGATAATGTAAAAGAATTTCAAACATTGAACAATATATAAATTTATATGTCCCCGTATAAATTCTAAAGTAGGATGAGGAGCCTTACCTGTTAATGTTATTCCACAAAAAACAAGTAAGGGGATGCACATGAAGCTTCAGCCGAGGCAATTTATAAAACAAGAAGTGTGCGTGTTGAAGTTTGCTGCAGAAAATGCAACAAAATTATTACCATTATTGTAACTCAGAAATTCTAAGTGTTGAGGAAATGGGCGAGGGAAATGGGTGTAACCACCCATCCCCTCGAGATGTGTGTTGTCGCTCATCTCGAGAGGGATGGGTGGTTACACCCATCTCCCTCGCCCATTTCCTCGACAGTGAGAATGGCTCATTGTAACTGTATAATGTACTTGTATCTCTAACATCAGGAATTCTAAATGTCGAGGAAACCAGCGAGGGGAGTGAGGTGGAGGGAGGGGAGCCATTCACTCCCCTCGAGATGCGTGCAAGAAAATTCAACGCGCACATCCCGAGGAAAGTGAAGGGCTCCCCTCCCTCCACCTCACTTCCCTCGCTGGTTTCCTCGACATTTAGCTTTGCTCCTCTAACATATTATTAAACATGAATAGTGTATCTGCCATGTTGGTGGCACAACTATATACTTTCCACAAACCGCGTATCCATGTCGTTGATACAGGTACAATGTCATGTCTTCGACATGTCTCACTGGTCCTTGGGTCGTGCTTTTGACATTTCTCAAATTGATTACTAAATTACCAAATGCAAAACCAAATTATCTAACCTTGATAGCAGAAATTCATTTATTCCCATTATAAGTAGATATTGTTTAAAACAAAATAAAGGTCGAATGCCTATAAAAAAAATGTAGGGTGTGAATATGCAGCACTTCTACATGGCCTAGGAAACCAACCTGGTTTCCCTGCCTGGGGGTGAAAATACAATTTTGCCCCTCTATTTAAACACCTTTTTGGAGTGTGTGTTTAAAGAGGGGGGACAACATTGTATTTTCGCCCCCCAGGCCATTAAGAATTTATGGTGAATATGATGATGAAGTTTGTTAAAATCTAATGGGCATTATCATATGGTAATGAGCTATTGAGATCGTTGGCAAAGTGGAGTAGTTGGGCTTAATAACTTGATATGGTGGGCTTCAAAGTGGATGGGGAGGGCATTTTCGAAATTTGGCGAATGGGAAGAGCATTTTCAAAATTTGGCGAATGGAGAGAGCATTTTCGTAATTTTTGGAATAGATGACATTTTCATAATTTGGCAAATGGGAAGGGCATTTTTTGTAATTGGGCACGTGAGAAGGGGCATTTTTTAGATTTGGCGAATGGGAACGGAATGAGCATTTTTTGTATTTGACGAACTGAAAAGGGCATTTTTGTAATTTGACAAATGGAGGTCATTTTCATAATTTGGTGAATGTGACGGTCTTTTCATAATTTAATAAATGAGCTGGGCATTTATAATTTGGCAAATGGAAAGGTAGAGGTATTTTTTGCGATTGGAGAATGGGGAGGGGTAGTGTCGTAATTTGGCAAGATAAGAGCATTTTCATAATTTTCGAATGAAAATGGAAAAGACAATTTTCGAAAATCTTTAAATTTGGTGAGGGCATTTGGAAATTTCAAGAAAAAGGGATTGACACACTGACACACAATTGAACACTAATTGTCAATTGCGGTTAGATATAGAGATATGTAGTATGAAATATAAATAAAAAATAATAACCGAAAAAAAAATGAAAAAATAAGAGATAAAAACAAGATGTAAACTTGTCAAGTTCAAAATCAAACTAGGAATTTTTCGTGGCATGTAAATTATTATTCCATCATAATCTTAGACTGAAGATATAGTTGATACCATATATTGCATTTACTGACTAATGCATAAAATTATTTAATTACCATACAATAATTTGAATGAGATTTTTCTGAATTTTGTGAATTCATATTTCAGAAAAATGACTTTTAAGACACACTTCTTCACAAAAGAGACTATTTATATATTATAGTTGATGTAATGACTAACTTGTGCATATTTTTATAATTTTATGACCAATAAGGCAATAAAGACTATTTTATTAATTCAGGTTAACTCATAAAGTTATATGACATCTTGACCATTTTTAAGCAAATAGTAAACTTAATTTTATACTTTTATGACTAACAATGACTATTTTATTAATGATTCTATTTTTTTTTCTTTTTTTACCCTTAACCCCTCCCACCCCATGTGTTGGTAGATATCGATATTAACGATTCTAATTATGACCAACCAATTATAAATTTTCATAAACCGACAAGTTAATCAAATTATTATGATAAAATTTGGTAAACCTTTCATAATGTAGTTAATGATGATGTTTTAATTAGTTAATAAAATCAATTTGATTAACTTGTCATAAATTTGATTCGAAAATTTTATAGGTACCTGTACATTACATTTCTTAATAATGATTAAAAATTTGGTTTTATTTATCATTGCTTCTTATTCCATGATGTAGCTAATAAATCGTTTTTTTCGTTATCGAAATTTGATTTCTTATTCTTCAATGCAAGGGTACGTGTAAAGTAATAAATTTTATTCTGTCATTATTTGGTCACAAACTATCTACCACAGAGCATGATCATAGCCTCATAGGTAAAATGATTTCCAATATTAAATAAGATAATTTCATGTAAACTAAATAGTGACAAATTGAAACAATCATTAATTGAAACAAAAAAAATTGTTCTTCAAACTAGAATATACTTTCATGACTGGTCAAATACAAACACATTTAGAGTGACAAAAATTCATGAATAAGAAAAATGCTAACATGAAAATATTAATGTTGTCATTTGTAGCTATCAAATGACATAAAATAATTGCTCAATCTGCAGTTAAATAAATTATTTGTACAATAAATAAATAAAAGAGATATTGTTTATCATAAAAGTATAAAATTATGTTTTTTATTTATTTAGAAAGTGTAAGTATGTACTATAATTTTAGGAGTTAATCTGGATTAATGAAAGAGTTATTGTTGGTCATAAGAAGTATAAAATTATGTACAAATTAGTCATTACATCAACTACGATATTTAAATTATCTATTTTTATGAAAAAATAGGTCTTAAAAATCATTTTCCATTCATATTTTGTCTCTCTCCTCAATCCATCTTCAAGAATGGCGAAGAGGGAGCGGTGGGGCAAGCAAAATGGGGACACCAGATTGGATTTGAAAGGGTTTGAGTTGGCAGTGGGCTTTATTTGTATCTAAATTTTAGACAATGACTAGGCCTAGACCACTTCTGGCCCAAGAGAATTTTTAGAAAATATATTTATGTAAAAAACCCTTAAATATTTACTATTTCTTTTAGAAAACTGAAGTCTTGATGAGGAGCTTTGCTACAGAGCGAGGTAAAGGGGCAAGGGATGGGTGGTAACCACTCATTCGTCTCGAGATGAGTACATCGGATTTGAAATACGCAATAATGTTCATCTCGAAGCGAATGGTGGCGTCCACCCATCCCTCGCTCCCTCCCTTGTTGCCTCCCTCGACCCTTAGAATTTTCGCTTGATGAGATATTCCATCTCAACCTCATTTGCATCTTTCCTCATTTTCATATTAATTCTTCTAGACATATTAATTGTTGGCTGTTTGAGCCGTTTTCTTTCTCATCGCATCATCAGTTGCTGTTGTTATTTAAGTATCTAAAGTTGGACTCGATTTTTGTATTCATGTTGTTTTTGTTTGCCTTGTTGAAACCAAAAGGTCGACTATTTTCCGCGGGCCAGCATTCAATTTTTTTTCTTTCTATTTCTTAACAACATAAAAATAACAATTCCACGCGCCGGGTCATTAAAATGCTTAGAGTATATATGGATCTGTTTTAATGGCGGCAGATTGCAGTAAGGATGTCAGCACCACGTTCCGCGGTGATGTATGTATGCATAGTATATATGCAGAACTAAACATTGCTTGCTTATGGTGTTACATAATATAACATTAATGTAATTGACTAATTGCGGCAAATTTTGGGTGAGATCACATCAATTTGTGTGTCGTTTATGTGTTTCCTTTCGTAAATGAGTCATTGTCACGAGTTAATGTATGTCAAAATTTCTATATAAAAAGATGCTTTGAATGAGTTTTCAAAAGCTCGTAACGATGTGATCTTCACTTGAACACATGTTTTACTTTGTTTTTTTTTTTTTTTTTAATTTTTTTAATATGTTTAGAACATGGCTAGGGTGTGTGCGAGCAGATATTCAGTATTTTTTTATATTATTATAACAATTTAATAAAAAAAAAAAATATGAATGAATTTCTAAATAAAATAATTATATATAATTTTAAGGGTCTATTTATTCTTTCTGCTACTGCTATAAAATATAATGTCACTTCCTTTTGTAACTCAGTAATCTAAGATTATACGGCAAAGTCGGTCATTTTGCTCTTGTTTTCCTTCCTTTCGTGACTCAGTAGTCATCAGACAAGAATGCCGAAATTTCAATATAAACAGAGAAGAAAATACATAGGCCACAATTCACAATTTGTATAGCCTCCTCATTCATTCCCATGTCTCACATTTTGCAGTTCATATCTGAATGTTTTATAAAGCTACTCTTGTTCTTCAAATCCTTCAAAATTGCTCCAAACCCAGTCGTCAATGCAGACATAGAAAATCCAGCGGTGGGGGCAGCAACAACATCAACCAAACAAGAGCATCAAAATGAATGGAGCAATATGATATTGAGTTACTCATTTCCATCAGCAATAGCTCTTCCATCAATCTAATTCCAAATTCTTCCACACACTGTTCCTATATCTTTTTATTCTCTCTTTCACTCTTCTCCTCGCATTCTCTACTTCATTGCTTGGGTTTTTGCTTTGTTTCATTGGGCCACAACTTAATTGACATGTATTTGGGCTGTTGGGTCTGGGTCTGATGGGTTGCTGGGACAGGATCAGAGCCTGCTGGGTCACCCTAGCCCAGTTCAGAAAACCAATTCATCCTGTTTTGGCTATTTGCACTCAGCAGAATTTGTCTGAGCCACCCTGATAATAATAATAAAATACATATATATATTCAGGAAATTAAATAATGGACCTTACATCAAGTAAATCCGTTACATTACTTAGGTCTGTTATTTATTTATTATTTTTCTCAAGCCAATTTATTTGAAAATTTTTAAATTTAAATGTTTTTGGGATGCATCTAATGACTTATTTAGTTTGTCTAACATTTGATTGAACTAATTGAAATAAGATGTCTACGGGAGTAGACCAGAATGTCATCAATAAAAATAATTATGAATTTGTCCAAATATGGTCAAAAGATCCGGTTCATCAGGTCCATGAAAAAGGCTGGAGCATTAGTTAACCCAAAAGGCACGACAAGGAACTCATACAATCCATATCTCGTACAAAAAGCCGTGAGAGGAATACTATCTTCTTCAACACCCATTTGATGATATCCAGTTCACAAGTCAAACTGAGAAAACTCCACTACTCCCTTCAACTGATCAAGAAGATCATCAATTCGAGGCAACGGGTATTTGTTCTTGATAGTCATCTTGTTTAGCTCCCTATAGTCAATACACATCCTCAAGGTACCATCCTTCTTCGAAATGAAAATTGTGGGTGCTCTCCACAGAGAATTATTATGACATATGAACTCGGTTCATACACATCTCAAAAGGATTATATATATATAAACATGTTAATAAGTATATCCGAATAAATCAAAGCAAAAATACTAAAATTATCCTTTTGCAACATCTCATCCAGCTGGACTTTCATCTCGTTCAATTTCTTCGGTGCCATCCGGTGCGCCGCCTTAGAGATAAGAGCGATTTCAGGTACTAAATCAATTTGAAACTCAACTTCTAGCCTAGGTGGCAAACCATGAATTTTCTAAAATACATCCTCATAATCTCTTACCACTTCTACATCTCGGATTTCTCTCTCCGACGTCCCCACCGAGTAAAGAAAACTAGACATCACTGATTCTTCACCATTTCCACAAGTGTGAGAAATAGGGGGCATGCCTGGAGCATGAATGGAAACTATATTCTTTGCACAATCCAGCGTGACTAGGTTCTTACACAACCAATCCATTCCCAAAATCATATTAAAACCCTCAAAATCAAGCACAATCAAGTCAACAAGGAACACTTTGTCGATCAAGGAAATCTTAATATTTTTACATAATTCATTTAATGTCGTTGAGCCTCCTAAAGGGGTTGTAACACATAATGGTATAACAAGTGACAAAGTTTTCAACATTTTTTTATTAACCAAACGTTGAGATATGAAAGAATATGATGCACCAATACCAAATAAAACCTTCATATTAGAGATAGGAAAATCAGGAGTACCTTGAAAGTTTTCCTGATCTGGTAGGGCGGCAAATACACGCCCTTGGGTGGGTTGACCTTGCCTATTCTGTGGCGTGTTCCTATCACTAGGGCAATCTTGCATCCGATGGCCTGGTTGCCCACAAGTGAAACAAGTCATTGCATGTCCCCCCAACGTTGCTTGGGTAGTCTGGTTCCGCTGACCCTGATAAACTTGTCTCTGGTTACCCTGACGGTGGAATTGGTTCCCCTTCTGATGTTGATTACCATCCTGTTTCTGAAAATGATTATATCCCTATCTCTGGAATTGATTTCCACCCTGGCGGTGGAACTGGTTTCCTCCCTTCTGTTTGTTCTGGTAACCACCTTGAGATATCTGGGTCTGAAACTGTTGACCCCTTTGCCCTTGATCATAAGGACGAAAATGGCTACGATCACTACGATAATCACGCGACGCACCCTGGTGATGAGTGTTTCCTGATGCCTCGCCCAACTTCGTCTTGCCTTTCTCCCTATTCTCATGATACGACTTGTTTTGTTCCCCGTGCTACAATGCCAAATCCAAAACTCTGTCAAAACTCTCCCTGTCAGCGATGTGAAGAGCCCTCGATAGGTAGTGATGCAAACCCCCAATAAATTTGACATTTTAATTTTCTGGTGTGTCCACCAAATACGGAGCAGAACGCGACAACTCGTTAAACTTCGTGACATACTGCTCCATAGTCATATTCCCAGTCTGCTTCAACATATTAAACTCCGCAGCCTATTGCGCCTTAATTGCAATAGGCACAAATCTACTCTTAAACCGATCCTTGAAGTCACCCCATGTCATATCAGCCCATTGCGCCTTAACTACAAATTTTTATCTATCCACATTGTTAGATCATGAAAACTAAAACAAGGTGTCTAGGACCTACCCATCATAGGTTGTCAGATCTAAGCATCATTGTCACGCCCCGATTTTCGAGAAAAACGAAAATCCCAAAAATCCACGTAGGATTATCCATTTTCCCAAAAGTCGGGACATGAATTTTTCATTCACGAAAATAACAGTTGGCATCCACGAGAAATAATAAATTTTGCACAATTTACCAAATAAAGGGAAAAGCACAACTGATCTAAAAGTCCATCAAAGGAAGAAAATTTTAAAACTCGCAGAGCCAACGCTAACAAGTTCAACACTTTACGAAAGTATCACTAAAAAAAAATGAATAACTCCGAGTTCAAATTACAAGAATTAACTAACACCTACAAATAGAAAGATCTAATCTTTCGAACATGCGCAACTCCCAGCAATGCTCGTTACGTATGGTACGAAATGCTCTAAGCCCGCCCGAGATTATTGTATCCTGAAAATAAGCTAGTCGGCTACATTCCCGAAGGAATGTACCCAAGAAGCAAAAGCTCACTTGGGTCAGCAATAAAGCTGGTGTGAGAAATCTTCATGCCAAAAATCAATAAAATCGCACGTGATAAACATCAAGCTAAACACAAACAACCAACCATCACACCTATAGGTAGAAACAACATGCCCTAAGAATTTTACTTCTTTTTCCCAAAAATGGCACTTGCTAAATTTCGCATATAATTTCTGATCTCTCAAGGTCTGCAACACTGTTCTGAGATGTTCCCTATGCTCTGCTTCACTACGAGAGTAAACCAAAATGTCATCGATAAAGATAATGAAGAATTTGTCCAAGTATGGTCGAAAGATCCGGTTCATCAGGTCCATGAAAAAGGCCGGGGCATTTGTAAACCAAAGGCATGACTGGAAACTCATACAACCCATATCTTGTACGAAAAGCCGTGAGAGGAATATTATCTTCTTCTATACCCATCTGATGATATCCAGTTCTTAAGTCAAACTGAGAAAACACTACTGCCCCCCTCAACTGATCAAGAAGATCGTCAATTCGAGGCAATGGGTACTTGTTTTTGATAGTCTTTTTGTTCAGCTCCCTATAGTCAATACACATCCTCAAGGTACCATCCTTCTTCGAAACGAAAATGGCGGGTGCTCCCCACGGAGAATTACTCGGACGTATGAACCTCGTTCATACACACCTTAAAAGGATTACACATATATTCATTAACATGAACAACATGTCAATAAGTATGGCCAAATCAAACAAAACACCAAGAAAATTACCCTTTTTGCAACATCTCGTCCAACTGGACTTTCATCTCGTTCAACTCCTTAGGTGCCATCCGGTACGCTGCCTTAGAGATAGGAGCGGTTCCAGGTACTAAATCGATTCGGAACTCAACTTCTCGCCTAGGCGGCAAGCCGGGAATTTTCTGAAATACATCCTCATAATCTCTTACCACTTCTACATCTCGAATCTCTCTCTCTGACGTCCCCACCAAGTACAGAAAACTAGACATTACTGACTCTTCACAATGTCCACAAGTGTGAGAAACAGGGGGCATGCCTGGTGTATGAATGGAAACTATCTTTTTTGCACAATCTAGCGTGACTAAGTTCTTACGCAACCAATCCATTCCCAAAATCACATCAAAGCCCTCAAAGTCAAGCACAATCAAGTCGACAAGGAATACTTTGTCGAGGAAGGAAATCTTAAAATTTCTACATATTTCATTTAATGTCACTGAGCCTCCTAAAGGAGTGGTAACACATAATGGTATAGCAAGTGGCAAAACTTTCAACATTATTCGATTAACCAAACGTCGAGATATGAAAGAGTATGATGCACCAGTATCAAATAACACCTTCATATTAGAGATAGGAAAATCAAAAGTACCTTGAACGTTTTCCTGATCTGGTAAGGTAGCAAATACACGCCCTTGGGTGGGTTGACCTTGCCTATTCTGAGGCGCGTTCCTACCATTACGGCAATCTCGCATTCGATGACTCGGTTGCCCACAAGTGTAGCAGATCAGTGTGCGCCCCCCTGATGCTGTTTGGGCAGTCTGATTCTGCTGACCCTGATAACCTTGTCTCTGGTTACCCTGACGATGGAATTGGTTTTCATTCTGTCTTTGATACTGATTACCATCCTGTTTCTGGGAATGGTCATACCCCTGCCTCTGAGACTGATTTCCACCCTGACGGTGAAACTGGTTTCCTCCCTGCTGTTGGTTCTGGTACCCACCTTGAGGTTTCTGGTTCTGAAACTGTCGACCCCTTTGCCCTTGATCATAAGGACGGAAACGGCTACGATCACCACGAAAATCACGCGACGCACCCTGATGACGAGTGTTTCCTCACACCTCGCCCAACTTCTGCTTGCCTTTCTCTCTACTCTCATGATACATCTTGTTCTGTTCCTCGTATTTCAATGCTAAATCCAAAACTCTGTCAAAACTCTCTCTGTCAGCGGTGAGAAGAGCCCTCGACAGGTAGTGATGCAAACCCCCAATAAACTTGGCATTTTTCTTTTCTGGGGTGTCTACCAAGTACGGAGCATAACGGGACAACTCGTTAAACTTCGTGACATACTGTTCCACAGTCATATTCCCAGTCTGCTTCAACATATTAAACTCCGCAGCCCATTGCGCCTTAACTGCATTAGGCACAAATCTATTCTCAAATCTATCCTTAAAGTCCTCCCATGTCATAACCGCAACATCAACGGAGGGTAGTAAAGCCTCCCACCAGTAACTAGCAGCACCATCCAAGTGATGTGCAGCTAACTCTTGTTTTTGGACTTCAGTGAGTTGCATCCTCCTGAAAACGGTCTCACAGCTCTGAACCCAGACATCTGCATCTCTCGAATTTTCTCCGGTGAACCTCTTTCCACCCAAAGTCCCGAACTCCTTAACCCTTCTAGCAAAAGGGTCACCCTGACTGTTATTCTGTTGCAATCCTTGTAGCAACTGCATCAATCATAGCCTGACTCAACTGGATAGTATTATCACCATGGCCATTTCCATTTTTATTATATTTTTGATCTGTTTGATGTGTGAGATTTTCCTAGCTTACTGGGTTCATGTTTGGGGTCATACATGTTTACCATTTTATTGATTGGGTGTGACATTGTTTGGTTGGTGTTTGAATGATTGATGAATATTAATGCATTGTGGTAAATTTGGAGATTTGTATACATATTGACTTGTTTATGCATTATAAAGAATTTGGATATTTGAATCAAGGAGTGGCTTGATTGCCATATTGTTACATAGTATAATTAATGAATATGCTACGTTTTCCCCAAAAATGTGGGTGAATAGATTGTCACGCCCCGATTTTCGAGAAAAACGAAAATCCCAAAAATTCACGTAGGATTATCCGTTTTCCCAAAAGTCGGGACATGAATTTTCATTCACGAAAATAACAGTTGGCATCCACGAGAAATAATAAATTTTGCACAATTTACCAAATAAAGGGAAAAACACAACTGATCTAAAAGTCCATCAAAGGAAGAAAATTTTAAAACTCGCAGAGCCAACGCTAACAAGTTCAACACTTTACGAAAGTATCACTAAAAAAAAATGAATAACTCCGAGTTCAAATTACAAGAATTAACTAACACCTACAAATAGAAAGATCTAATCTTTCGAACACGCGCAACTCCCAGCAATGCTCGTTACGTATGGTACGAAATGCTCTAAGCCTGCCCGAGATTACTGTATCCTGAAAATAAGCTAGTCGGCTACATTCCCGAAGGAATGTACCCAAGAAGCAAAAGCTCACTTGGGTCAGCAATAAAGCTGGTGTGAGAAATCTTCATGCCAAAAATCAATAAAATCGCACGTGATAAACATCAAGCTAAACACAAACAACCAACCATCACACCTATAGGTAGTTCCTCAACGAGGCAAAGGTGTGATGCAAGAAAACACAGTTCCAAGAATTTAGTTCCTCAATGAGGCAATCATATCATCATCCTAATATGTAAATATGCATTTACCTGTACTTACCCTATAGGAGTTGACCATGGCAAGTCGGACCTGCAGAAATGTTAGTGGACTTGCCATCCTGCATAAAAAGAATTTAGAGACAATACAACGTCATTTATTCTTTTTATTTGAATTAGTTTCATCTTTTTAACGGATTGATCACTTAGACGATACCACATTCGCACCACCTCCGTGCCGAACATACATGCCCGTATGCCTCTCTCATATAAAGGATGACTACTCCGTCATCCATGCCTAAGTGGGGACATCACATACAGGCATGCATCGCGGATACCCCTAACTATATGAGTACCAAAAGCCACCATTGGGCTATCAATGCGCATAAACTCACGTCACATTTTTTACGGATAATTATCAAAGCCTATTTTAGGCATACAAACTCACCACATTTCCGCAAGACTAACCCGAAGGTTATTTTAGTTTCTCTAGTAAGAAATGGGTGCCCCAACTCCGCAAGACGACCCACTGGTCATTTAGTTTCTCTAGTAAGAGAGGGGAAATAATAAACAAAAGAGATGTGGTAGTTCTAAGTGATACAAGTCCAAGTGGTTTATATTTTCAGAAATCAAGGTTTACCAATATCATTTATTTTTGATAATTCAGAATTTCTCCACAATGACATTTTGTCATACATAAATGGATTCACCATTTATCCACCCACATTTTTGGGGAAAGACAGCATATACATCAATCATGCTTTATAACAACATGGCAATCAAGTGACATTCTTATATATAAATACTAAGTGTCAGGTTCATCATAGATCAGACCATGTGATTATTGTATACTCAAAACACAGCATTTCAAAATGAAAATTTATGACACTTTTGGAGGCTTCATCCCCAAATCAACACCAGAGTAACACCGTGTGTGAAAAGTGATGAGCTGTGCTACAAACTTATATTCTTAAAATACAAACCCCTGGGAAACAGGTAATCCGTGTTGATTTTGGATTGATACGTCAAATATACACTTCACAATATCGATATTGATTAAAATTGAGAAACGAAAAAGATTTCAGGTATGGACTTTGGAGCAACAGGTTTCTCTGGTAAAAATATAGAAATAGAATTCCATAAACCAATGATGCTGTAATGCATTTATACACAGACAACCACAAGATTTGTTCAGCTGTGTACGATTACAAGGATGAAAAGCAAACAATACATAATAAATTAGCAGAAGATATAAAGTTGCATCAGAAGATTGATGCAGAAACAAATAAACAATTACCAAAACATTTATTAGGAAAAGATACATCTCCTGCGACCCCTTTTGAAAAAGCAATGAAAATCAAAATTACAGAAAAACAAGTTGTTTAATATACATCTCCTGTAATATTCCTTTTGACCAGTAGAATAAGAGGGGTCCTTTTCAACCCCTTTTGAAAAAAGCAATGAAACCCACAATTTTTGTGTCACATCAGTCACACATCCCCATCCACTTTGTGCAATTAAAATCAAAAAGACAAAAATGCAATCCAACAGTAAAAATTTAGGGACGAAGAGACTCACCTTTTTTTCTTGCTTTTCTCCTTCTTTCTTTCTCCCTTCTCTTCTTCTCCTCTTTTTTTTTTTTTTTTGTTAGCGGCGAGAGAACACATAGAAGAACCTAACCCTATTTATTCCTACTAAGACCAAATCATTTTCTATTAGGGCTTTGCTCGAGGTTAGGGACACCCCATCTTTCTACTTGATGCCACCGCATATTTAATAAAATTAAAATTAAATAAATAAATAATTAATTAATTAATTAAAAATTATTATATGTTAAAATTATTATACTCACCAGCTATAAATTTTTAGTCTTCAAACCCTTCCAATTCAATACGAAATATTCAAAACAATCTCCACCAATACACCCTCAAAATTTTTTTAGATGTCGCCCTCCCTCTTCAATAACAAATTCGCCTCCTAACTAAAGCTCTCCGTAAGTATAGTTAATCTATATGCGAGATTTGGCTTAGTATGATATTATATTTTTTGTAAAAAAAGAAAAAGGTTGGTTGATGTCGCGTCTCGATTTTTGAGATATTTCAGTGTTTTAAAAATTGGGCGTGACAGTTTGGTATCAGAGCTAGGTTTCAATCCTGGGACCTATGGGCCCATAACCCTCATGTCCCCGGATCGAAACCTGACTCTGATACCAAATTGTCACGCCCGAATGTGACACTTGATTTTATTTTATATTTTTTCATTTTCTCTATACCACCACGTGATATTATTAAGAAGACTTGTGGCATATAACCACCATTTTTCTACAAGGTTCTACCGAATTCCAAACATTTCTCCACTATTCTCTTTAGTTTTTTTTCTTGTTGTATTATCAGATAACAACAAAAACTCACAGTAAATAAGCATAGATGAGAGAACTTTTAAGGGAAGCTATTGAAGAAAATCGGGTACGATTTTTACGATGGGTAAGAAATTTTGTGGTTTGAAGCTCAGAAATTTTGTTATTGGAAAATAGATTTCTTCCAATTGGAAATTTTCTATTAGTTAGGAGAGATTACCATATGTTTTTACCGTTGTTTTTATATGCAAATTTGAGAGTTTATAGTTTTGATATGAGCAACTGCGTATCTTTACATCACAATCTTTTTTTATTCTGTGAATATATTTGTATGTAATTTCTTCCTTTATAAAGATGAATGTGAGATATTTCTATAGGTAGTTTATATGATTAATTTGAGTAAGTATTGCATGAGATATACATGTTTGAAGTTGGGTACTTGAACTCTGTTTTGCTGAAATTGTAAGTATGAAGTGAAAACGTGATGAACAGAGTATAAAAACTGAATTGTATTTTCGATTTTAGGTAGAAATTAGGTATAAAGCTTGCATCCTTAGAAAGTAGAAGATGAAAGCTTTCCAACGGTATAAGGATTGTTGTTTTTGGTTGAAAATTGTGAATAGTTTTGGGCATTTGGGCGTGTATTTCTGACAGAACAAAATTATTTTTGGATTACTTTTGTGAACTAAAGAGTATTGATTTGGATAATATCTTATGCACTGGATCATTGATTGTTTGGGGTCGTTATGTAAACTGAGATTGAGTTGTCTTTAATAAATTTGAGGGTTGTTTCACTTGATTTTATAGAATTGTTTTCAGCTGAGTTTAGAGGATTGAATTGGTTTGGCTTTGGGGACAATGTCTGTCAGTGGAGTTGTTGTAATATTAAAAAAAAATGTCAATTTTTTTAATTAAAAAAAAAACGTTTATAAGCAAAGACCCAACTCAGCTAAGCTTTTTATTCTCAAATGCCAATTTTTTTTTCTAATCAACTTGGTTCCTTTTAGTGTTGGGTGAATGATGAATCTAACAAAAAAAATTATGTGTAATAAAACGGGTTGGAATCGAAGTCCATCCATTTTCAATGCTATATTCACATCTATTATTAAGATTATCCTTTTTCTGTTTATTTATTTATTTATTTATTTTTATTTTAATATTTCAGTATGCTTTGAGACACCAACTCATTTTGGATCTTGGTATATTTGCAACATTTTATGCCCTATCACTACATTAAATTGACATTTTTGTAACAACCTTCAAAACAATAACAATTTTGAGCTGTAATTGTATCACCGTGAAGAGTATGGTTCTACAAGTGATACTATTCATAGTGATCCAATTTATTGTAACATTTTTTTTTCTGTAATTATTTTTCATTTTTTTGACTAAATTTAGTTTTGACTTGAAATTGTTTAGTGGACTATTACAGCTTAAAATTTTTACTGTTTTGGGAGTTGTTATAAAAATGTCAATTTGGTATAATGTATAGTTAGCCAACTCCGACGAGTTGCACACATCAATATAAGTCCAAGCCCAGACTATTTTGAATGGTGAGCCGTAGCCCGTCTGGGCTGTGTTCAGGTTTGAGAAGGGTTGGGTCTTCATTAATTTCATAATAAATTACTTAATTTCAAACTATCTAAGGTGTTCAGGTTATTTCGGATTCCAATCTTCAGCCCAGTTTTCAATTATACTAATCGATGGGCCAAACTTTTGGGTAGGTGCATTTAAATACAGAAAATTTTGATAAGAGTGAACTATTCAAAACATACATAGCTCCTTGTGTATTATAACCAACATGGTTGAACCCTATTCAGGGACAAGTACAAGAGTGCCACCATGCAAAACAACAAGCAAAAAGGAAGAAATGCAACAGACGATCCATACAATCCATTTAAGGTTCCATGGAAGAGGGATCTCTATGGCAATAAACACCGTAAGCACAGCGAACACAACACCCAATTTCTCAAACACTTTAGCAATAGTGGGAAATCGGAAACAAAGCAAAAATCCAAGCAATGAAGTAGAGAATGCAAGGAGGAGAGTGAAAGAGAGAAAATAAAAAGATATAGGAACACTATGTGGTAGAATTTGGAAGTAGATTGATAGAAGAGCTATTGCTGATGGAAATGAGTAACTCAATATCATCTTGCCCCATTCATTTTGATGCTCTTGTTTGGTTGATGCTGTTGTTGCTGCTGCTGCTGCGGGGTTTTCTATGTTTGCATTGACGACGGGGTTTAGAGCAATTTTGAAGGATTTGAAGAACAAGTGTAGCTTTATAAAACATTCAGATATGACCTGCAAAATGTGAGACAACATGGCAATGAATGAGGAGGCTACACAAAGTTTGAGTTGTGGCCTATGTATTTTCTTCTCTGTTTATATAGAAATTTCGGCATTCTTGACTGATGAATACTGACTACGGAAGGAAAAAAAGAGCATATGTCCGACAAATTGATGTGACATCTGATCTTATATTATATAGTAGCACCAATATATATAAAAATCGGCGAGTGTTTAGTTCTAGCATGTTTCAACACGAAATTTCAATTGGTAGCCGCCATTTAATTAGTGTGGGACTTTGGGGGAGAAAGCTGCAAATGACAAAGCACATGAAGTCAGTGTGTTGAAACTACTCAGTATTAACCAACAATTTAGCCAAGCCATAGTTTATTTGAAAGGTATAGTCACCCATTCTACACCCTAGCTATGGAGGAGATCAGGAGACTGTGCATGCTGTAAGCATATTATATAAAAAAAATGTGTTTAAGTGAATGCTCTCATTGTGAAAAGCTTTTGAAGACTCATTCAAAGCATCTTTCGCAAGGCCTGCTTAATTACCAGGATGCTGCGCGGAAAAACAACACATCTACCAAAGGGCACTTGGATTGCAAACATGAGGACATGAGAACAGAATCAAACAAAGATGCCAAGACTTTCTCAACAAGAATGTATTATGATTAAGGGTAAGGCGGCTAAGATAAAACCAAAGTACTTAGTATTACTTATCGATGTGTCAACCTGCTATTGTTCCACAGACCAGCAGATAGTATAGATCGTACAATAGCTGCCACATGAAATGAGAAAGAAATCGGCGCAAACAAACTGACTGTACTAGAATAGTTAGGTATTTACAAACAATAAAACAGGCTAAGATCTGAGCATTGCCTATCAAGTCTTTACAACTTTCAATTGATGAACCAATGAATCTCAATGTGTCTCAATCAACTTGATTTCAAATGCATAAAGTTGAGAAAAATAGATCCGGACTCAATTTACAGAAGGAAGAATATGTAAGCGTAACCAAATTGGCCTCAAAATCAACATAACTCTAACTGTTACTAGGGAAACAGGAGTCTCATTCTTCTGTAGAAATTGACATACATTGACGTGTGATAATGACTCATTTATGAAAGGAAACACAGAAACGACCCACAAATTGATGCGATTAGTCAATTACATATTAATTTTATATGATATATATAATTGATCCATAAGCAAGCAATGTTTAGTTCTTGCATACCATGCTTACATCAACGCGGAACTTGGTGCTGACGTCCTTACTTCCATCTGCCGCCATTTTATGTGGGAACTTTTTTATGCGTACATCAACGCGGAAAATACTACATACCTTCACAAAAGAGTGGACCTTTTGGTTTCAACAAGCAGGCAAACAAATAACAACATGAATACAAAAATCGAGTCCAACTGTAGATACTTAATTAACAACAGCCAACTGATAATATATGCAATGAGAAAGAAAAGAGCTCAAACAGCCAACAATTAAGACCTTTCAAGAATGTTTGATCTAGAAGACAAGCTCGTGAGGTTTCATCCCTGACCTAAGAGAAAATGTAGAGGCTAATTAAGTATGACTTCAAGTCAGCAACTCCCTCAATGGCCTTGATCAGAGCAGCATCATCAGACTTCTGGTCATCTTTCTTCTCCTGATGAAGCACGTTCTTTTCCTACATTTCACCCAAAAGCAATGCATTAGCAAAACAACCCACTGCAATTAGTAATTAAATTCAATTGTTACTTGTTAATACGAAATTGCATTTTGCATCTGTATAAGGTTCATATTCTGTCCTTAATTTCTGTTGTTTGAAGTGTTATTTTATGAGCTGCAAATAATTAAACCGGTGTAAACTCAAACTTTTTCTAGTACATATGTAAGGGTTTTTTTTTTTTTTTTTTTTTTTAACATAAAAATATTTTTTCTTTTATATAAACTCAAACTGAAGCATAGCTTCCTTGCACCTAAAATCCAAAAGAAACAGTATATATATGTAACGGGTTTTTATTCTCGCATTATCTTTTTTCCTGTCTTTTTTTTTAATCTCTCTTTCCAAACAGTGTAGTAATAGTGAAATTATAATTAAGAAATTATAAATTTTAATAGGTTTAATTTCAAATTATTCAAACTATTTTTGTAAACTTAGGAGAGTTGATTGTACTCTCTGGAATGACGTGACGAGAAGATGGATTAGACTTTCAAACAAATAATTAGTTGAGAGATATTGAATATATACAAATAAGGGTAAGTTTGACAATTTAGAAAAACTGGATAAAATTTGTTAGTCAACAACTTTGAACAGACGGTCATGAGTGTTAGATTGAAATACAAGAATAAATGGGGGTCAAAGATGAATAGACAAAAACAAATGAGGACCAAATGAAAAATAACGTTTTTTTTAACATGATCACTTTTCTCTATAATATTAACATCTACTTTTTGACACCACCAACATACACCCAATCTCTCAATCCTTAATTTTTCTATATTTTCCTCTTTCACCCTCAATGGTTCTCCCCAAAACAACAACAACAATCACTTCTCTTCCACCGCGTCAATGTTGCCGCTCTCATCAATGTTGTTTCTCTCCCACACATCAACATTGTCGTTGCATCTCTCATGCCTTCCCTTTTTTCTTTCTTTTTCTCCTCCCTTTCTGTTCTTATCATCAATAGCAGATTATAATAACAACAGCAGAGATTGGTACCACCCGCCCCACCCCGCCATCGTTGCCGTCGGCCGTCTCCTTCCGCCTTTTTTTCTCCTGCGCTCTCGCAGAGGTTGAGGTGAGAGATAATTTTTTTTTCGCTCCATCCTTGCAGATTTTGCCCTCGCCTCAACCACTACAAGGACGATTTTCATCCTGAGGTTGGAGGGGCAGCCAATGGCTGCGACGCCACAACTGCTACTTTTGTTGGTTGCTTTTGAGAAAAAATTTTGAAAGAAAATAAGAAAAATAATAATAATAATAAGAAGGGATGGGAGTGGGGGAGGCGGGGCAACAATAGCAATGGAAGTGACGTTGTTGTTCCTGCTTCTTGTTGGGAAGAGATCACAAAGGGAGAATGAGAGAAGATAGGATAAGAGATGGGGAAAAAATGTTTTATTTAATAGGTTGAAAAAGGTGGTGGTGTCAAAGAGGAGATATGTTCGTCTCAAAAAGTCAGAGCCGTCTCTTAATTTGTTATTGAATTACGACCTTCTAGGTCTCCTAATATTTTTGAGATGTGTATATGATGCATCTCAATGTGAATATTTTTTTATGGTATAAACAACTATAGATTTGAGATGACGCGTTATTTTTTATCTGAAAAAAATGTGATTAGCAATTGACTTTGACCTTTTGACACCATCACCGCTTTTCTTGAACCTGCTAAATTACATCACCAATAAAAAAGGTTCATCTCTTCTCTCCCTTCTCAACAACAACACGGAGCAACAGCAACAACAACGGTGATATTGTCGCCCACCACTAGCCACCAGCAACCACAGCAACCCCCCCCCCCCCCACGCGCGCCTTCATTCTATCTTTTTTCCTTGTCCTTCCTTTTTCTCTTCTCATCTTCTTTCTATCATCTTCTCATTTGCCACCCTAATTTCGCAGCTAAGGAGTGAGGGAGAGGGCGATCGATGGGGCTAGGCAGGGAGAGATTAGATTTTGGTGGTGGAGGATCAAATTATGGTTCTCTGTCTTCGACAGCCACGACGATGTCTCACTTGAAGAGGAAGATGTCAATATTCATTTTTTTTGTTGATTTTCATGGCGGCTGAGAGGCCGATTGTGGTAGATTTGGAATTGGAAGTGGAGAGAGACTTTATTCTGTTTATTGTTAGAAAATGAGGAGGGAGGCCATGGAGGACCAATACTCAATTGTTCTTGATCTTCAAGAGGATCCTAAACAGGTATATGTACTGCTCAATTAGGGTTTCTCTGCTATTTTTTTCATGGGCTGAAGAATTGGCTTAGCAGGAAAAAAAAAACTGGATTGGACCGAGACTAGACCTGCGCACATCGAAAATTTGGTTAAAAGAGACACCAGTTAATCGATTTTCACTCGGTCCGAGCTTGGTCTTTAAAAATTCGGTCTTTAAATGACCGGTCCCATCCTCGTTTTTGGATAATCGGGTCGAATACCGGATCGGTCCAGCCCTAATGCCAACTATACCCAAATGCATTACCTTATATGTTGGTATCTCGATTTTTTGGGGTATATACCCAATAGCCATGGCTATGGTAGAGCGTCAGACTTTGGTCAGTGTCTTTAAACACATAGTCAAAACCCAATTTTGTACCCAGTGTGTAGTTGTACGAAATTTTTATACACAATCTCAAATATTCCTAATTATGAGTACCCAATTTGTAATTCAGCTCCCTCACCACGTGAGTCTCTAAAGTGGATTTGTTGAATGTGTTGAAACTAATCAACAATTTAGCCGAGCCATTATTTATTTGAAAGGCCTAGTCACACATTCTATACTAGCTATGGAGGAGACTGTGCAACATATGTGTTTGAGTGAATGATCTCATCATGACAAGCTTTTGAAGACTCATTCAAAGCAAGGCTTGCTTAATTACCAGGATACTGAGAGGAAAAACCACACATCTACCAAAAGACACTTTGATTGCAAACACGACAAAATCAAATGAAGATGCCAAGAACGTATTATAATTAAGGGGAAGGCAATTATAATAAGACCAAAGTAATTAGTCTTACTTGTGGATGTGTCAACCCGCTATTACACAGACCATCAGATAGTATAGAAAATATCGGGAATGAGTTTTGATGATGATGATATTCTATAATAATAAAAAATGTAAAATGCATTTCACATATTTAATATTTCAAATCAATGAGACGGACCGATCAATGGGGTGAGGCAGGAAGAGGTTAGATTTTGGTGGAGGGTCAAATTATGGTTCTCTGTCTTCAACAACCACGACGGCGCCTCACTTGAAAAGGAAGATGACAATATTCATTTTTTGGTTGATTTTCATGGCGGCTGAGAGGCCGATTGTAGCAGATTTGGAATTGGAAGTGGATAGAGACTTTTATTCTGTTTATTGTTAGAAAATGAGGAGGGAGGCCATGGAGGACCAATACTCAGATTGTTTTTTTTTTTTTTTTAATCTTCAAGAGGATCCTAAATAGGTATATTTATTGCTCAATTACGGTTTCTCTGCTATTTTTTATGGGCTGAAAAACTGGCATGGGCAGAAAAAAAAAAAGCTGAATTGGACCAAGACTAGACTTGGCCGCATCGAAAATTTGGTTAAAGGAGACACCAGTTAATCGATTTCACTCGGTCCGGGCTCGGTCTTTAAAAATTCGGTATTTAAATGACCGGTCCCATCCTCGTTTTTGGATAATCAGACCGAATCGGTCCAGCCCTAATGCCAACTATACCCAAATGGCCAAATGCATTACCTTATATGTTGGTATGTCGGTTCTTTGGGGTATATACCCAATAGCCATGGCTATGGTGGAGCGTCAGACTTTGGTCAATATCTTTAAACACATAGTCAAATCCCAATTTTGTACCCAATGTGTAATTGTACGAAATTTTTATACAAAATCTAAAATACGCCTAATCATGAGTACCTAATTTGTAATTCAGCTCCCTCACCACGTGAGTGTCTAAAGTGTTTGAATCGTGGAAAAGGGGTTTTTCAAGGATTTGGTCTTTCAAATACGAAATGAAATGAACGTGAATCCAACTTTGGTGATTGCTAGATAACCAAAGTTTTTGGATTGGATTTACTCAATCGAAACCAATCCAATAAGAACTTCGGATTGCATTTTGAAATCTGAACCTAAGCCTTTTTTAAATCGGATAAAACCCAGTTCAATGACGTCCATAGACAAAAACCGTCCAACTTTTAAGGACCAGGTCCAAAATGCCATCACTCAATCTGCATGTGTAAGGCACGTGCAATCTTCATACAAGCCAATGAAGCCCATCTATCATAATTTTAAAATCTCAAGGTTGTTGGTTGGTTAAGATTTGTAACAAAACCTATAACTAAATTAGTCTTCCATCTCACATTATGATCCAAGCCCAAACTATTTTGAGTGGTGAGCCATGCCTCATCTGGGCTGGCTTCTGGGTTGAGAAGGGTTGGGTCCTCATTAATTTCATAATGAATTATTAAATTTCAAACTATATAAAGTGTTCGGGTTATTTCGGATTCCAAACTTCAACCCAGTTTTCAATTATACTAATCGATGGGACAAACTTTTGGGTAGGTGAATTTAAATACAAATAATTTTGATAGAGTGAACTATTCAAACATACATAGCTCCTTGTGTATTATAACCAATATAGTTGAACCCTATTCAGGGAAAAGTACAAGAGTGCCACCATGCAAAACAAGAAGCTAAAAGGAAGAAATGCAATAGACAATCCATACAATCCATTTAAGGTACCACGGAAGAGGGATCTCAATGGCAATAAACACGGTAAGCACAGCGAACACAACACCCAATTTCTCCAGCACTTGAGCAATAGTAGGAAATCGGAAACAAAGCAAAAACCCAAGCAATGAAGTAGAGAATGTGAGGACAAGAGTGAAAGAGAGAAAATAAAAAAGATATAGGAACAGTGTGTGGAAGAATTTGGAAGTAGATTGATAGAAGAGCTATTGCTGATGGAAATGAGTAACTCAATATCATCTTGCTCCATTCATTTTGATGCTGTTGTTTGGTTGATGTTGTTGTTGCTGCTGCGGGGTTTTCTATGTCTGCATTGACAACTGGGTTTGGAACTATTTTGAAGGATTTGAAGAACAAGAGTAGCTTTATAAAACATTCAGATATGAACTGCAAAATGTGAGACAACATGGAATGAATGAGGAGGCTATGCCGATATGGAATTGTGGCCTATCTTATCTATTTTCTTCTCTGCTTGTATAGAAATTTCGGCATTCTTGTCTGATCACGACAAAGAAAAATGTTAAAAAAAGAGCATATGACTGACAAATTGGTGTGATGAGTGGGTCCCCCCAACTTCACAATACAACCACAAGAATGAATCCCCCGACTTAGACTTTACAACAAGTTAGCAGGAGAAGAACAATAGAAGAAAAAGCTAGTTGGAGAAGAAGAGAGAGTGACAGTGAAACGATGATCGTGTGTGTGGAGGAATAAGAAATGGACAGATGTTGGGCTTGGACTTGGATTGGTTGGGTTATTTAAAGTTTTAAACTTTGAGAAGATTAATGTAGGATAGTAATGCATTTGACATGCTTAATTACTCTTTTACAAAATTTGACATGCCTAGTTTTATAAAATCTTGCTAAGATTCAATCAATAATTCATTTGTTTTTTAGTGACCAATATTATCTGCACCTTTTATTGGATAATTTGAAAGCTTTGTTTATCGTTTGGACTTGACGTTTTTATTAAATCTCCAATCATTTTCCTATTTGCGCTTTTTATTGGAGCTCTATTCTACTTTGACTTATGCGATTTCTATATATACAAATTAAGTGAAAATTTTTTGGTATTTCTCTTTGTGTCCATATTAATAAATTTTGTATTTAAAAGATCAACTCATAGTAAAAAATTTAATTTTTTTAGCTATTGTCTATGGATAAGTATCATAAAATAAAATAAACGCCTCAACTTCCTCCGATCGAAAAAGATGAGCAAGCAAAGAGGACAATTATAAAGTTTTCATTTCTTATGCTTGAGATATATGAGAATGAGTTTTTTTGTTTATTTTGATAAAAGTTAATTATGTAAACGTTATATGTAAAAAGTTTATGTGTTTTTTTTAATTTATGATGAATTTTACTTTACTTGAAATCGGCAAAAAAAATTTATTTAAATATTATTGAATTAAATATGATTTGCCACTTTGCCCCTCATTGATGAAAATCCTGACCAGGATGTTCACAAAGGGGACAGGGGCAATGTGGAGGGGATAAAAATAGCAAATTTCTAGGGAAGGATTCATGCCACAATTATCCACAATTCACTATTTTAAATCTGAATTTCAAAAAGTTTAAGGTGCTGCCCCCATGTCTTGGATGTGACATAACCAAACTTTGCATTGTGATCTTATATTATATAACAACACCACCATATATAAGTCGGTTAGTTCTGCATAGCATGTTTCAACACGAATTTGCAATTAGCAAGCCGCCATTTAATGTGGGACTTTGGGGAGAAATTAAGCTGCAAATAACGAAGCACACAAAGTCACTGTGTTGAAACTAATCAAACTATTTTGATCCAAGCCCAAACTATTTTGAGTGGTGAGCCATGGCTCATCTGGGCTGGCTTCAGGGTTGAGAAGGGTTGGATCCCAATTAATTTCATAGTAAATTATTAAATTTCAAACTATATAAGGTGTTCGGGTTATTTCGGATTCCAAACTTCATCCCAGTTTTCAATTATACTAATCGATGGGGCAAACTTTTGGGAAGGTGCATTTAAATACAGATAATTTTGATAGAGTGAATTATTCAAACATACATAGCTCCTTGTGTATTATAACCAAGGGGAATTCTTATTGGCGAGGAAACGGGCAAGGGAGGGGTGGAATCTATTCCCTCGAGATGTGCAAATGCACAAATCCAATATAGTTGAACCCTATCAAGGGAAAAGTACAAGAGTGCTACCATGCGAAACAATAAGCAAAAAGGAAGAAATGCAACAGATGATCCAAACAATATCCATTTAAGGTTCCACGGAAGAGGGATCTCAATGGCAATAAACACAGTAAGCACAGCGAACACAACACCCAATTTCTCCAGCACTTGAGCAATAGTAGGAAATCGGAAACAAAGCAATGAAGTAGAGAATGCGAGGAGAAGAGTGAAAGAGAAAAAATAAAAAGATATAGGAAGAGTGTGTGGAAGAATTTGGAAGTAGATTGATAGAAGAGCTATTGCTGATGGAAATGAGTAACTCAATATCATCTTGCTCCATTCATTTTGATGCTGTTGTTTGGTTGATGTTGTTGTTGCTGCTGCGGGGTTTTCTATGTCTGCATTGACAACTGGGTTTGGAACTATTTTGAAGGATTTGAAGAACAAGAGTAGCTTTATAAAACATTCAGATATGAACTGCAAACTGTGAGACGCCATGGAATGAATGAGGAGGCTATAAAGATATGGAATTGCAGCCTATGTATTTTCCTCTGCTTTATAAAAAAATTTCAGTACTTTTGTCTGATTACGACAAGGAAAAATGTTAAAAAAACCGAAATTCTTTATAGGATGGGAAAATCAGCCTAGTTGCTGCCTGGGGGTGAAAATATATTTTTACCCCGCCTTCTTAACAACCTTTTTAAAAAAGTGTTTTAAAAATAAAGAATAAAAATGTAATTTCACCTCCTCAAAAATCAACCAAGCCGAAAACCCAGGCCAAAAAAAATTTCTCTTAAAAAAAAGAGCATGTGACTTGACGAATTGACCGACAACAAACGTATAACACTGAAGACTCTAGAACACAATAGAAGACTCTAGATCTAGAACACTAAATAGAACACCCTTAGATCTTTAACACAGAGAGTTCTTAAGTGCTTTTTATTAAATCTCCGTTCACTTTCTTATTTGTGCTTTTTTATTGAAGCTCTATTTTACTTTTATTTTTGCAATTTCTATAAAAATAAGTGGAGAATTTGTATTTTACTTGTTTAATAAAATATTATTTACTTACCTTTGCACTTTTTAAGTTGTTATGCAATATTGATTGATTTTAAAATATCCTTTAATGACTACATTTCTTTGGTTTTGGTTATTTCTCTTCATGTCTATATTAATAAATTTTGTATTTAAATGATCAACCCATAGTAAAAAATTTAATTTTTTTAACTATTGTCTATGGATAAGTATCATAAAATAAAATAAATGCCTCAAATTCCTCCGATCGAAGAAGATGAGCAAGTGAAGAGGACAATTATAAACTTTTCATTTCTTATACTTGAGATATACGAGAATGAGTTTTTTGTTTATTTTGATAAAAGTTAATTATGAAAACATTATTTGTAAAAAGTTTATATGTGTTTTACTTAATTCATGATAAAGTTTACTTTACTTGAAATCTGCAAAAAAAATTTATTTAAATATCATTGAATTAAATATGATTTGCCACTTTGCCCCTCCTTGATGAAAATCCTGGCTCCGCCACTGTCAGTGGGAGAGTCAGAATGTTCACAAAGGGGTGGGGGGCAATGTGGAGGGGGTAAAAATAGCAAATTTCCAGAGAGATAATATTTAAATATACCACAATTACCCACAATTCACTATTTTAAATTTGAATTTCAAAAATTTTAGGGAGGCAACTGCCCCCATGTCTTGTATTAGGGGTGGGCATCCGATCCCGCGATCCCGTTTCCGTCCCGATCCCATCCCGTCCCGTCTCGATTTTTTCGGGTCTTAATGGGATTGAATAATTTCATTCCGATCCCGTCCCGTATTGATCTAGAATGGGATGAAGATTTTCAATCCCGCCAATCCCGTCCCGTCCCGTGCCGAACTAATTTATTAATATTAATTATTAATATATTTATTTAATTATTTAGGAATAAGCCATTTGATAGGGGAAGCTTGAGCAAATAGGTAACACATGTTTATGATATTCCTGGAAGTCTCAATCATGTTGCACCTACACGTATGCAAGAGTTATCTGTCATGACATGAAACTATTGTCATTTGCATTTATCTAGTCTGATAAAATGTGAATTCAACATAATTCGACTCTGGATTAACAAGAATCCAAAGGTCTTGAAATATTCGAGTTCATATTGTTTGGTTCAATATTAATTTGGATTCATTTTTTTTATAAACTTCAATAGTTTGTTAATTGAAGATGGTACTGCTGTCTGGATACAACCAAGTTGAGGCTCTATATATTGTTCTGTAGCATGTAATCATATTTTTTATTAAAAAAAAATTTAATGGGACTTCAGACTTCTAGACTTCTATGTATTTCAACAATAGTTTTTATTTTTAATATGTTCTATGTATTTTAGAACTTCAGACTTCTAGTTGATAATATGTTCAAAATGTATTCTCCAGATTAGCACGCTGATCCCGTCCCGTCCCGAATCTGTTTGGGATGGGACGAGATCGGGATGAGATTTTTCCCATCTCATCCCGTCTCGATCCCGTATGAACGGGATGAGATAAAGATGAGTATATCTCGTCCCATCCTGTCCCGTGCCCACCCCTAATATGTGACTTGGCCCATTGGATGTGACATAACCAAACTTTGCATTGTGATCTTATATTATATAACAGACCATCACTTCTGAAATGGTTTCCTTTTAAGACTTGTAGACAAGATCATCATTCTTGTTGCAAACTTCACTTTAGGAAAGACGGACAGATTAGGCCTTCGGCGACCCAAGACCGGTCCACTCGAGCAGAAAAACGCAACAGTGAAGACCCCAGTGCTTGATGTGGGTGCATTATCACAGATCAAATCTGGCAAAATCAAGGTATAATTAAAGCAATAAAGAAGCAAACAAACAGACTGTTATTGGAAATTCATTTTGTTGAGTTCATAAAGTTGTCACCTTTTTCTGTGATATCTTTTAGACTGATTTTTTTTATTTATGTGATTTTTATCTAAAAGGTGATGGAAGGAGTTAAAGAGATAACAAAGAGAGGAGCTAAATTTGTTGATGGACAAGAGATACAAAAGCAATGTTCCTTCTTGGATCAAGGTGAGTGTCTATGAATGAGTGAACAATGAGCATGTTTGTCAATGGCATGACAATTCAACCGTTAGAGCTTGACAGATGATATCATTAGGTCGTGAGTTCAAACTCAGCTTATGACATTTTTTTTTGCCTTATCCAAAAAAAAATGAGCATGTTTGTTTTTTGTGTATGATGAGTTGATGACTTCACTTTCTCTCTTCTGCCATTTTGTTCTCTTTTTTATCTTATTCTCAATTTGCAAATCAGAATTTAGGGTTTGTTTAGATTTTTTGTCCTGAAATACTCAATTTGTGTAGGATTCATGATTTGTTGCTATCATTGAAATATTGGGTTTTGTGAAGAACAACAAAATTTTTTTTTCCAAGAATTTTAATTTAAGTTTTTTCAAAATTTTTCTTATGTTATTTTTATTTATTATTCAAGTACAAAACCCCCAAGGCTACAAAAGGGTTATTCTCTGTTTGCTCCAAAATTTGGTGTTATTGGAAGTTTGGAAGAAATATATGTTCTCCTAAGGGTATTTTTATAATTTTCTTTGCAGGGTTGCGATTTCTTCACCAAAGAGGGGATGCCGAGGGCGCCCTTTCCTAACGGATGGAAAGGAGATAAGGGATTGTACTCAGTTGGATTCACAAGGAGGGGGTTATTAGGAACGGCCCATGACGCCGTTAAGATTGCGAAGGACATCTCGGAGCAATGGACAATTAAAGACCAAAGTAATTAGTCTTACTTGTGGATGTATCAACCCGCTATTGTGACACAGACAATCAGATAGTATAGATTGTACAATAGCCGCCACAAAATGAGACAGAAAACGGTGCAAACAAACTAGAATAGTTAGGTATTTACAAACAATAAACACAGGCTTGCCTATCAAGTCTTTAAAAAATTCAATTGATGAACCAATAAATCTCAATGTATCTCAACTTGATTTCAATTGCACGAAGTTAAGAAAAATAGGTTCCTACTCAATTTAAAGAAGGAAGAATCAGAAAAATAGTTACTATACTAACGCTAATTGGGTTTGTTGGGCTTCAACCCTCATCTCAGGTCCGTTCACTCAAAGTCTCACAATCCACCCCCTCCCTCTTAAGGTTCAACGTCCTCGTTGGCCACACAGGCACAACGTCCACGTTGCCCGAGGGCCCACCTCCATGTGGCACACTTCCGGCTGGGTCAGGCTCTGATACCAAACTGTGACGACCCCCTCCTGCATTGTATCAATATTGTCCGCTTTGGGCTACCATCCGACCCTCACGACTTTAAAACACGTCGATACAATGGGGAGCTGGCCCCGCACATATAAGAATCATCCTCCTCCCCTACCCAGGCGATGTGGGACTGTGATTTCCCTTGTAGCTCGTCCAACCTCTCTCAGCCTATTGGGTCTGTTGGGCTCCAATCCTCACCCTCACCTCAGGTCCGCCCACTCAGGGTCTCACATAAGGTATGCTACAAATTTTCTGTTACAACATTACACCTTCCTCAGATCATTTTCTAACTTTAGCATCGGAGTGTCATCAGCCACCCCCCGGTGATCTGTGGCTCACGCGTGCTACTTGTGCAGGTCAAACAGGTCAGAGCAGAGAGCGAAAAATGAATGCGTCAAGTAGCCTTGAGTAATATGCTTTTATGCAATGAATTACCCTCTACTGAAGGACTTGTAGAACGAATTCTCGCATTTCACTATTTCAACTGAAGAAGGTGTGTTCTTTGCTGAGAAGCAAAATAACATATCTCTACTGAGGTATATCTAAATATTTGTTCAGATTTTTTTGCAGGATCTTCTTTTATTGGTGCATGGCTGTCTCTTCAGTTAATATTGGTTCTTCTTGTGAAGAATTTGATTGACCAGAACGGAGAACTCTGTGTATGTTCTACTAGATGAGAAGTTTCTTGTTGAAGAGATAAAATACAATCAAATTTTTCTTATATGTTCATTGCATTTTTTTTTCTAAAAAGCTAAAACTAAAAAAATAGGATGCCTCAGCTTCAATCCACTTTGTGAAATGGTTGGCTGTCACAATCATCAGATTCTTCTGCGTTGGAGAGTTTGATTGATTAGAACGGTGAACTCTGTGTAAATTCTATTGGCTGAGGAGTCTCTTGTTGGGGAGTGTGTTCTACACAAGGATTGTGATTTCGTTTTTCAAATTATTTTCGGTTTCCTGATTTTAAGAAATATTTCGATATGTAAAGAAAAAACTTAAAATTTTTGAGGATAAATGAAATATATAATGAATTTTGAGGGTATATTAAATATGTGAAAAAATAATATACAAGTAAATAAATGTATTAAACACATTAAATGAAACCAAAATACCTATAATTAGAAAATCAATGGGTAGTTTAAAAAATCAATATATAAGTAGAAGAAATGATAATTAGGAAAGTAGGGGGTGGTTTCAAAAATCAATAAATAGTTAGAATAAATGATAATAAAAAAAACTTCGAAATTTTTCAAAAAATCCTCAAAAAAATGTAAATTTTATTAGCTGATTTTTGTATTTTTACGAAAAAACCCCAAAATTTACGAAAAAAACTCTAAAAAAATGTAATTTTTTTCTTTCGGCCTTTTTTTTGTAATTTCAAAAAAACAAAAAAAAAATCATCAAAAATTTGTATAATTTCGCGAAATCACAATCCTTGGTTCTATTTCTACATTTTTCACCCTTGTTTTTTTTTTTTTATCCTCCTTCTGATATGCATTCATTAGTGCAGGTTGACTATCTTTTTTATGTACATCTGGTGCCTTAGGACTATTTTTAGTCACCCCACAATGTATAGGGTTCTGCCATGGTGAAGATTTTTGTGAGGATTTTGCCTGATTTCATGGACAATTCGTCATATAATCTGTGATCTGCGAGCAAAAAATTGCAATTATGATCAGCCGGCGGTGGTAGACCTACTACCAGTGGTTGTCTGGCCAGAAGCGACTGAACCCATGACAATAATGGTGGTCTGGTTCGGGCAAAGGACTGTTCAAATTTATTTTTGCTAGTTTGCTTATGAGTTCCTACCGCTACCATTGTTGAAAAATAGCTCTAAAAAAGTGTTTGAGAATCAAATTGAATGAACATAAATTTGTTTTTTTGAATGGAAGAGAGCATGTAATGAGTTTGATTCAAGTTTTCATTGAAAACTCTAATTTGTGGATGCAAATTTCCATCGAATCATGTGCTGATCACGCGGAGCAATCTGCATAAGATAGGGATTAATTCTTGACACCGTTGTGGTGCATACGTACCACTCCGATGCCAAAGTTAGAGCAATGCCTATAAGAAAGTATTTATTTATTTGTATTTGAAGAGTGAATTGTGAATCAAGAAAGAGTTACCTCCAATTGACTTTGTGTTTGACTATTTATAGAGGCAGAATGAGTAAACTGCCAACAAATGAGTGAGACACGTGACAGATAAGTGAGTTATGTGCTTGCAAGCGGTTGTAACTTCTCTTAGGTAGTTGCAACTTCCGTAGATAGTTGTAACCTCTCATTTTTGGTTGTAACTTCCTGTTCGAAAATACCTCTTCTGCAAGCTTGTGTGCTTAGCTGAGTATGGTGGTCAGCACTGAACACTATTCATCTACTAAGAAAATAGTATTCTGCTGAGATGTATTGAGCCCAGACTTGGGCTGCATTGAGCCCAAACTTGAGTTTTCTCTATCTGTAACTTTCATGGGTGATATTCAAGTTTTTCGAAAACAACCAAAATCTTTGGACTTCCTTATTCTATTGGGCAAATGACTATTTTTGGCTCCTATATTTCCAATCAAAGTGTCTTTTGGTATGTGTGTGGGTTTTCAGCGCAACATCCTAATAATTAACCAGGCCTTGCTAAAGTTGCTTTGAATGAGTCATCAAAAGCTTGTTTGGATGAGTTGATGAGATACTCAAACACAAGTTGCACAGTCTCCTCCATATTGGTGTTATTATATAATTTAAGGGTGTAGCTAGTATAAAAAGGGTGACTAGACCAGAACTAAACACTGCCCCCAACTTGTATATATACTAGATTATGGCCCGTGTCGTTGGCACTCTATATACAATTTTTTGCTAAATATTATGTATTGAACACCCTTGTCACCATCCCTACTTTGGCCCTGAATTAGTTTTGAAGTGCAAGCTTATTTTAAGGTTAAAATATAGACTAATTATCAAATGAAAATTCTAAGGGGAGCAAAAGTACAAATATGGAACGTGTTCAGTTAAGACAGTAGCCAATGCTCTAAATCAGTACTCAAATAGACCCCAATGTTTATATTCACCTTTGCAGGCAAAAAAAAAAACATAGATCGATAGACCAACCAACAAAAGGTTGCATGAAAAATGAGTACTCTCCAATCTGCTGAACCTCAAAACCCACATTTTCTATTTTGTATGTCTGTGTGTGAATCTGTGTCAAGGAGTAAGCAAAACTTAAATGTATGACTACAAAGTTCACCCAAGCACAAACACACTCACACAAATGAATCAACCAAAAGCTCCCTGGGTTTTGCTTAAACCCTTGAAAATTTTCAAAATTTGAGCAATCGGTTTATCTCAATTTTCATGAAAATCTCTTTATACTGAATACTCTCTGGGTTTTGCTTCAAGCTCTGCTAAAATCTATTTTTTACAATGGGTTTCTCTCAATTATCAAGGAAAACTCTATTTTTTTTTTACATGAATTCAACAAAATCTCTCTGGGTTTTGTTTCGATCCTCACAAAATTATAAATTTCAAACATTGGGTTTCTCTCAACATAAACCTCCCAGGGTTTTGCATCAACAGACACAAATCTCAAATTTTGGACAATGGGGTTTATCTCAATTGTCATGAAAATCACTCTATTTTACTGTGAATCAACAAAAACTGTCTGGGTTTTGCTTCAAAACTCACAAATCTCAAATTTTAAGCAATGGGTTATCACAATTTTCAGTTTGATCAAAACCCATTTAGTGATTTTGGAACCAAACAACTATTCCTAAAGATCAATCACAAATTTCAGTTTCATCAAAACCCATTTTGTGATTTTGGAACCAAACAAACAACTATTCCTAAAGATCAATGTATGAAATCACTATGGAACAAACTTGGAATGATCAAAGTTACTGGTAAGTAGGAGTAAACTTGTCTCAAGGCAAATCCTGGTTCCACAAAACTTGAAAACTCACTCAGACCTCCTTGAAAATTAGACAAAAATGTGAGCAACAAAATGAGATTTTAAGGTCGAGTGAGAATGTAGAAAGTTTTGAATTTTTCGAATAGCAAGAAAGTGTGCTTACTTTTGAGGTCACTTAATCACCAACAATAACCCAATCAGACCAACTTTCATGATTCAAAACAAAAAAAGAAATCACAAACCCGCCAATTTCAACCAAACAAACCTTAAATGGGTATGAAGTTCTTACTTAGCATAACACCTCAACAATCAAAACCCATTAAACCCCAAAACTTTAAACCAAAAACCCTAACCCAAACCTAATCACAAACCACACAAATTTCCCACCAAGAAAACTGAATCAATCACACTATTGTCAACCAAAAAAGGATTCAAAATTACAACTTTTTAGTGAATTCGAGTTACCTGGATCGAGAGAGCGAACCAGACGGAAGAGATTGCGAGCGCAAGCAGGGCATAGATCTCTGGTAAAGAACTCAGCAGCGATTTGGAGTTCTGATGGTTTGGGGAAAAGAGACTGAGATCTCTCGATCACTCAATATCTCTCACTGTGACTGAGTGAATGAGTGAGAGACTGAAATCAATTTGGGGAAGAGAGAAAGAGTGAGAGATTTGAAGCGTAGAGGTAGGGTTTGTGCCGGGCTTTGGGGAAGAGAGATACCACTCTCGTTCACTCGATCTTTCTCACTATGAGTGAGTGAGAGAGACTGAAATCGATTTGGGGAAGAGAAAAAGAGTGAGCGATTTGAAGCGCAGAGGTAGGGTTTGTGCCGGGCGAAGAAGAAGAAAATTTTGAGAAGGAGGAGGAGGTGTGGAGAGAGTGAGGAAAGCATCGGGCTTCAAAAGATTTCACTTAACTTCTGCCAAAGTATAACTTTGCCACGTAGGACAAAACACGTATCTGAATTGTAAGATAGATTTGTGTTATTATATAATTTAAGGGTGTAGCTAGGGTATAAAACGGGTGACTAGACCTTTCAAATACACTGTGGCTTGACTAAATTTTTCGGTTTATCCTCGAAGTCCCACAATAAATGGCGACTGCTAATCGCAACTTCGTGTTGATACATGATTTGCAGAACTAAACACTGCCCCAACTTATATATATATATATATATATATATATATATATATATATATATATATATATATATATATATATATATATATATATATATATATATATATATATATATTGGTGTTATTATATACAGAAATTCTAAATGGCGAGGAAACCAGCGAGGGGGAGGGTGTGACCGCTCATCCCCCTCGAGATGCACACCTTCACCTTCGTGATGTGCAACAGCGCGAATTTCGAGGGGGATGAGTGGTAAAACCTCTCCCCCTCGCTGGTTTCCTCGCCCCTTTCCTCGACAATAAGAAAAGTTCTATTATATAATTTAAGGGTGTGTTTGGTTGCATGAAATCCTATGTCATGAAAATTCATGAGGGGACTCTACGTTTTAGGCTAAATTGATGTATCACTCCACATTCACCATTTTATTTTGTGATCGATGGTGGGAATGGAAGTCCCATGAACATGAGAATTACACTCATTGGTTCTCCAAGGCATGTGATTTACATATTCACGAGGCTTTCATTCCCACCATTGATCACAAAATCAAATGGTGGATATGAAGTGATATATCAAATTAACCTAAATGTAGGAGTCCCCTCATGAATTCCCATGATATAAGATTTCATGCAACCAAACACACCCTAGATCACTTCAATTTGTCGGTCATTCTGCTCTATTTTTTCTTCCTTACATAGTCAGTCATAATTGACAAGAATGCCAAAACTTCTATATAAACAGAGAAAATACATAGGCCACAACTCAAATTTTGTATAGCCTCATTCATTGCCATGTTGTCTCACATTTTGCAGGTCATATCTGAATGTTTTATAAAGCTACTCTTGTTCTTCAAATCCTTCAAAATTGCTCCAAACCCAGTCGTCAATGCAGACATAGAAAACCCCGCAGCAGCAGCAGCAGCAGCAGCAGCAGCAACAGCAACAACAGCATCAACCAAACAAGAGCATCAAAATGAATGGGGCAAGATGATATTGAGTTACTCATTTCCATCAGCAATAGCTCTTCTATCAATCTACTTCCAAATTCTACCACAGTGTTCCTATATCTTTTTATTTTCTCTCTTTCACTCTCCTCCTCGCGTTCTCTACTTCATTGTATGGGTTTTTGCTTTGTTTCCGATTTCCTACTACTGCTAAAGTGCTTGAGAAATTGGGTATTGTGTTTGCTGTTTTTAATTTGTTTATTGCCATAGAGATCCCTCTTCCATGGAACCTTAAATGGATTGTATGGATCATCTGTTGCATTTCTTCCTTTTTGCTGCTTGTTTTGCATGGTGGCACTCTTGTACTTGTCCCTGAATAGGGTTCAACTTACTGGTTAAAATACACAAGGAGCTATGTATAATATATGTCTTGAATAGTTCACTCTATCAAAGTTTATTTAAATGCACCTATTTCCTCAACACACAACAAATGTTTCTTCCAAAACACCCATGTATTGCTGTGGCAAGAACTAATTCTCACATTTAAACAAGCTGCAACTTGAGCTGGCCTACCCAAAAGTTTTGCCCATCGATTAGTATAATTGAAAATTTGTGCTGAAGTTTGGAATCCGTAATAACCCAAACACCTTATATAGTTTGAAATTTAGTAATTTATTATGAAATTAATGAAGATCCAACCCTTCACCGTTATTCATCCATTCATACTGCACCACGCATCCCCTTCCTGTTATGCGTGTCGTCTATCTTTCCTATGATCATTTGTTGGAGATAATCAGGGTGGCATAGATTTGGTTCGCCTGCATGACGAATTGGATGCCTTTTGATCATAATGTGATCATGAAATCAATTTTGGAGATGATTTGGCTGTGTCGATGAAGGTAGTCTGGGGGCAGGAAGATGGAACAATATGGGTTATATAGGTTTTGTTTCTAATCTTAACCAACCAATAACCTTTAGATTTTAAAGAGATGTTCGATGGGTTTCAGTGGTTTGTATGAAGACTGCACGTGCCTTACACGTGCAGTTTGAGTGAGGGCATTTTTGTCCTTAAAAGTTGTTTGAACAGTCAACGTGGTTGACTGGATGGTTTTCGAATTTCGTGTAGGGATGTCAATGAACTGAGTTTTATCCAAGAATCGATCCCATCCGATTCAAAAAATTAGGTATGTATTTCATTTTCTCGGATTTGGATTTCAAGATACAATTCGAAGTTCTTATTGGATTGGCTTTGAATTTGGGTAAAGCCAAACAAAAATTCGATTATTTAGCAATCACCAAAGTTGGATTCACAGTCAATTCATCTCGTATTTGAAAGACCAAATCCTTGCAAAACCCCTTTTTGGACAACCCAAAACACCGATCAACATATCCACTTTAGAGACACACGTGGGTAGGGACCTGAATTACAATTTGGGTAATCATAATTTGGGCATATTTCAAATTGCTCGTATTACTACACATTGGGTACAAAATTGGGTATTGATTGTGGGTTTTAAAATCACTGACCAAAGTCAAACGTTCCATAATAGCCAATCGCCATTGGGTGTAAACCCTGGAGAACTGAGATACCAACATACTAGGTAATGCATTTGGGTATAGTTGGCATTAGGACTGGGCCAGTCCGGTAACCGGCCAAATTATCCAAGACCAAAGATCAGACCGGTCTCTTAAGGATCGAATTTTTAGAGACTGAGACCGGTTAACCAAAATTTCGAGTCAAGCAAGTTCGGTTTCGATCCAATCCAATATTTTTTCCTGCCCAGTTTTTCAGCGCATTAAAAAAAAAACAGAGAAACCCTAGTTGAGCAATAAACATACCTGTGTATGATCCCCATGAAGATCACGAATGACAGAGCATGGATCCTCCATTGGCTCCCTCCCCCCTTTCTTACAACAAACAGAATAAAACTCTCTTTACACTTCCAACTCCAAATCCGCCACAGTCGACCCCTCAACCGCCGCTGTTGTCGCTACTGTTTTGTGTGTGTGTTGGTGTTATTAAGAAAAAAGAGAAAAGATGAATATCTTTTATTGGTGGTGTCATTTATAGTAGGTTAAAAAAAACGGGTGAGATATGGTGGTGTCAAAAAGTTGAAGCTAATTGCAAATTACATTTTTTGGATAAAAAAAATAATGAGTCATCTCAGATTTGTAGTTGTGCATACCATAAAAAAAAAAAAAAAAACAATATTCACATTGAGATGTGTCATATACGAACCCGTCTAAGTGTGGACCCCACAGGGTTGGGGGGTGGTGGGGTAGGGGGGGAGTCGTCCATCCCCCCCAAAAGCACGCATCCCAGGGTTTCAAGCGCGCATCCCGGGGGGATGGACGGCTCCCCCCAACCCTGTGGGGTCCCTCACTGTTTTCCTCGCCATTTCCCTCGACAATTAGAATTTTTCGTCATATACACGTCTAAAAAAAAAGTAATTCTACCTGTCGAGGAAATCAGTGAGGGATGCTCCCTTGCACGTGCTCCTGCCTCGTTTCAAAAAAAAAAAAAAAAAAACAGAAAAAAAAGGGAATCGAAATTTTGGGGGAGAAAAGGAGGGAACCTCTCCCTCTCCCCATTTCCATCTCGACAGAGACTCGCCCAACGAAGAAAGCAGCTCCCTCTCCCCCAACGAAGACCAAGGAAGCCCTCCCTCTCCCGCTCGACAGAGAAGCCACTCCCTCTCCCCCAACGAAGACCGACAGTCCCTCCCTCTCCCCATACGAAGCTCGACAGTCCCCGAGAAGACGAAGACAAATACCCTCTCCCAAAAGGTAAAGCTTCTACCTTTGTTTTAGTTTATTTTCCCTCTCATTCTCTCCATCTTTGTGTGTGATTTCTTGTTGGGGATTTCTACATCTACGGTTTCTACTAGATCCAGGGTTTCTTTGCTTTGATATTGAATTGAAACCCTAGATCGAGCAAAAAAAAAAAATTTCGATTTCATATTCTTCATTTCTGTGTTGAGACAATATTTTGATGGGTTTATAGATTTTGAACAAATGGGGTTTTAGATTTGTGGTGTGCATTCTTCATTTCTGTGTTTTAGCAAAAAAAAAAAATTTCGATTTCATATTCTTCATTTTAATGCTTCATAATTCAGTTTGGTTCGATTTTGATGGAATCCTGTCAATAATTTTGTAACAAATCAAACATGTGTTTTGTTTCCCCTGTAGAACTCATGCTCTATTCTTCATCGTATTTGGGAATTTTGAAGATTTTGCCCATACTCTTGTTCATCTCTTTTAATTAGTTAGGGTGTTTGTCATTGAATTTGGATTGTTTTGAAGAACACCGTGAAGTTGGGACTGTTTTTAGCTCATTGTTGATTTCACCAAGGTTCTAAAAATATAATTTTAGGCTCATTATTTACTTATGAGTTTAGATGCTCATCATTTGTTTCATATGGTTAACCAGCCCAAAACCCTACTCATGTTTTTCATTCCATGTTACAGACTTTGGAGAGGTATTCTCAATCTCCCATTTCTTCTTCTTATAAATTATGAGCAATTTTTTTTTTTAATCATAACACACTCCACTTCCTGTTTACTAGTGTCTTAAGTTTGAACACTATGTTAGGTTCAATTTTTTTCTTTGCTAAACTTCTAAGTGTCTCAAGTCATAAGTCCAGCAAGGTATAACTTATCTCTACAAAAAAAAAAGATATGTAAAGGACGACGGTCTAATTCAAGGATGAAATCCAACGGCGAAAAGATATATAAAATGAATACAAAGGAAAAAAAAAGAATGACACACAAAAGAATCAGGCCATTGACACAAATCTGGTATGTTTAGCAATGTGTTTTATGAATGTATATTTTCTTAAGTCAAGAATAGTGATTTTATTTACAAATGTCATTTGTAGGGTTTAGAGTGTATGCCTTATGTTATGCCTCGTGAAAGCAATGTGATGCCTCACGATTTACAACCTGGAAGAATTGGTCAATTCTACTCGATCTTCTCACAGGTAAATATTTTGTAGTTTGTATGTTTATCTTTGTAGGGTTTGTTTGTTTCTTATTAATCTTGTTTATTATTTATTGTTGCAGCCGCCAGGTTCAAGCAACGAGATGGAGTATACAAACTATACGTTATGATCAGGTTGGTTAATCTTGTTTCAGCCTCTCTGAATGTCATAGTGACGATGATTCTAAATGGCGAGGAAACGGGCGAGGGAGGGGGTGTGACCCTCAAACCCCCCTCCCTCGCCCGTTTCCTCGCCGCCTAGAACAACTCAGTGTCATACAATAACCTGATCATATTTTTGTTCAATACGACAATTGTCACAAGTTTCTAACACCTGCTTAGTCCTGCATGATATATGTTCAACATTAGGCAAGGCTACATGATAACATAACAACATACACAGTTCCATTCGTTGCATGATATACTAACAATATCAGCTGTGCAGAGATCTACACTGCCCATTTACATTTTCAAAAGACGTCTTTTCGTGGGTTAATAAGAATTGTCATATAATTAGGACAAAAAATTCACCAATAATCCTTGCAGTTTATTTGGTGCCAAGTTTTTTTGGTGGCAATGTACAGGAGGGCCAAGTTTGTTTTTTTGAACATAGCAGTTTTCTTGTTACACTGGCAATGTATTTTTTTGGTGGCATGTGATTTGGTGCATCTTCAAAAAGCATGACTATTTTGTTACATGTTTTGTGGACGTTCTCATTCTCTTAAAATTTGCATGTATTGTACACCTTTTGGTTACTTGTGACCCTGTTTTGGACTCAGAAATACGGAATCGGGTTCAATATTACACTTCTGTATGTTAGTTTCTGTGTGGCTGTCTTGTACACCTAGATGTGCTGGGTAAGACGTTTAATTTTATTGATGCTTTATTACGTATATAGAAAGCCTAGTATTTTACGGCATGTTAGCAGTCAAACCTGATTTCTGTGCTTCATTGTTCTAATTTAGATAGAAAATTGGCAGTAGCTCTATATTGTTAAGCTTTGCACTAACATCACAGTTTGAACTAATTTTTGCAGGATGTAATCGATGGTGATCTCTGCGAGCAGTTTCCCACTCTGCCTCAAGATTTGCAGAGGAAGATTGCTGATGAATTGGATAGGACTCCAGGGGAAATATTGAAGTAGCTTGAGGAAATCAGAAACAAGATCATCTAAGAAATGTATCGTGTGCTGAACTGTTTGAAGATATACGAGTATTGAATCGTACCAAACTTTTTGAAGACATACCAGGAGCATCGGAATGCTTGATATCATGAATGCTCATTGTATAAATAAGATGTGCCCCGAAAGTTACTCCATTCACGTTTTAACAAGGCTTCTGTATTGTTTTGACTCTTGCGGGCCATTTCTCCTTGCCTATTGAGCTGGTTATAGCACATTTTGCATTCAATGTAATGTCTAAAGCATGAAGCGACTTCAGAATCATGATAGTTTGATAGTTACTAAGCTAACTTATGTATCTTGGTTACAATCAGTGTTTAGTATTTTCGAGCCTCTGACTGACAAGAATGATCTTTGTTTAAAGATTGATAGTTGCTGTATTGTTCTATAACTTCTATTTTAATGATTGTTAAGGTTGTAATGTTGGGTATCCTTATCTCCCCTTACTATTTGCTTTGCTTGCTCAAAGTTGCCGTGATGCTCAATAGTACTCTCCTGGTGATATGCTGAGCTTGTTGGATAACTTCTGTCACCAAAAACATTGCTGCAAAGCTAACAATTAAAAGCTGCTGGTGAACATCGATGGTTTTGTTTGCAGATGTTTGAGCGCAATGTTTGCTTGCCCTATTTTGATGTGTCGCAGAGTGTTTGCGTTGCTTAATAGTAGAATCAGTCCAGATTTGTGTCTTCCTCATAAATACGACTCATATTGTTTGATTGAAGCTCAAATGCAGATTGCTATAGTTTTGGTTTTTCGGGTACTGCTTTTCAGATTGCTATAGTTTTGGTTTCTCGACAGTTAGACAAATTGGGTGGCATGTGCTATACAATCTGTTACTAATTGTGCAAAAACAAAACTTAAAAACATTGTGCAAAACCAAAACTTAAAAACATGATCGTTATCCTTACATCAGAGCTGTACATATTACATTACATCATTCAGCCAAGAACTTAAAATAAATAGTACAACTAAGATCGTTGTACATGTGGCTGACTTAAACCCCTTATAACAAGCACCCCTATACCCTGATACCGCAGATAGACATGCTTGCCAGCTCAGGTATACTCCAGGTTGACGACCTCGATAGACAACGTACGCTGTGAATGCCATTCCTGCATTTAAAAATTTTGTAGTCGTAAGATATATGCATGAACGGGTATGCAATATATATCAATAATTTTTCCATATAGTTTTTCTTCTATGTGGAGGCTAACAATTATCACTGAGCAATGCATGAAGTAGGAGCAAAGAAATTTTTGTTTTGTTTTGTAGAGATAAGTTATACCTTCCTGGACTTATGACTTGAGACACTTAAAAGTTTAGCAAAGAAAAAAATTGAACCTGACATAGTGTTCAAACTTAAGACACTAGTAAACAGGAAGTGGAGTGTGTTATGATTAAAAAAAAATTGCTCATAATTTATAAGAAGAAGAAATGGGAGATTGAGAATACCTCTCCAAAGTCTATAACATGGAATGAAAAACATGAGTAGGGTTTTGGGCTGGTTAACCATATGAAACAAATGATGAGCATCTAAACTCATAAGTAAATAATGAGCCTAAAATTATATTTTTAGAACCTTGGTGAAATCAACAATGAGTTAAAAACAGTCTCAACTTCACAGTGTTCTTCAAAACAACCCAAATTCAATGACAAACACCCTAACTAATTAAAAGAGATGAACAAGAGTATGGGAAAAATCTTCAAAATTCCCAAATACGATGAAGAATAGAGCATGAGTTCTTCAGGGGAAACAAAACACATGTTTGATTTGTTACAAAATTATTGACAGGATTCCATCAAAATCGAACCAAACTGAGTTATGAAGCATTATAATGAAGAATATGAAATCGAAAATTTTTTTTTTTTGCTAAAACACAGAAATGAAGAATGCACACTACAAATCTAAAACCCCATTTGTTCAAAATCCATACACCCATCAAAATATTGTCTCAACACAGAAATGAAGAATATGAAATCGAATTTTTTTTTTTTTTGCTCGATCTAGGGTTTCAATTCAATATTAAAGCAAAGAAACACTCGATCTAGTAGAAACCGTAGATGTAGAAATCCCCTACAAAAAGTCACACACAAAGAGGGAGAGAATGAGAGGGAAAATAAACTAAAACAAAGGTAAAAGCTTTACCTTTTGGGAGAGGGTATTTGTCTTCGTCTTCTCGGGGACTGTCGAGCTTCGTATGGGGAGAGGGAGGGACTGTCGGTCTTCGTTGGGGGAGAGGGAGTGGCTTCTCTGTCGAGCGGGAGAGGGAGGGCTTCCTCGGTCTTCGTTGGGGGAGAGGGAGTTGCTTTCTTCGTTGGGCGAGTCTCTGTCGAGATGAAAATGGGGAGAGGGAGAGGTTCCCTCCTTTTCTCCCCCAAAATTTCGATTCCCTCTTTTTTTCTGTTATTTTTTTTTTTTTTTTTTTTTTGAAACGAGGCAGGAGCACGTGCGAGGGAGCATCCCTCGTTGTTTTCCTCGACAGGTAGAATTACTCCTAAAAAGCAAGAAGACGTGGAAGGTTTTCAACAACAAGATAAGAAATGGCTCCCACCTTTTGACACAAACATATCTCCTCTTTGACACCATCGACATTTTCTTAACCTACTAAATAACAACATCAATAAAAGTTTTTCAATCTCTTCTCTCCTTCTCCCTCTGCGATCTCTTCCCAACAGCAAGCAGGATCAACAACGTCACTGTCACTGCTATTGTTGCCCCCTCGCCAGCTCCTTTCCCTTCTTATTTTTTTCTTTTTCTTATCTTTCTTCTCAAATTTTTTTCTCAACAATTACTACTCTTTTCTTCTCAACGGCTACTACATCCTTCTCTTTTCTTCTCAACGGCAACCAACAAGAGTAGTAATTGTGGCATCACTGTCACCGGCTACCCCACAATCGCTTTCTCCCTGCATTTTTTTCCTCATTCGCTCTTGGTCCCCATCCTCGCAGAAGTTAAGATGAGGGTGATATTTGCAAGGATGGAGTGAGAACAATTTTTATTTTTATTTTTTCTCGCCTCAACCTTTGCGAGATCGAAGGAGAAAAAAAAGGCTGGAGGGGCGCAATGGCGACAACAGTTGCTGCTGCTGTTATTGCAACCTACAGTCGATGAGAAAAAAAATAGGGAAGAGAAAGAAAAAAAAAAGTAAGGAAATAAATTGTATGCGAGCGGCATTGACGACGGTGAGAGAAACGAAACTGTTGAAGTTGAGAGAGGAAAAAAAAATTGAGAATTGAGAGTTTGGATTTATGTTGGTGGTGTCAAAAAGTAGGTGTTAATATTGAGCCTTGCTAGAGAGTCAAGTCGACAGTGCCAGGCCAGCCCATCACCATTCATCATCCTAGAGATACTGAAAATGGGTCCATCTCTAGGATGATGGATGGTGATGCAGTCGGTCTGGCTCTCTAGAATCTGGGGTTAATATTAGAGAGAACAGAAATTCTAAATGTCGAGGAAGTGGGCGAGGAAATGAGCGAGGGGAGGGAGGTGGCGGGATGGGGACCGTCCACCTCCCTCGGGATGTGTGTCATCTTTTTCGGAGCACGCATCCCGAGGGAGGTGGACGGTCCCCATCCCGCCACCACCCTCCCCTCGCTCATTTCCTCGCCATGTAGAACTTCTCTAGAGAGAAAGATCATCGTGTTTTAAAAAGGTCGAGAGTGGTGGTGTAGATGAGAAATGGTGGTGTGAAAAAGTAGGAGAATCCCCATTTCCTCGTTGAAAAAAAAACATTATAAATACCTCCCCTTCCCCCAAACCTGACTCTTCCTTTCCTCCTCTCTCCAAGGATCGAAATCTCCGCCCTCTAAATCATCCCCAAAGCCCAATTACCTCCCAATTAGTACACCATGAGAGGCCACGATCTGATAAACACGATTCTCCCGGACGAATTAATCCTCGAGATCTTCGGCCACCTCGAGGAATCGAAATCGATTTCTGACTCCTGCTCTCTGGTTTGCAAGAGATGGCTCAAATTGGAGAGATTGAATCGGAAAACAGTCCGGATCGGCGCCTCCAACAACCCTGACACGTTGGTGAAGCTCGTGATTGATCGGTTCGTCAATGTTAGAAACATTTACTTTGATGAGCGATTACCCGTTACCTTACCGCCTCAATTTGGGTACTCTGTTAGCCCTAGAATTTGCCGCCAGGTCAGTCAATTTCCCCCCTTTTAGCTATAAGGGTATGTTTGTTTATGAAATTTATGAGTAATTTTTATTTTAAAAAAATTATTGTAATTGGGTATGGGGTCATGTTTGTTGTGGTTTCAGAATTTGGGGGAGTGGTGAAATGGGGTTTATTTTTGTCAAAGACGCTGATAGAAAGCAAAAAGGAGATACCTTGAAATTGAGAAAAAAATAACATTTTTGTAATTTGGGGTTATTTTTTCGAAGACCTCCCAGAATCCAATTTGGAAATTGGAGGTGAGACTGTGATGAGAAGCATGAGAGATGGATTACAAGGAAGTGATCGACTTGAGAGATTAATGGGGTGGTTCATGTTTTAAGAGTATCTCCAATGCGAAAGGGAGATGTATTATGTATGTATACACCTACCACATCACAAAAAAGGTTTAGACTAGAAATGCTCTAAGCATGAGTTCAAGTTTGTTTTAGGACTGAAAGTTAAGCTGGTAGCAATTGAAATGCCACCCTACACCTTGCTTTTATTGAACATGGTTCATCATCCTTGGTTTAGGCAAATTGAACGGTACCAAGCTCAGTGGTTGGCGGTGGGACGTCAATAACTGCAAGCAAAAGTCCATCCCAATTCCCAGGCCATGACTAAATTCATCCTTTTGTATCAAATGTTTTTTATACTCATGCCGAGTTTGATAAAGAGGAAAAGAAACCCACTCCTTTGAACTGGTTATCTTCATTTCTCCTAAGAATCAATTTCTCATGGAAGGTTAGGTTTGCTTCAATGGAAAATCCACATTACAGTCTCGGTTACGAGTGATTCAGATTCTTTCTTTCATTCGTAGACTCTCTCTTTCTCCCTTTTGTCAGGATTCTTTCTTCGTTGGACTGAGTGAGAATTAATAACATCATGAATGAGATGACTAAAATAGAATAGAGTATGCCCCAGACAATGCCTTACACAGAGTAAAGTTCAGATTCTGTCCATTAGAAGCTAAACAAAATGCCATCTTGGAGGAGGATTTGCCTTTTTCTCCAAAAAGCGGCAGATCAAACACATTCTAAGTTGTATGCTATAAAAAAATAAATAAAAGATATACTAGCCTTCTTGTTGATAACCCGCTCGATGGTAGCTTCCCCAGCTTGTTTTGTGTGGACCTTTTCAATTAAAGTTAGTTGATATTACGTTTGGACTACAGAAGTTTGACAAAGTACGTTATAAAATCCTTCAGACTTCTTGCTTTATTGAACAAGGGCATTGTCACAGTGTGATGTCACAATTATACACAAAACTGTAAGGAATGTTGTTAAAATGTGATTTTCACTCTCTGTGATTGAACATAGATAGACTAATTATAAAACTAATCATTCACTATTTATTTATTTATTTTCCCCAGTGTTTAGATAAAATAGTTACTAGGTTTTATATATATGTATCCAAAGTGTATAGGTTCCATGCCTTTATTTGTTGTGCAGAGGAAAAGGAAACGCAAGAAAACTGCCCGCTCGCTTTCAAAACTTCATTATTTGGCTGAAAATAGCGGGTCTGAAGAAAGTGACGCAGAACCATCCACTTTGTCAGATTCTGGCTTGGTTGCTCTTACTGGAGTTGCAAGACTTGAGAAACTAAGTTTAGTCTGGTGTTCCAGTGTGACATGCGCTGGGCTTCAGTCCGTTGCCGAGAAATGCAGATCTTTGAGATCTTTGGATTTACAGGTGAGAACCCCAGTGACAAATCTGAGTATCGTTCTCATTAGAATATGAATTCACAAAGTACTGTGTTTATTTAATTTTCGTACACTAGTGCAGTACAAACATTTGTCAAGAGGTTTTAACAAAATGACTTTTCTCAAGGATATTTCCAGAATTTTATTGAATGATCAATAAGTTTATGAATTATATCTATAAATCACTCCAAGACTAAAGATTAATGCAAAATAATGAATATACATTATAAGTCCCACCTACGTTTAAACGTTCTTCTGCTTTTCAAGGTTAACAATTCTTATGGTACATGATATTCTGGCTTCTGTTCAAATACTTGTAATTACGATGTAAATTTTTGTGAATTATTTTTCATGCTATGTTGTGGTGGCAACTGGCAAGGTTTTCTTTCTTTGTTTGTTTTTTGTTTTTTTTTTAAATTTTTATATAACAAAAATCACATGGCTTATTTAGCCATCTCTGTTAGTGGTAAATACTACGTGTATTAAAATTATGAATATCCCATAACATCCCTCAGCTTGGGTTCGACTTTTTGATCATTCTTGATGTCATTCGTTGGATTTGAATATGAGGAACTGGAGATCAGTAATTACTTATTTATATTCTTTTGAGGCGTGCAAGCCAACTCAGGAAAAAAAAGTTCCTTAACGTAGGATTTTCTACAAATTGGGAACTGAGTTGCATCTGTGTGTAGGGTTGCTACGTTGGAGATAAAGGTCTGGCAGCTGTAGGGAAGTTTTGTAAACAGCTTGAAGATATAAATTTGCGTTTTTGTGAGGGTTTGACAGATGCAGGTCTCGTTGATTTGGCTGCTGGTTGTGGGAGGTCACTGAAATCCCTCGGAGTAGCTGCGTGTGCAAGGATAACTGATACTTCAGTAGAAGCAGTTGGGCGTCATTGCACCTCCCTTAAGACCTTGTCACTGGACTCAGAGTTTATCATGAACAAGGGCATAGTTTCTATAGCCGAAGGATGTCCATCTTTGAAAGTTCTGAAGCTTCAGTGTATAAATGTGACAGATGAAGCTTTGCAAGCAGTTGGCACCTACTCTGTCTCATTGGAATTGTTAGCTTTGTACAGTTTTCAAAGATTTACTGACAAGTATGATTTCTTAACTTATATATTGTTTTCAAAATATAGTCATGAGCTCATAATTGTTATGTTTGCTGAACTCGCCTAAAAGTTGTCCATATTTGTCTCTCCATTTTACTTCTATTTTCTGATTGACCCTAAAGATGTCTTGCTTACTTAGAGGTCATGTTAACAAGTGCTTGACCTTAAAAGATATTTGTTGCAATACTTTTAGTATGTGTAGCACATTCTGCTTATAGAACTGCAACTTTTTCTTGCCACTTGCTTACACATGTTTCTTGTATATATACATCTACAGGAGTCTCTTTGCAATTGGAAAAGGGTGCAAAAAGCTAAAAAATCTTACCCTAAGTGATTGCTATTTCTTGAGTGATAAGAGTCTGGAAGCAATTGGCACTGGCTGCTCTAGACTTACACATCTTGAGATTAATGGCTGCCACAACATTGGAACGTTTGGATTGGAGTCTATTGGAAAATCATGCCCGTAAATATCTTTTCCCTCGTTATGCCAATATAAGTGTCAATTTTAGCAAGACTACGAATTTAATTTACTGATTCAATATATATTCTCTTACAAATACAATCTTCTTGCATGATCTCCTGATTATTGCTCATACTTTAACTTCTTGAGGACGTCCTATTGTCATTATCACCATGATATAATGGGGTGTGCATTAATTTATTTTTCTCGTACATTTAAGTGCACACCTTGCAACTTTTATTTTTCACCACTCACTTTTAGTAGCATATTAAACTACAACTCTGTATTATTGGTTGCAGGGGCCTTTTAGAATTAGCTCTTTTATATTGTCAAAGAATGGGTAACCAAGCTCTTCTCGAAGTTGGTAGAGGTTGCAAACTCTTGCAAGCTCTTCACTTGGTTGACTGTTCAAGTATAGGTGATGATGCCATATGCAGTATAGCTGATGGCTGTAGAAACTTGAAGAAACTTCATATTCGTCGATGTTATCAGGTACTTTGTTCCGAAGATGTACTGCTAATATGATCAAGCATATACCTAATATCTAATTTTAGCTTTAGAGAGGAACACTTGAAGATGGAGTTGAAAGGTGTAATGTTCGTGCTGATAAATCTTGGTAGCTATAGTAAAATTAAAAAGATTGTTCAGAAATTAAAAATGAATCATAACTCAAGTTGTGGTCAAAAGAAAAACAAAGTCTAGATGCAAAGAAGATGTTGGAGAAATTCAAATTAGTGGTGGCCCCAGTTGAAATGTTACAGTTATTACTTATTATTGGTTGAATTCATCTTCTATACACCAAAGCATTTTTCATCAATTGTCTTAATTATACACAACAATATTCTTGAAAATTTTGATGGTTCTAAACCAGTGGTTTTAGATACTGTGAGACAAGGCGCTAGACTGGCCAAAGCCTTGAGGCTTAATCGTCAAGGAATGTATGTTCAAAACTTCAAATGCATAACTTTGTAACTAAAATCTAAAGCCCTAATTCATTGGGATCCGTGAATTTCCAAATAAATATGTGACATCATAAAAATAACGGAAAGTAAAAGACTTTCGCTATTAGATCAGCTAATAGTCGCTGGTTATGTCTTACTCAATCTGCATATCAAATAATCAACTATGTCTACTAGGCCTGATTGAATTTGGATCAATTACTGATTATTCATTTTTCAATTTGTCAATTTAGTCAGCCTCTAAAAAAGATATTTTTGTTCACTTCATTAAGAAGCAATAAAGGTTTTGGAACTCTTATTATCCAGATGCTAGGGAAATAAATAAAAGAAGAAAAGGGAGGGAGGATGAGAGAAAGGAACAAAGAGAAAGAAGTTGTCAATGGTGTTATGGCCTAGTGGTTAGGGCTGTGTGGGTTTGTCCCCCACGTCCTAGCTTCGAATCCCACCTGCGGCATGGTTACTTTCTAATGGGTGTTGACCTATAGGTCGCCCAGTTGATAGGTTATGGAATCCTTAAAAACCCAGCTCGCCTTCAAAAAAAAAAAAAAAAAAAAAGAGAGAAAGAAATGAAAAGAGGAAAGGGAACTGAATGTACTCCATCTTCCTGTTTTCTATTCTTCTTTGTCGGAGAAAGCAGTGAAGATGAGAGAAATAAACATGGGCAATGAATTCTCTAGTCCTTAAGGAGCACCACCGCAGACATGCAACTCTATTTTAGGAAAACGTGATCATTGGTTTATACAAACTATTTTCTAAAGCTTATCGTGTAATACTTTTAGTCGCAGGGTTTAAATGCTTTTCTTGGAAGCCTGGATTTTTCATCGGAAGCTGTGAACCTTAGATTCGTTGTTATGGGTGAAGAGGTTTTTTATATCCGGTTGATGATGACTTTGGTTTAAATTTGCATGGCTCTCACTGATATATAAATTGCTTTGCTAATTTGAATAGAGGTATGCACTCCAGGGGTTCATGGTCTTTGTTTTTTATTAACAGATAGGAGATAAGGGACTTGTTGCCATTGGCGAGCGCTGTAAATACCTGACAGATTTGAGTGTGCGCTTCTGTGATAGGTGAAAAACTTGTGCTGTAAACAAAATTTCCCGAACTGTCTTGCGATTTGTGACTAATTAAATTATGAGTATATTCACTGATGAAATTTCAGGGTCGGAAATACTGCTCTTATTGCCATCGGTCAGGGTTGCCCTCTACAGCATTTGAATGTTAGTGGGTGTCACCAAATTGGTGATGCTGGAATAATAGCTATTGCAAGAGGCTGCCCCCAACTTGCTCACCTTGATGTGAGCGTTCTTCAGGTTTGGGCTCTCTTCATATCATATGTTTACAAGTCCTAAAATAATTGTGAATGTACTGATTTCTATTGTAGAATGCACATAAAATGCTGCTTACATTTTTCAATTAGTTCTTTCTTGCAATCTATGTCAAGTAGTAGTTCTAGAGTTGGTATAGTTTTTTGGCTGCACTTTACTGACCGTCAGCACTGAATTCCCGATCTTTCAACTCTTTTACTCTCTTTCCGCAGAACATAACTGATATGGCCCTTGCTGAGTTAGGTGAAGGCTGTCCTTCACTCAAGGATGTAGTGCTATCTCACTGCAGCCAAGTTACAGATGTTGGTTTATCTCATCTTGTCAATAACTGCACTCGGCTTGAAACTTGCCACATGGTTTATTGCCCACATATAACATCAGCTGGAGTTGCCACCATAGTTTCCAGCTGTGTCAACTTAAAGAAGCTCCTTGTAGAGAAGTGGAAGGTCAGCCAGAGGACTCGGCGAAGAGCAGCAGCTGTCCTATCCTACCTATGTATTGATCTTTAGTTAACACCAACAGGTGTGTACTACATGTAGGATGGAGAAGCTGCTTCAAAATGGAGGCAGCTTTTTTCTTTGCGTTGGCTCTTTTTTATGTTTAGTTTAACATCAGCTGCATTGATCTTCATCCAAATGTGAGATGGAAGCTGCATCAAAGGTGTGGAAGCATTCTTCCTTTTATTCCTGTTGTTGAATGGGTGAGTTGTTGTCTTGAGATGTTCATTGTATTTTTAAGTTATTTTTCTTCGTATTCGTCCTGTACTCTGTTGTGTTAAAAATAAAATTTCATGCAAAGCTTTAGTTGGTCAAAATGGAGCATCCGTGAGATTTGAACACTCCACAAGAGAACTCATCTGATTCAGGTGAGTTGGTGATGATACAAGTCTTTACTTTAAGCTTAGCATTATTATTGTCTCGTCATGCACATTTTATACAACAGTTCTGATTCAGTCATCAGGGAATCAAGACTACTACAAATATATTTTTGACATCTGGATTGGAATAATTAGATTTTTTAATAGATGGCATACGAGGATTGCAAAGTTGTTGCTTTGACGTATCTTTTTTCAGATTGGGAATCGTTCTGATTATGATGTTCAAGAAATGAAGAGAGATTCCAATTCTCCAAAGACTGCATGGTATCAATTGCATTTACTGGTTTGCTCTGTACTCCATACTAAAATATGTTGGTTGACAACACCACTTTGGGGTTGAGAAGGAAAAGAATGTGGCCCACTAATTGTATATGTTATGTAGAAGCAACTCCTAGTCTTACTGCAAAGAAAAGAATCCTGCAACTCTGTAAGCTAACTTAACTTCAAATAGAGCTCTCCTTCCGAAGCTGATTATTCCTGTCACCACTGCAACAATTTTTCTTAAGACGAGCAATGGAGAGAAGGGAGAGCAAAACCCAAGACTTTGGAATCTGCTATCGTCTCTTCGATTTTCTGGCTGAGAGTCTGTTTGTCCTCGTCAATTTTCTGGCTGAGAGTCTGTTTGTTCGAGGCCTTAAGCGTGTCACTTTGGGGCAACCAATAAACCATGGTTCGCTCGTACGTGCCAGTGTTCCTCAAAGTAAAGCTCTTTCTGCTGCAGGCCAGCCATTTGAAGGGAAAAAAGCACGTACAATTGTTAACAGGTTGTCCAAGATCTCTGCGGATTCTCTAATTAAGATCGAGTTCGATCAATCAAATGGTTTCTCTATCAGAGATCTTGCTTCTTCAACGCATGGTACTGAACACACCCAAGACAATGAAGTTGTGCACACTCAATCATTTCCAATTAGAAGGATACCAGTTGAAGGATACAAAAGTGACTCAGAGATATCCTCATACATACGTAAGGATCGTGGGAAGGCTTTGCTAGTCCCTTCTGGAATTGAGGATCGTGGGCTAAAACTATAAAGTTTGTAAATGAGAATTGTGAGTGACTTGAATGAATTGATAGGGATAGTACAACAATCTAGATCTTATAGTTTCCTAAACTATCATTATCCTATCTTCATAAATAAGCACATATCAATTGCCTTCCTAAATTATTGTTATCCCATCTTCCCAATTAAGCACATATCAATTGTTTTCCTAAACTATTATTATATTTTCTTCCCGATTAAGTACATATCAATTACAATATCTTAACACGCCTCCTCAAGTTGGCGAGTAGATATCGTACACTCTCAACCTGCCAAGTAGAAAACAAATGGTGCATTGCCTAGTGGTTTCGTGAACAATTCGGCGAGTTGCATCCTTGTGGGTGTGTACATTGTAGAAATCAACTCAGAATTAAGATGTTGTCACACTAGGTGGCAATCAAGTTCAATGTGTTTTGTTCGCACATGGAAGACAAGACTCCTAACAATATGGAAAGCCGACTGATTATCACAATGAAGTGTCGCAGGTTCAGAATATGCGACATGCAAGTCTTTGAGAATGCATCTAAGCTACTTGAGCTCGCGACAAGCATCTGCCATTGCCCGATACTCTGCTTCAGCTGATGATCGTGAAACAATGTTTTGTTTCCTTGTTTTCCATGAGCTCAATGAGTCGCCAATGAAGGTACAATAACCTGTCATAGAACATCTTTGTGATAGGACAAGTGGCCCCAATCTAAATCACAATAGGTTTTGAGGCTGAGATTGTTTTGAGCTGAAAAGAAGATGCCTTGTCTAGGTAAACTTTTAATGCACCACAATACTCGCAAAAAAACATCAAGATGTGGTTGGTGTGGCTCATGTATGTAATGGCTGAGTACATGGACAACGAAGTTGATTTCTGGCCTAGTTACTATGAGGTAAATTGGACGCCATACCAAGTGGCAGTACCTAGTGGGATCATGTAACAATTTTCCTTCTTTAAGCTTGAGTCTCAGTGTTTGTTCCATGGAAAAGGATAAAGGACGTGCTCCCAATAGACCAACACTACTACAAATATTAGCTTAGGTAACGCCACTTAGATAGCGCTTTTTTAAAGAGCTATCCAAGTGGGCGCTAGGATAGCGCTTATTTGTCTTTAAAAAAAAATAATAAAAAAAAACGCTACAATAGCGCTTTTAAATTTTTTTTTTCAGTTAAGCGCTATCTTAATTATGTCTTAGATAGCGCTTTAAAAAACGCTATGTGAAAAAACGTTACCAAAACTACCATAGCGCTTTTAAAGTGCTTGCATAGCGCTTTAAAAGCGCTATGCTACTTTCCTCTCGTATAGCGCTTCAAATATCAAATTAAATCTCGTTTTTTAAGATCTTGATATGATCGGACGGTTAATATCAAAAGCCCTAATAAAAACCTAAATCTCGACCACATGTATTTTGGTTTTGCTTTTGCCATTTTTTCAAACACAGAGAGAGGAGGGACGGAACAGAGGCGAGGAGGCGAGGAACCAGATCGAGGAGGCGAGGAACCGAGGAAGGACGCGAGGAAGGAGGCGACTCAGGCGAGGAACCGAGGAAGGAGGCGACTCAGGCGAGGAACCAGAGGAGGCGAGGAGGCGAGGAACCGAGGAGTCGCAGGGAAAGGACCAGGTTCGTCTCTCTCGCTCGACTCTCACTCAGTCACTGTTGGTGTTTTGTGTTTTGTGTTTTGTGTTTTGTTGGAAAAAAAAAATCTCAATGACTGCGAATAATACTACATGTAGGTGACCCAATAATACTCTATTAGGTTTCAATGTTAGTAACTAGTTTGGGGAATTTGTATAGCTCTGCGCGTTTAATCTTGTTAGCGATTTTTCAGTCATCTGCAGCATGTACTTTGTAGAAAAGTTTAACTAGTTAAGCGTAATTATTGTCGTTCTTTAGATGAAGCTTAAGGTTTATATTGAGTGATTTCCCATTCACATGTATGTTAAAGTGTTTAAATTAAACTGTTAGGGTGGAGCTTTTACCATGTTGGAATGTGCCTTTTTCTTCTTAAGAAAAAAGTATTATGTTGTGAAAATTTCAGCTTTTGTATGTAGAATTAGAACTGAAAACAATTGAACCTGTTTGAAAAGGTTCTTTTTATGATTTTTCTACTCGTAGTAGAAAGAGACCATAAGGCAACAGTATAGGTTTACAAGCAGATGTTTGAATTTCATGCCACAAGAAGAGAAGTTGTCGTATCCATGATTTTCCAACACTTCCAAAAAAGCTTTTAATGCCTTGTTCTTGGAAGTTCTATTGTTTCCTTCAAGCCAAAGGTAACAATAGATTGTATAGTGAATGAGCCACCAACTGACCAAAGTAACTTCCTCACCCCCTATTTCCCCATATAAGCACATCCAAAAGGAAGAAGGGAACTAAGTCCACACCTCTTCGACTGAGTCACACCCAACAAGAATGTGACACTAGATTGCCCCGCTTGATTTCACACAGTGAAAATCTCATCCACTTGCGATCCCCTGTGAGACTATTCCCATAGCTTTGCAACAATGACAGAAAGTTGTCTTCCATTCCTCCTTTTTTTCTAATCGAGATGTAGGTTATAAATGCTCCCCTTCCGTTAAATCTTGTTTTATATTTCTAAAAAGGGTTTGCCAATTCTTTTTGAATGGTTAGTAAATATTTCATTTTTTTTAAATATTGGGTTTTCTTCAAGTAATTAGTGACTACTGCAACCTAGGACCCTAGGCTACTCATCTAAGCTCCCTTTTGGCATGCAAGCACCTAAGTGCACCAAGGATACTTTTACAATTTTGTCAAACACAGTGAGCAGCTCAATTTTGTTTCCCTTTTCAACTTTGTTCTAACTGTGATTCATCATCATTTCCATTAAGTTGCTTAGTTGGTTCTTAACTGATATATTATTTACTTTGTGACCCGTTATGTAGCACAATTTGCAATTTTCTTCATGAAAAGGTCACCAGGCTAGGCTAGTGAGTAGCGATCTAAACTGATTCATTATGCATAAATAGCTGAAGTCTGATGCAGAGTCACTTTGAATATTGATTATACTAACCTGATCTAGACTGATTTTGTGTTGGTCCATTGCTTCCTGTTCTGGGTCATTGGCTCGACAGATCATCCATCATACAACTCTTGTTGCACCTAACTGTAGTGGCTTTGGCATTGTCATCCCAGTTTTTCCCTTATAGCACTGGTGCTCCCAAAAGTCTTTTCTTTCAGCACACTTTTGTGATATCAGGTACTTGTTGCTTGAGAATATAAACAGTTGAAAACTCTGAATTGGTCAGTCACCGTTTGCTGTTATGCCTGTTATGTGGCAATGCTAAACTAAAATCGTTTGTAATGCTTCATAGATGTGTCATTTAATATCTAAGTAAAAAATGGACCACCACTATGGATCATGGTATGTTATTTAGGGTTTTCAGAAATAACCATCTGTAATACTCTTGTGAATAGATGCATATAATTATCAGGGTAACTCTTTGCATGTGTTGTAGGCTGCATTTTTATTGCATTAAGTCTCCATTTGGTCATGTTCTGAAAGTTTATCTTTTGGAATTGCAGATGCATTTCAGATTAAGGAATCAAGCTATGATGTTTCTGTAGTTGATTCCAATTCCTTACATTTTATTTTCAAGCATGCTCCTGAAGCAGCTAGGGAATTGCAGATTGGTCCAGATTTATGTCTTGAACATGTCAATCATTCCAATCCAGGCAATTGGATGGTATGTATTGGAAATGGAAAACATGTATCTTGCTAATTATGGATATCCCTTTGCAACTATGCTCAGTTAACTTGCTTTTTCTAAATGCTTTATGTGCTGAGAGTGTTTGCACCTCATATGAATCACCATTCTTTTCATTTTAGAAATGTTATCCTATATGGAAGACAAACAATATTCAACATGGAAAGCTTGCTCTCAAAAGATGTAAGTAGATATAAAATGTATGTTGTAGTACAGATATAAAATGAGCCAGCGGTAGAGAAGCCTGGGCCAGAACCATTGAGGCTCCCCACAATGGAGGAAATCCACGGCCAAGACATCTGGAACAACTGTGCTGTTCGAAGTGGTGTTAGTGGAATTATGGGTAAACTGTCCCTTCTTCTCTAGGGTCGTTCATGGTCTGTAAAAATTTGATCTTTTTGCATTTTATGTCTGGGTTTTTATTGATTTTCAATTTTTTTGGTGTATTAAAAGGATTTGGAGTTATGGGTTTCAATGTTATCCCCTTTTGATTATGTAAAAAAGTTACCTTTTTTTGTTTATATGAATTTGTGAACTATGGGGTTATGGGTTTTATTGGTAGCTGAATATTTAGGTGTTATGTAGCTTTTCAATTGATTGCTCACTGTCTTTGTATAATTTGTAGGAGGAGGTTCTTCATGGGTATGCTTCTTGGGGCATTGGATAGTCCTCTGACACGAACAAATGACTGCAAAACAATAATTTGTGCATGAAGCCAAGCAAATGGGAAGAAGGAGCTATGATTGATGATATATACGGTATTGACGATGAAATGATTACAATATGGTGCGAGTGGTTGGGGAAAAGGGGTCCAGAAGATGCTTACAATATGGAGCTCCTTCAGTGCAAGATCGATGTGATGATGTTCAGATTCCACGTAAAAGGACAAAGTCTAGGAAGGATACAAAAAAGAGGATGAAGAGGCAAAAGCAGCTAGAGCATATTGTTGAGAAGAGAGTCTGTGAGATATGTCAACATAAACTTCTCCCAAGCAAGGATGTGGCATGCTTATTAAATATGAAGACTAGATGACTTGTTTGTACTTTTAGGAATAAAAGTGGGGTAACTTTCTTTCAACCTTTCATTTCTTTGTAGTCTTTCAAAATTCATTTTATTTTAAATCTTTTGGATGACTTATTATGATTGCCTAATATGTGAAGGCATTTACATGACAAATAATGTTTTTCAATTGTTTAGGCATTTCACATATTTCATACTTCCTGCCTTGTACACTGGATTCTTCTCTGTGAGTCTGAAATTTGGAAGAATCAGCCACTCTCAATAGACATGGATGGGGAGATTATGAAACCAAAAACAAAAGTATCATCTGCATTCTGCCCACAATGCCAGGGGACTGGTTCGGTCACTGAAGAAGATCAATTGGAAATACCAAGATTCTTACCTTAGTCTGAGGTTTGTACATTAAGGAGCCAAGTTCAAACACTTTTTTAATCCATTGCATCTAATGTTTATTTCCTGACTCTCCCTTTCAATTGTTTAAAGGTTTACTTTAATGTGTCAGGTTTTTGAACATAAGATTACATTTTCTGGCACAACTAAAGAATGGATGCGAAACCCTGAGATCTTACAGAACCGTTCAATAGGCTTGCGTTTCAATTCTGAACCGAGAGAACCAATCCAGGTTGGATGGTGGTCAGAAGCATTTTTGTTCCACTGTATGTTTCTTAAAACTATCAGTTCTCAGGTTCTGATTTCAACTTTCATATTGCAGGAGAAAGTGTCACTTTCAAAGCTGCTACGGTTTTATCGAGCAGATGAACAGGTCTCATCCTTCATACAACATGAATATCAGTACTGATCACATGGCCAGTAGATTTACAGGTTACATAGATCATAACCCTGCATATTCTTGTACAGTTATGTTCATTTACTAAGAGTATTTTTTTTTTTATATGTTCTGTTCAGGGTTTCTTATAGAGATGGTGTGATGGAGCATGAACCTAAGGCTTGTGCTGCTGTAAAGGGAACTCAGATAATGGTATAAGTTATATTCTGTTCATTTGTGACTAAATCGAGTAATATTTGGAATTAAATCTGGTTTCTTTTCATTAATTGTCCATCAGATTGAAAACCTTTTTTACAACATGACGGCTCGAAGGAAGACACTCCAGAACTCTGCTGACGATTATGGAAAAGTAGTAGATCTAATATCTAGGTTTGCAGTTCATCATAACAATGTGAGCTTTTCTTGCAGAAAGGTTGGTCTCCTAGTGCTTCACCCATTTCATTAGTAACCCTGAAAGGCTTTGCATTTGTTCTTTGAAACCAATATTGGTGTTTTCTTACTAATTTTCTTGTATCCATTCTAGCATGGGGCAGCTAGGCCGGATGTCCACACGGTTGCAACCTCCTCAAGGATTGATGCAATCAGATCCATTTATGGTGTTTCGGTTGCACGTGATCTAATGGAAATAACAGCTTCTGATGACAATCCATCTTGCTCTGTCTTCAAGATGCATGGTTATATCTCAAATTCAAATTATTCTGCCAAGAAAATGACAATGGTTCTTTATATCAACGGTATGTTCGATGTATACTATTGGAAATTTGGCATTAGTTTATGGACTATCATAGGCTCTACGGTTGCACTGTTGAAGGTGTGCCACTCTACTTAATATTATGTTGTGTTAAATCAATAGTCCCTCGTGGTTTTGCTTGATCACATTAAAACTATAAAAACACCTATATAGCCATTTTAAAACTGTGACACACACATCTACACTTTCTCATCTAAAGGTAACTGAGAATAAGAATTAGTATTTTAATAGATTAGTATCTAAAACTTCATTCTTTACCACAATAATAAATTTAATAGATTAGTATTTTATATATAATTTCTTGTATTGTTTTTTTGAAGGGAAACCCAAGAGTTTATTCCAATAACAAGAACCAATCTCTTACAATGATGCAAGGACCATGATTAAGGTTGTCTTTACATGATAATCCCAATTAACAATAAATTGATCAAGACAGACTTCCTTAAGCTAGGATGCCATGTACTTGGGTCACTACCACTGAAATGGTAACAGTACAAGCAGCAGAAATAGTAAGTTTCACAAATATTTCAGGCTGCAAATTTTACTACAAGTAGTCCTTTCCCTATGCATTATAGTTTTGATTTACTACATTTATTACCAGGTTAGGTTCTAGGTTTTAATTTTTCTTTTGTTATTGTCAACTAACAGAAACAAAGTCAAGTAGTTGAGAAAAAACAAAATTAGTTTTTCCAAAGCTGACAAGAAAGTTGAAAATGAAGTGGAATCTGCTAATTTGAAATGTGAATCTGATGAGGATGATGAGGATAGTGAAGAAGAGATAGTGCTGAAAGAGGACAGTGGCTACGGGGATGAAAAGAAGGGGAAATAGAAAGTGGAAGAAGAAGAGAAAGTAAAGGAGCACACAGAAAGCGAGAATGTGTCTAATGAGAAAAACATCAAGGTTTCACAAGTGAAGTCTAGAGTCCAAAAGATTCGCTTTATAATGTCTAGCAATCCTGTAAAGGAAAACACTGGAGAAAAGCCCATCAATGATCAAGGTATGCTAGTTTCTAATTTTCTATCTATACATGTTGGATTACCTGTATTGAAGATCAAGGTATTGTGTTGTAGAAATTGCAGAACTTGAAGTGGAGGTATGCAAAATTTTCAGAGCACCCTGTGGCTAAGGCAATATTTTGTGACAGCAACATGTTTCTATAGTAAAGTGAATAGTACGGTTCAAAGTTAACATCATTCCAATGGTTACAGCCTATTCCACTTAATCAATTCCTGTTCTTTGCAATCTCCCTGAAATTAATCAAGAACAATGGCTCAAACTATGATGCTCAGTAGCCTATTCCATCTATGTTTTTCTCCTTTTAAAATTTCATCTCATTTCCAGTCCATTTGTAGAGGTAGTAAATGCGAGAGAACTAATGTTAGTTGTTGACTTTTGTCTCTTTGGTTTGGCTTAGGTACTGGAAGTTCTCGGAATAGAAGTTTAGAAGTTTAGTACTCCATCTATGCTGTGGTTGAGGTACTTCTTGTTGGCTTACTTTGAGTTATTAGTTCTTTACATATATCTGTTGTTTTGTTTTGTTGGCTTAAAAGTTGGATTAGTAAAATGTTGACATTATTTGTGTTAAACAATAGTGTTATTAGTTTAGTTTTCTGATTGTTTTTGCAGTGGGACAAGATGGAAGACAAGTATGCCACGACTTCGCTTGTAGTTGCTGGTGGAGTGCTCTATGGGAGAGAGGGAAAGACTGATTACAGAGCTAGGATTCGTCTGATTAACCAGGACAAGAACAAGTACAACACCCCTAAGTACCGATTTGTTGTTCGATTCACCAACAAAGATATTACTGCGCAGATCATATCTGCAAGTATGGCTGGTGATATCGTGCTTGCATCGGCTTATGCTCATGAATTGCCTCGATATGGGCTTGAAGTTGGCCTTACCAATTACGCTGCAGCTTAATGCACTGGGCTTCTCTTGGCTCGTCGTGTCCTGAAAATGCTTGAGATGGACGAGGAATATCAGGGCAATGTTGAGGCAAATGGTGAAGACTTCTCAGTTGAGCCTACTGATACCAGGAGGCCTTTCAGAGCTCTTCTTGATGTTGGCCTTGTCAGAACAACAACAGGGAATCGGGTTTTTGGTGCTCTCAAGGGTGCATTGGATGGTGGACTTGACATTCCACACAGCGACAAGAGGTTTGCAGGTTTCAATAAGGAAGGGAAACAGTTGGATGCTGAGATTCATCGCAAATACAATATTTATGGTGGCCATGTTGCAGGATACATGAAGACTCTAATTGAGGATGAACCTGAGAAGTATCAGACTCATTTCAGCGAGTACATTAAAAGAGGAATTGATCCTGATAACATTGAAGGGATCTACAAGGCTGTCCATGCTGCTATTCGTGCTGATCCAACAGCAAAGAAATTGGAGAAGGCACCACCAAAGGAGCGCAAGAGGTTCAACTTGAAGAAGCTGACTTACGAAGAGAGGAAAACTAAGCTCATTGAGAGGTTGAATGCCCTCAACTCAGCAGCAGGTGCTGACGAGGATGAGGACGATGATGAGTGAAAAAGTATTGACAGAGATTTAAGCATAAGAATTAGGGTGGATATTTCCTACATACTTTGTTTAATCACCTTAGGCGTTTTGATGAAATTTGTTTATGTTTTTGACATTAGCTTTTGTTGGTTATGTATGATTGGAAGCAGATTTTGGTTATTTCAACTTGAAAATCTAAGTACCATTTCCTTTTCCGACTTCAAAAAAAAAAAAAAAAAAAAAAATATTATATGGTAGTTAATAAAAAAATTCACCGAAATTAAATAGCGCTTTCTAAAGCGCTATTGAAGCTAATTAAAAAAAATCAACAAAATTAAATAGCGCTCATAAAAGCGCTATTCAAGTTAATTTAAAAAAAAAATTTAGAGCTTACATAGCGCTTCCTAAGGCGTTATTGAAGTTAATTAAAAAAAAAATCAACGCTTAGATAGCGCTTAATAAAGCGCTATCTAAGCGAAGCGCTATTCAAGTACGCGCCTTGCATATCACTTTTTTGAGCGCTATCTAAGCTACCATAGCGGTAGCTTAGATAGCGCTAAAAAGCGCTATCTAAGCCTATTTTTAAGCGCTATGCAAGCCTATATTTGTAGTAGTGCAACGTCATCAAGTAATTCAAGTGCATATTTACGTTGTGAAATGGATATGCCTTTTCTGGATCGTGATGCTTCTATGCCCAAAAAATATTTAAGGAGTCCCAAATCTTTGATACAAAAACGATGATTAAGAAAGTCCTTGATGGATTGAATGATTTGAAGATTGTTTCTTGTAATCACGATATCATCAACGTAAACCAAAATGACAGGAAATGAGTTTTTGTTGGACCTTTTGAATAAAGAATAATTTGCCATAGATTGTTCAAATCCAACTTCTCGAATGGTAGCAGTGAGCTTTGTAAACCAATTGCGGCTTGTTTGTTTTAATTCGTAGAACGAATTTTGTAGCCGACATACTAAGTTCCCCCATGTCGGCCAATCTCGGGAGGAGGAACCATGCAAACTTCTTCATCTAGGTCGCCATGGAGAAAGGCATTTTGCATGTCAAGTTGATGTAGAGGCCAATCACGAGCAGTAGCAATGGCGAGTAGGCAACGGAATGTAACAAGTTTGGTAGTGGGAGAAAAAATCTCAGTGTAGTCAAATCCCTCTTTTTGCGTATAGCCTTTAACCACAAACCATGCTTTATACCTTTCGACGGTACCATCAGATTTGTATTTGACTTTAAACACCCACTTACAACAATAAGACTTTGCCTGCAGGTAAAGAGGTGAGAATCCAAGTCTTATTTTGTTTAAGTGCATGTATCTCCTTTGTTATAGCTTCACACCAAAGAAGATCGGTGGAAGCCTGGGCATAGGTAGTGGACTCAATGATTTTAAAGATGGCTGGGACAAAAGAATGGTGAGTAGAAGATAAATTGTTGTACGAAATAAAATGAGAAAGTGGATATCATGAACCCTTACCTGGTGTAATTGCAGAAGATGACTCAGCATGAGCAGTGGACGTGGACGTGGAACTATTGCAGTTAAAGTCTCTAAGAAGAACAAAGGGTTGGGGAATGCGAGCGGATTGCCAAATAAAAATAGGGGCGGTGGAGAATGAATATGCGACAAAGTCGGTGTACATGGAGCAAGAGTAGAGACTGGTGATGCTTGAGTCGAGGGAGAAGAAATGTCGACATTGGGGGTTGGGGATGGTAGATGGGGTGTCCGCAATTTGGCATTGGGGAAGTCGATACATAGGAGATGTCGTCGTTGGGGTTAGTGGTGGGTGTGGATAATGAGTTGGTAGGTGTGGTAGGGAGGAGACTTGTGGGTCTGGGCATAGTGAAGGGACAAGAATGATGTGTTAGTGGAAGTGTAGAGTGAGTAGGTAGGTTGGCTGTGGAAGTGGACACAGGGAGAGTGCTGGTATTGGGTGAGGTAAAGGGAAATATGATTTCATGAAAAACAACGTCGCGACTAACAAGAAACTTGTAGTTGGCAAGATCATATAAGCGATATGTCTTCTGCCCGAAAGAATAGCCCACAAAGACACATTTACGGGCTCGGTTGTCGAATTTATTTGTGTGTTTGAGGTTAGTGCAATAACACAAGCAACCGAATACATGGAGGTGTGTGTAAGTAGGTGGTCGACCAAAAATAATTCCATAGGGTGTTTTGTTTGTTAAGATAGGTGCGGGGAGACAATTGATTAGATATACAACGGTGAGGACACAGTCACCCCAATATTGAAAAAGGAGGTTGGCATTTAAGCGTAGTGCTCATGCCATTTCAAAGAGATGCTTGTGTTTTTTTTTCAACGACCCCATTTTGTTGAGGTGTGTCAGTGCACGTGTGTTGGTAGAGGACACCATTGTCAGAAAACGGTTTTAAAGAGGCAAAACTCCCCTTCATTATCGACACGAATTGTCTTTATGTTGGTGTTAAATTGTGTGGACACAAAGGAAAAAGACTTCAGCAAATTTTGTGTCTTGGATTTTAGTTTCATCAAATACACTCATGTGGCTCTTTAGTAATCATCGACTATGGTTAAAAAAATATTTGGCACCGGAGTGGGAGGTAATTTTGTGTGGTTCCCAAATATCGCAATGAATTAAATCAAAGGGTGCAATACTCTTTATTGAACTTGAGGGAAATGGTAATCTAGTTTGCTTGGCTAATGGACAAAAATCACAAATATGCTGAGAGAGGGAGATACCAAGGATTTGCTTGGATAATAAACAAAGTCTTTTTTATCGGAGGGATGTCCCAATCGAATATGCCACACATTACTTTGAATGGTCACATGGTAAGTTAAATAAGAGCGAAGATGCAAAGCAAGATGATTTGGATTGAAGTAATACAAGTTTCCATTCCTCCTACCCAAGTCAATAATCTTCTGTGTATGCAGATCCTGTTACAATGTAAGAAAAAACAAACAAAATAATGTAGAAAATCAGTAAGGCGTGGTACAGACAAAAGATTAACATTAAAGGAAGGGACACATAAAACATCAGTAAGGCCAAAAATATCATTAAATTGTATGGTGCCTATTAAAGTGATTGTTGCTTTGTCCTCAATAGGTAACCCAACTGATGGAAGAGAAGTGTGTGAACGAGTGGTAAAGAGATTAGGAGAGTGTGTAATATGGTCGGTAGCGCCACTATTTATGATCCATACATCCGGCAAACATGTTTGAGCGTGAAAACTAAAACAAGAAGGAGAATTCAGACCTGCAAAATTTGCTTGGGTTGGATTAACGAACAACATCCATAATTTGCTTACACTGGTCAAGAGTGGGGTGAGGTGCTATGGATTGTAGATGATGAGTGGGTTGTGCTGGTACCTGGACGTTATTGGCAGATGATTGTTGTCGATGACCAGATTGGTGTTCCCTTAATATGTACGACCGTTGTCGTTGGATCATGGTGGAGGTAAAGGTGGCTGCCTATTGTGCCACTTGTGTCCAGGAGGAAAACATTTGATGAAATAACAACTTTTCACATTGTGCGTGTCTTCATTACAGTAAATACGGTGTTTGGGCTCTCATTGGTCATGTGACTTGCTGCCATTGATGGTGGAAGATGATAGTCGATATAAAAGTGTTTTCAAAAGAATTGCTCCAGGATGGTCTGATTGATGTAGGTAATATGGGTGGTCGAGGTTTGATTGAATGTCAGTAGGTCAAAAAAACCTTGATTGATTGTTTTGTTGGTTGGTGTTTTCTCCTGGCCATGGCAGGAGTATGAGGGATTGGGTGGAGATGCAAAACCTAGTGCTTTGATACCATATAAAGTTTGTATCTGAGAATTGTGATTGACTTAAATAAATTGATAATGATACGAAGTAGTCCCTTTTATAGGGCTAGTAAAACAATCTAGATCTTATAGTTTCCTAAACTATCATTATCCTATCTTCGCGAATAAGCACATATTAATTGTTTTCCTAAACTATTGTTATCCTATCTTTCTGATTAAACACATATCAATTGATTTCCTAAACTATTGTTATCATATCTTCCCGATTAAATACATATCAATTATAAGAATCAATTAAAATATCTTAACAAGAACCCCCTTGAGTGTTCCTACGAGCCACGATTCAACAGATAAAAACATACAGAATGTAAGGAGAAGAAAAGCACCAACGCAAAAGAAGTTGACGCTAGCCATATAGAACCGGAGAAAAATGTGAAGGTGAGAGCTAAAACACCTGTGATACCAATAATAAGCTCAGCATTTAATATTGATGAGCTCATACGACGGACAAGGGAAGCTCTAAGAAGCAGTGGCAGTGTAGAAACATGATCATTTTTCAGTTTAATTGTGTCTCACTGAACCGCAGGGTTTTGCCTTGCTTGCTGGCCATGCATGGTTAACCAATCTGTTACTTAAAAGCAAGAGATAATCTCTTGCAATCACCACTTCTCAACATGTTCTTTACAAACTTTTCTTACTTTTAATTTTCGGATTAGTCAAAATAATTGAGTGATACAACTTCCAAAATTGTGGAATTTTTTACATTGCGAGGCAAGAAGCAAAACGTAATGGAAAAATGACAGCCATTTCTATTGCTCTTGTTCTCTTTTTATCTCATCTCTCAAACCAAACACAATGAGAAAATGTTCACCCATTGTACCTGCAAAGCATGGAAGCTAATAACAAGTGCAAAAATGACTTGTGATCATGCCCTTCTTTCTCATCTCCATAAGTTTTTTTTTTTTTTTTTGGTTTTTTAATGAGGAATGGAAAAAAAAAAAAATCCCATTTTAGGGTCTGTTTGGTTGCATGAAAAATGGACATAAAAATTAAAACCATTTCCGTGAATTCGGCTCCGATGCCTCCACTCAGACTTAAATTCCCATGAGTAGTGGGAAAGAAACAACAGAAATTTGTAAAACAAGGGAAATGAATTCCATTTCCCAAGGAAACTAGCTAACCAAACATACCCTTAAATGTCGCAAAAACTCCATTTAAAAAAAAAAAATTTTGTGTAGGAAGAAAATTTGTTAGGAAAGAGTAGGTTTCATGTAATTGTACTTAGATGGTGGTGTTGGAAAGCATAAGCTTCGGTGGAGAACAACAACCTTCATTTTGACCAATCTCTTCAATTCTCCTTCGGACTCGGTGTCTCCTGTTCGCTCAAAACAACATAATTTTCTTCTTCTCTTCTTAGCCCACCACACCACGTCACTCCACTTTCTTTATTCCCCATTCAAATCAAAGTCACTACCTTAAAGTTCCAATCTCATCTCCACAACTCCAATACATCACAAAGTTCCCAATTTTCCATTAAAAATGACAACTGAATCCTCACCTTCAACACCCATGTCTGGGGTGATCTGTATTTCTCCAGAGGTTCTTCAGAAGATGGTCTATGATGCTCTGGTTTGGTGTTCTCTCAATGGGCTTGTTGTTGGAGATAAAAACGTCCAGGTAATATGTTTATTGGGTTCTTAATGGATTCTTTATTGAACACTTTGATGGATTGAATTCATTGTTTCAGTGTTGTTGGTTAACACAGATGGAAGAAATAAATTTTGTGTGTGTGTGTGGCAAAGTTCTTGGATTTATCATTCAGTTTACTGGGTTTTCTTTGTTTCCAGTAACTTGAGTTGGCATTTCGGTTTTAAATTGTTTATGAAAATTGCTACTTATTATCTAATTTTGATTGAATTTTATTTTTATTTTTTGTTTATGTATACTTTGTTGGTGAGCCATGAACAAAGAACACTGGCATTCTTAATTGGATTGAAAGATGCTTGACACACTGAGTCCTCACATCTAAATGTACATTTTCTTGGTTACAAGTCTTTTAGGATGTTCCGATACTATTTGAATAATTCACCTTATATTGTGAATATAGGAATGGTTCATAAGACATGATTTGGCTTATCTAGACTTTGATATTAGAGGTATACGTCTCTATTTGTCCTCAGAAGACATGGGTTTGATCAATTAGAAACTCAGATTGAGATACTAAAGCATTAGACCCAGTTTAGTTTTGGGGGTCTAAACTGGTATTTTCTAGGAGATTGGAATATTAAAGTTGAGTGAAATAGAAGATTGGTAATTTGGATCTGTTGTAACAATCTATTGGTTTGGTATCTTGCAGGACATCATTAGAAGTGCAAAGTTATTTGTTTTTTATTTTCTCGTATCTTTATATCTCTCTATAATGTTGTTATGACTTGAGTTATCTATCCTTTTCGTTGGCCTAAAAGCTACATTCACTATTAGAAAAAGAAAAGAGAATATGTTCGACATAAATTTGATTCAGTTGTCCAAATATGGATACACAGTCTCATTCTGAAAATGGTGGTGTACTTTGCAGGGATCAGGAAGAGTTCCTGGGGTGGGTATGGTTCATGCACCATTTTCATTATTGCCCATGTCATTTCCTAAAAGTAACTGGCTACAAGCATGTGAATTAGCCCCCATTTTCAATGAGCTCGTTGACCGTGTGAGCTTAGATGGAAAGTTTCTTCAAGACTCTCTATCCAGGTGCTCTTTGTCTCAGTCATCTTTTGTTCTCTATTTCTTTAACTCACTATTGTTCTTCAATTGGTCTACTTGGAAACCTGCTAAGTCATTATCATTTCATAGATATATAGCATTCATCCAAAGGAAATAAGAGTCTTGTCCTTATATTCTTCATTTCTTTCACAAGATTGGGGCACTTCATGAGAGTTAGGAGATGAGAGAAAGGGAGGCAGGGGAGGTTTAGAGTGTTGAATGCAATAAAAGCTTTTATCCAATTGTCCAAGACCCAGTAGCATTATAAGGAAAGAAGTGTCCATCTACTACAATGCTCGTGAAGTGTTGTATCCAAGAAGTATTTTCCACCTTTAGTTGTGTTGTCTACTTAATGAGTTAAAATGACTAGAGTTTGTGAAAAGATGTTGCATTGGCTCATTAGCATCTCCTTTTAACAGTTTTTTGGGTCACTCTGAGGTGTCTGAGATCTGCATTATCAGTGGGACCTACTTAGGTAGTATTGTAGCAGTAAGGCCTATATTAACATTATTCATATTAGGGAGGATTTTCCTTTCCATAGAGGATTAATTTGCAGATCGATCACTTGACAGATACTGAAGCCACGTTACTTGGCTAGTACTTTAATTACTTTTCAGTTGCAACTTCATCATGTACAATTTCTTATACTGTGTTTCTAGGAAGTTCCTATTGTCCAAGTGAGTTCAAGAAGTAGTTGTTATAGAGAAATATACACCCTATATGGTCATCTGTTTGAAATCTCCTTCCTTCAATGTTATTTCTAAATCATATACTCCTGACGATATCTTTTTTGTTGGTTGAAGAAGAAAATGGCTTTGAAGTGCTTCATCATTTGATATCTTGCGTCATGTAAACCTGGATAAATTTCTTGGACACGTATTGTTTTATCTAAAATCATGGAGCTGTTATGTTTTCTTAGTACTACGGAGCTGCGGTGGATCAGAATTTTATTGGGATTTTCACAAGCTCTTGTTTCCTGTTATGTCTATCTATCGGCCTTAATATTTTTCATGAATCATGATGTTGTTATAATTAGTTCAACCCATTGTTTTTCTTATGACCAATCATAAAACAAAAAAGAGAGTCTGTGTATGTGTTTTCTTAGATGGGAAGCATAAGTAAGGTGATATTCTTACTTAAATTTCTCTTTATACTGCAGAACAAAGAAAGTGGATGCTTTCACTTCTAGACTCCTAGATATCCATTCCAAGATGTTGGAGATCAATAAGAAAGAGGTAAGTCTGAGCTCTTAAATTAGTTGCTTTGATAAACTAGACCACGTACTTGATGGAAAGAGAAAATGGAATTGGGGACTTTGAACTTTGACAGAATTTTAATCCTAACAATCTTTCATCAGGAAATACGCCTGGGTTTGCATCGCTCAGATTATATGCTTGATGCTCAAACTAAAGACCTTTTTCAGATAGAGCTTAACACAGTTTCATGTTCCTTCTCTGGTCTAAGTGGTCTTGTCACCAAGCTTCACCAGTAAGTACTTCTCCATTTTCCTTTTCACTTTCGTTTTTTCAGAATGCAAATTTTTAGTTCATTTCTGTCTATTTGATACTTTGATTTTTTTCACATCCATTATCAGTGTAAATTGTGCTCTGTTTTACTATCGGGCTATCCTTCTATACAAACGAAAGCAATTGAGTTCATTAGGACTATTTGAAGTTTTTAGTTCATTGCCGCGTATTGTAACACCAAATGACTTGTGCCCTTTGTAGGGAAATTTTTTTTTTGACTTCCATCTTTAACTTAGTAAAGAGTACCTTGCTTTAATATTTGTTCCAGCAAAAGCATGATCTTATTCTACTACTGCATTCGACTGAGCTTGCTTCCTATCAAGATCCAGACATACAATGAAAAACCTGTTGAACTGATATGGATCATCGATATATTAATTCCTTCCATGGCAATTGACTAATTGATGAAGAGTTCCCCTTTCTTGAGGCTGAAATATCACTAATAGAATTTTCTTGAACCTTCAGTGCTTACATAGTACTGTCATTTTGTAGGAACTTGCTCAATCACTATGGAGAACACCTTAAACTAGATTCCACAAGGGTCCCTGAAAACAGGTCTTCAAGTCAATTTGCGGAGGCATTAGCTAAAGCTTGGAAAGAATACAACAATTCCAGGTTGAAACAAATTGGATGGACTGGTCTGTTTCTCTATTGTTGTTTCATCGAATCATTTACCATCTAAAATTCCACTGATTTTAGTACATTTTTACAGAGCTGTGGTAATGGTTGTAGTACAAGCTGAAGAACGCAACATGTATGACCAACATTGGCTATGTTCCATACTGAAAGAGAGATATCCTTTTTTATCATGACTATGACCTCTATAATTTGCAAAAAGGAATCTTCCAGCATTTATTGAAAACCATGAAATTTGAATTACAATAATTACAAAAGTCTTGAGTTACAATAATACAATTGTTTTTTTTTTCTTCGAAAGATATCATTAGATCTTCACAAGATGTGATACTTATAGATTTCATGTCCAAAGCACTTCTCTAATTTTTGCTTTATAGGAGCCTTATGAGAAAGTTCCTAAAATTGTGTGGCAAGTGCCCTTGCTGATATATCATCAGAACATTTTTTTTTACGAAGTACATTTCCTTTGGTTAGATTCTTGAAATCTTAACCTCAAAATGTCCTTAACTTCATAAATACATACGGTGTGACAGCTATTCGAAAAACTTTAACAGAAATTGAGGCAGAGGGGAAGCTTCTAGAAGATGGAACGTTACTTGTGTATGGGCTTTATCATTTTCTTCTGTTTATTCTTCTGTGTGTGTGCACATTTTGTGCAATCTAAATTTGATAATTTAGAAACTTTCTTTATGCAGAGGTGACGAAGCAGTCGCAGTCATTTATTTCAGAGCTGGGTATACGCCTAATGATTATCCTTCCGAATCAGTAACTAGTTCTGCTTTTCTTTCATTCTTTTTCTGTCACTATCAGACACCATTTATTCATCTTTTTTTTTAACAACACAAATAAGTAAACCCTGATTGCATAAGATGACCATCTAAAACCTGTAGTGCATATGATGCATCACCTTGTTGGTGCTGTCCATCAGTTTGAGCCTTTTATTGCCCCATATGTACTAATCACTGCTAGATGAACTAAATGTTTGCCTTGATTGATTTTCTTAATGTGATTATACTTTGTTCATTACTAGGAATGGAGTGCCAGGCTATTAATGGAGCAGTCCTCTGCTGTCAAGTGTCCATCTATTTCCTACCATTTAGCAGGGACTAAAAAAATTCAACAGGAGCTGGCAAAACCCGGTGTACTTGAAAGGTAAGCCTTTTTTTTCCTTTTCGTGTACTCTTTCTGACCATGTATTCTTGATTCATTTGTGACACTGTTTGTGGTCCCTCTGAGGATCTGGTAAATATATCAATTTCAGTTTCCACATTTTTGAAGAAAATATCGGGGGGGGGGGGGGGGGGGGGGGGGGGGGGGGTGCGGCGGCGCTGCCTTGACATTTTTTCAGAATCCTATGAAATGGCTTCTTTTTGTAATTTATGCATTAACCTGGAATTGATTTCTCTCTAACCAAAAGCTTCAAACAAAGCTTAAGTAGAAGGGCTCAAATCAGATGCATGCACTTTTTTCGACTAAATCAAGTAGGCAATTCAAATAAAACAAAAAACTATCCATTTGGTGGTGCATATATAGACTTTTATGGTATAGATAACTTCACTTGAAATTATTTCAGCTAAATAGAGTTCAGTTAATTGAGTTATTGGTTGGATTGACTACCGTTGTCTATCTGCTGGAGATAAAATTAACAGTAACTTTGATTTCTGAATTATCAATGATGTAACTCATTTTTCAGTTCCTTCTATTGTATGTGCAGGTTCCTTGACAACAAGGATGACATTAAGAAGGTAATGAAATGCTTCGCAGGTTTGTGGAGTTTGGATGATTCAAATGTCATAAAGGATGCCATTGAAAGACCTGAACTGGTTGTTTTGAAACCACAACGAGAAGGAGGAGGTCTAATTCTTCTTAGCATCAACTTGAGATTGTTCTTATTCTTTTACACTATTATTTTAATTATAATTAATGCTGCTGATATTGTCGCTCCCATATTAAAAAAAATCCCTAAGCATCCCCAATGGGAGAGGAGTTTGGCTGACTCCTAACCTTTTGCCCTTTTTTTTGGGCATTTCATCAGTCTTTCCCCTATACAGATAGGTTCAATCATGCACTTAGACCAGGAAAATCTGTGGGTTATGAAATGCATGGGACCTGCTCTATCTAACTAACAAGACCAATTAGATCTTTAGATTGTGGAGGTCGGAAGATGAAGCATTCTGTATCAGACTGAAACCTTGGCAAGTAGTTAGTGCCTAAATTAATCACCTGGAACATGAAGGAAGCATTTTGTGTCAAATTGTCCTGTCCTACTGTCCATATTATTTTTCCTACATTTGTTGCATGTGGTCCCCTTGTAGTTTGTAAACTTTGCATACACGACTACTGAAATGCTTACCTTTTAGCCAAGTCATTCCAAGGATACCAATTTACTAATATCCAGCTTTTAAAAATTACTTATCATTATCGTCGTTAATTTATGTGTTCCCCCAATTTCAGGTAATAACATATACGGAAATGATGTGAAGGAAACCCTACTGAAATTGCAGAAAGAAGGCAGTGAAGAACTTGCTGCTTACATTCTCATGCAAAGGATATTTCCTGTTGCTTCTCCCGCCTTTCTTGTTCGAGAGGGCATTTATCATCAAGATCATGCTATATCCGAGCTTGGAGTATATGGTGCTTACCTAAGGTAACAAGGTTTACCTAAAATAAGCTTGATTGTATTTACATCTAAGCTGCTTAACTTACTCGCGGCCAAAACTTATTTGTTTAAACTCCGGACTTCACTCCTAGACTTATATTGCAACACACAAATTGATAGCACATCCATCTTGATCTTGAAACTATTTTTAATAAAAATGATTGTAATGGTAATCTAGAGAAAACCTTCCCAAACCACCCCAAAGAGAAACCTTTATCTGGCCAACTAGAATCACACAGAAAGTAACGAAGCGTCACACCTCAAATTCTTCATAATCTCCCTTTAGTCAAAGATAACATGTTTCATCTATTACACCTCTGCCCCTGTGTTCTTCATTTTGGATTGGGGGTGGGGGGAAGCTCTTTAATCTAATATAAAGTGTTCCCAACTGTAGGAAGAAGGACAAAGTGATTATGAATTATCAGTGCGGTTACCTGATGCGAACAAAGGTTTCATCATCGAATGAAGGAGGGGTAGCTGCTGGCTTCGCTGTCCTTGATAGTATATATTTGATATGATTGAATTATATTTTGCACTTAAAACTTTGAATTTTCCGGAGACTGTCAAACACATGCATGTGTTGGAGTCAACTTGCGTGCTAGTGGCTTTTTTCTAGTTATGATGACTCTTCATACCCTTTCTTCCGCTTTCTACTATTGATGGATGAGTTATTTTAAGCGACATACATAGCTGTTAATGAATGCTCTGTCATTTAAATAAAAATGTATGTTCTATTTTTTTAATTGCTGACTGATCCTAATTTACATAATTATTACTAGTTACGTTTTTCTTGTGAACGTGACTTATATGTGATTGTTTAAGAACTATTTTTTTAGACTAAGCATGACGGAATTGCTCGACGGAAAAATGAAAAAAAACCTAGAAAAGCGAAATCCAAATTGGCTGGTGCAAAGGAAAAAGGTCTTATGGCCATCCACACAACCACGAAAGCAGTGATGTTGACAGAAGCGTTAAACAAGTTGAGATCGCATCTTCAACAAAAAAAAAACACGCACTACACCATATTGGCATTTTTGTAACAACCTCAAAAACAATATCATTTTTGAAGTGTAACAATTCACCTAACAACTTTACACACTTTCACAAACAAAATGATACAATAATAGTATCACCATGAAAAATATGGTTATAAAAGTGATACTATTCATGGTGATTCAACTTATTGTATCATTTTTTTTTTTGTTACTGTTTTTCATTTTTTTGACTAAATTTAGTTTTGATTTGAAATTGTTTGGTTGATTGTAACATCTCAAAAGTGATATTGTTTTGAGGGTTGTTACAAAAGTGCTAAATTGGTGTAGTGACGTTGAAATTTATTAGTGACCTTATTGAATCCACGAGAATCGTGAATAACATCATAATTTCTTGAAAACAACAAATATCCATTCCACTTATCTATTTTATTTTATTTTATATATACAAAATAGGATGGTGTTTGGGGTGTGAGATAAAAGACGGTTAAGATTTAACCAAATATATGAATATAAAGGATTCCCCAATTCTAGCTGGCCTGGGAAAAGGGGCGAGGTTGCTGCCTGGGGGGCGAATGTACACTTTTGCCTCCCCTCTTTAACCACTTTTTTGGAAAAGGTGTTTAAATAGGGGGGGGCAAAAGTGTATTTTCGCCCCCCAGACAGCGGGACCCAGGCCAACAAGAATTACTCTAACGGATTACATAGAACTCAAAACACCAAGAGTGTATGGGTTCGATTCTCATACCCCACATTTTTTTATATTTATTTATTTTTCTTCAATTGTTGATGGTAGTGATTAGGCATGTAAGTATGAAGGATGAAAACTTAAGGGTGATCATGTTTTGACAAGTTTTAAATTTTATCGTGTCAAACGGCATGAGGAATACCCTAGTCTACATTACAAATCAGAATGGTGTTTGAAGTTGGAGATAAAAAACGGCTGAAATTTACCAAAATATAAAAATCTAACGGATCATACAGAACTTAAAGCATCAAGAGTGCATGAGTTCGATTCTCATACCCAACATTTTGATATTTATTTATTTTTCTTCAATTGTTGATGGTGGTGATTAGACACATAAGTATAAAAGATGAAAACTTAAGAGTGATAATGTTTTGACAAGTCTTAAACTTTTATTGTGCCAACGGTACGGGGAATACCTTAGTCTATATTACAAATCAAGATGGTTTTGGGGTTGGAGATAAAAAACAGCTGAGATTTATCCAAATATAAGAATCTAACAGATCCTATAAAAATTAAAGCACCAAAAGTGCATGGGTTCGATTCTCATATTTAATATTTTAAAATTTATTTATTTTTCTTCAATTGTTGATGGTAGTAATTAAACATGTAAGTATGAAGGATGAAAACTTAAGGGTGATCATGTTCTGCAAACACGAGTATAGGAAAACTAATCGAGCGGCTGACCTCCTAGCAAGCACATTCCCTAGCTCCGAATTTATTGAGATCACGCCTAGCTCCTTTGCTGAAGATCTTAAAAAGATTGTTTTTGAAGATAAGATAGGAAAAATTTATCTCAGAATGTAATCTTCTATCATTGTTCGCGGTTTGGGGTCCGCTTTAACCCCCGCTCAATTTCCAAAAAAAAAAAAAGTTTTAAATTTTTATCATGCCAATTGCACGGGTAATACCCTAGTATTACTACATATTTAAATAATAGATTCAAGACCACCTACACCTACCCAATAACTTCCTAAAGTTCGTTTCTGGCCAAACTAGTACATGAATTACTGAAAAGGAGGGAGGAAAACACAAATATCAGACTGAATTTTATGCCTGCAATAGATTCAAATTGATTCTCAATCTGGGTCACCACACCTGGAAGGTGAGAGTGTATCTCAGACACTAGGATGATTCGGAGATGTCCTCAATGTTTGTTTTTGGGTCGGGGAGGGTTGGGTGCTGGCAGAGGCAAGTCACTATGGATCATTGTGCTACATCAGGCAGGGTTGAAGAGCTAAAAACTAAAATTAGTTCAAGAGAATCAAGGAATATAAACAAGAGCATTTCATAGCCTAACTTCTTCTCTCCTTCATTCTTCAAAAAACATTGAAGATGATGGGCGGTATAGATCATATGGTGCCCATAGATGATCGACATTGCATGGTCTCCGAGAATCCAACCTCAACCAAGGTTTACCTTTCCCGCTCCAGTGCAGGAGACTTATAGGACCTGGGTGAAGGCTCCTACATTTCCCTTCTAGGTTGTCACCGCCCAAGCCGTGTTGGTTCCATCTATGATCAACTGCTTTAATGTTACCTGCCATGACAAGCAAGAAAGGGGGTAATGAGCCTAAATGATATATCCTCTGCTGCTTCTGCACTTTCATCCAATTCTCAACCCTGGCTGTATAAGTGCCTTCCCTCCATTTATCCAAATCAACCACCATCACACCTGTGTTGAAGTAACAAGGTTTCCTTCCGTTGAATGTACTCGCCAAATTCGGATCATTCCAGAATGTATCGGTGAAGTAGTCCGTGAAGTTTGCTTGGCAATACTCTGGTGCAGCAACCACCTTGCCTTCCAACTCCACACTCCACAACTTTGCAATATCATCAACCATAATAATATCAGAATCTAGGTATATAATGCGACATACATCAATAGGTATAATATCAGCTAGGTATATTCGAGCGTAATTTAGTGGCTGATCTAGCGCTTGACGTATAGACTTTGATATTTTCCCACGAACCCAATTTGGTTCAAAGCGATAGACCTTGAAATTAAGGTAAGGAAAGGTGGTATGAAGGCTAGAAAAGATTTCAGGTTCAAACCGTGCACATAAGAAATGGAATGCCACATTTTCAGGACATGTTGAATGTTGCAATATTGATAGGATGGCTGCCATTGTGCCTCTAAGGTAGTTTGCATCTAGTGTCATTGTTACGTGAATGAGATCTGACCCGCATGAGTCCCCATTGCGAAATGCAGGAGCTTCACGAAAGGTGGGCACTTCAGGAGAAGGTTTTTGTGTGATGGTAAGACGGATACCGTTGGTGGTGGCAGAGGGAGTGATGATGGGGTGGAGGAGGAGGAAAGACAGGAGGCCAACTAGTATAACTGGTTGGGAAGATCTGAAGATGGCCATCCTGTCTTGTTGGATAGAATCCACTACTAGGAGAGAGATCAAAGAAAGATGGGAAGAGTTGGCATTTTGGATATGGTTCGAGAGAAGGTTGAAATATTGGATGAAATGTATGGAGGGAAGAGGGGTCAGAATTTTCTTATAAATAAGAGCCCATTGTTGTACAACAGTTTCTTTTATTTGTGAGGTTTCAGTCAACTTTTCTTGTTTATTTCTTCTATATTTTCTTTTCTCTAAAAATAGGGGGAAATGATTTTTTTTTTTTTTTTTTTGGATATTTTGGACTTTAAAGTCAATATGATCAAAGTAGATTTTTGTTGAATGTCAATGGTTTCGATATTATTTGATTTTTAGTTACTCTTATTTATGACAACTTTAGCATTGTTAATTATTGAAAACTAAGTGAATCAGAAATTAAAATCTTAAAGTTACTCTGTTCTGATTGAAAGGACTGCAACAAGAACCTATTCTCAAACTGTTTAATCATTTTCTCAGCCTAAAATTTATCCCATTTTGTAAAATAATCCATGAACTCCGCTCGTTCTGACGGTCGGTCCCAAGCCCGGATAAAGGAGGAGGGTCCAATCTCTCTGAATGAGGGTTAGTGTTAGGCTCGTGACAGCCAACAGTAAAATCCGTCACATCCCCTATGGAGGAGGGTTGGTGTTAGGCTCGTGACAGTCAACTGTAAAAATCGGTCACATCTCTTTGCATCGATTTTGGTTCAAAAAGATTAATGTCGAATAACTGCATTGCTTGGAGAACTAAAATACGTGTAGCCGACCCCGAGAGTCTTGGGAATGAGCTTTGATGATGATGATTTGTAAAATAATCCATTCATATCTGCCCTATTTTTATGCTTGAAAATGGATAAAATGGTTTGATTTTCTGAATTATCCAGTTAAGTTGGTCAGGTTTGTTTCTTTTGGAAAGTTCAGAGATCTTCTGCAGGTGAAGACAGAGGTTGGCAATGCTGTCGAACAAAGAAAGTCCACCATCGCTAACCAAGGTTACCGTAGTTCTGTTCATTTTAACAATTATTTGGGTTCCTAATTGGTGGAAAAAAAAATGAAATAGTTATAGTCTTCCTCAACAACTCGGCAGTAATCATAACAGTTGGTGTTGTCATTCTTTTTAGTTAATGTTCTCATACTTTATTTAGCATGTAAAAACATTGAAAAAATGTCAAAAAAAGACTAGCAAACATAGCTGACTAGCCCATTCTCTCAACAGGTTTCCACTGTTCCAAAGGGTTCATATGAGATCTCTCCAAAGATCGATTGTGTGCGATCTCTCCAACATGTAATTTCGAACACTAAATAAAATACTAAATTGAACTCCCAAACGAACTTTAAAATTTGGAACAATAAGCAACAACAACAACATTCTTCAATGTAAAATAATAATAAAAACTATAAAACTCAAAATCTGAAGAAAAAAAATCTGGACAGAGTATAGGGATGGCAACGGGGCAGATTGGGGCGGATTTGGACAAATCCATCCCCGCCCTGCTGGAGATCACGGATATCCAAATCCGCCCCGAATATCCGTTTACCATATTTTGTAAAAACCATCCCCGAACCGAACGGATTGGTGGATATCCGCCCCGCCCAAAATACTCGGAGAAAAAAAAATCTCAAATATCAAAACAAAAACAAACAGATTCTCAAATATCAAATATCAAAAACAGATTCTCATATATCAAAAAAAAAAAAAAAAAACATATTCTCATATATCGAATCACACCACCATATCATTCTCAAACAACAACCAACAACAAACACACCACCAGATCTCAGGCAAAAAAACAGATAAGCCACCAACAACAAATTTCATTCTAAAAAACAGATCTCAGACTACCAAATCGATTGATCGAACAACCAAAACTAGATCAAGCCACCGCAGATCGAGCCACCAGATCTGACTCCCTTCCTTCGACCAAACACTCTTTCGAGTCTCGACCATGGCCATCCCCCTTCTATCTGTTGGAAGCTGAAGAAATGAGGTAGAAACGAGAGAGTGAGGAGCAAGAGAGACTCTGAGAGAGGAAGAACATGGCGTGATGGCGAGCCGCGAAGTGGAGAACAAGGGTCGTGTTCTCGTTGTGTTCTCTGTTTTGTGGTGGTGTTCTCTATTTTTTTTTTGTGAAAATGAGGGAGAGGGAGGTGTTTTTTGATTTTTTGTGCGAGGGAAGGGTTCTTATTCGAAATAGAGGAAGAACACGATAGGGAGAGGAAGTAGAGAGTGAGAGAGTGAATGAGTAGGGATAGGGTTTTTTTCTTTTTTTTTTTTCTTTTTAAAGGGTTGAGGGTATTTCTGTATTTTACATCCTTAAACGGATTTACGGATATCCGTGGGGGCGGATATGGCCAAATCCGTATCCGCCCCGAACAATAAACAGATACAGTTTGGATATCCGTATCCGCCCCAACCTCCATACACCCTTAACCAAATCCGCCCCAAACGGGGCGAGTGGGCGGATATTCGTGAAAATCCACCTCACTGCCATCCCTAACAGAGTATGCGTTTTAACGCATTCGCATGGGACAATGCGAGTGGAAGTATCACATTCGCATAGGGTTAGGCGAATATGGGACTCCCATTCGCATTGTGGGACTCCCATTCGCATTGGTCTGAGCGAATTTAAGACTCTCATGGGTGAAAACACACTCTGTTTTTATTTTCTGGACAGATTTGCACTTTAGTAAAAAAAACCATACTTGCTCATTTCAAAACATTTTCAAGTGATTCAAATTGTATTCATTAAATAACTCAGAGTACTACATTTTTTGTGATTTGATGAGCTTGAGAATTGGTCTCTATCGATTATATAAGTTGGCCGAAAATCAGGGACACTACCATGTTTTCTTTACTGGACAAATTTGAGTGACTTTAATAAAATGACCATAACTTGCTCATTTCAAAACATTTTTAATTGATTCAAATTGTGTTTATTAGGTAACTCATAGTACTGCATTTTTCATGTTTTGATGAGCTTGAGCATTGCTATCAATTGAGCGTATCAATTAGTCGAAAGTCAGGGACAATACCCTGATTTATTTTTTTTTATAGACAATTTTGAGTAATTATAGTAAAATGACCATATGTTGCTCAATTGAGACCGATTCTCAAGCTCATCACAACATGAAAACTGTAGTTCTTAGAGTTATTTAATAAACACAATTTAAATGAGTTCAAAATGTTTTGAAATGAGCAAGTTATTGTCACTTTAATAAAGGCACTCAAATCTGTCAAGTAAAGAAAATAAGGTAGTGTCACCGAATTTCGGCCACATGAAAAATGCAGTACTCTGAGTTATCTAATGGACACAATTTGAAACACTTGAAAATGTTTTGAAATAAGAAAATTATGGTCTTTTTACTAAAGTCGCGCAAATTTGTTCAGAAAATGAATAGAGTGTTTTTCACTCATTCGCATTGTTTAGATTTTTTGTTTTGAAGTTCTATTTTATGTCGTTTTTGTTGAGGTGGCAAGGAGTTAGCCATGTTCGACTTCTCTCTCATTTGTCACACTTTAAGTCTTGTTTGTTGTATTGTAAATGTCATTGTGAGACAAAGTGGGTTGGTGAAGAAATGGAGAACCATAAATTTTCCATCTCTGCTCTTAATTATTGTTATATGCATGAAATTAGTCAGACACATTTAAAAGATATTTGTATGAATTAACATCATGAATGAGTTGGAAATTTGAAGAATTATTTTGATGAAATGGCACGAGAAAAGAGGAGATTAAGAGGAAGAGAGGAGAAGAGGGGAGGAGATAAAAGAAGGTGATGAAGGGGCTGTGAATGAGAAGAGATGAGAAGGGGGATAAGGAAGGCGAAAAAAAGGGTGGTGCGGTCGATAGCGGGTGGGGCGGGTGATGTCCTTCATTGAAGAAGAGAAAGAACAAAAAGAGGAGAGGAGATGGAGAGAAAAGAAACATGGGAGAATAAAAACCTATTTAATGGCGGGTGGGTTAGTAGAAAAAAAAAAGTTCAGGGTGGTGTGAGCAGTATATTTAGTGGTGTGTAGTCGCTTCCCGGTCTACGAAATAAACGGGTTCAATCAAGATATAACCCGGTCTACGAATTTGACCATTCCGGTTCACTTTTAAAAACTTTGAGAAAGCTTTAGGTATTTTTGAGGTTCAGCTTCACTTCTCTCTCTGTTTCTTCTCTGAATTTCAAACGAAAGAAGAAGAAAATGAGAGAGCTTCAACCAAGTTTGAATCAAACACAGAAGATCAGACTAGAGAAAGCTCTGCATCGAATTCAAAAGATCTCTGCCAAAACCAGCTCCTCTGCCGCTGCTTCTGTAACAGTCGCCGACACCATACCTGTTAACCACGAAGAAGGCATTCTCAAGTAAACCTCACAAAACAAAGAGAACCCTTTTGTTTGTTTCACGTTTTTTATTAATGGGTATGGTTGATTTTCGCTTACTAATCTCGTAAATGTTTGGGTTTTCTGTTGAATCAGGGGGCATGGAACGACTGAGCTTGGTGGGGAGGTTGTTGCGACGCTGTGTGGAGTGGTTGAGCGGGTTAACAAGCTTGTTTTAGTCCGGACTTTGAGGGCAAGGTAAGTGCTTGTAAGTGGTTTTTTAAGATTCTGGATATTGAGGAAGTGTACTTTGTGTGTTTGTTTAAAATGTCTGAGTGGAGGGATGAGAGTGGTGTAATGTGCATAGTAGAGATTTTGTGTGCAATGGTTTTATGTAGTTGTGGAGCTAATTTGTATTAATTTGATTGATTTGTAGGTACAAGCCCGAGACTGGGGACATAATTGTTGGGCGTGTGATCGAGGTGAGACTGAATGCTTTTACTATTTTGCTAGTTCTGATGATTTTATTTTATTTTTAATGTCATATATAGGGTGTTCTTGCTTTGGATTAAGATTAGATGTAATCACTCAAGTATATGTTGACTCCACCTGTACTAATGTCCATTAGTTATTGTTGTACTTAAGGTAATAGCATTTTATCCAACTAGACTGCAACCAAAATAGTTCTAGTTAAACTTGAAATATTGGGGAAACCTTTCTTCATCTTGATAAGCAACCTTTGCTGCTGTCCAAGTATTGGGCAGGTCTTGCATTAAGGCATATAAATACAAACTCGGCTGGCTCCAGTATCAGATTGGTAGGATCTTATTAAATGATAACTTTCATTCTCAAGTGTTTTATATGTCTAAAATTCATCATACAGATTGCGCCAAAACGCTGGAGAGTAGAAATCAATTTTAGTCAAGATGCAGTATTGATGCTCTCCTCGATGAATTTGCCTGATGGTATCCAGGTCAGTAATCATTCCTTTTTCTAATGGTAGCTTACTAGCTCTTATTACACATGTTTTTGCTTGAAAGTACCCTGTTCATCATTTAGCTAGTATGTAGAAGAAAACATCATCACTGAATCAATTAAGTAAATGTACTTCTTAAAGTGAAAGACACCATTCAAAAACTACATCGGTCATTGGGTGTGATCATAGGGGCGAAACTGCTAGTCTTCTAGATGCAGGACGCCTCAGAGAAGCACAAAATGCAAACATGTTTGTATCTACATCATACTAAATTTAACCTAAATATTTTTGAGAAATTTTTAAAGAAAAATATTGAAGCAATGTTAGACAGCCAAAAAGAAACATGTCCTAAATCCTAATACAATTTATTGATGAGATCGTTCTAAGTTAACTTAGTGAGAAAGAATTGACGGTTAATTTTTTACCAAGGAAAATATAAGCTGCATTTAGATAAGTTAAGATAGCTAGCACCCTTTATTTTCTTTAGTGTCTAGTCTCTAGATGACGTGAGGCTTTTTCAAAGAGCACCCTTGCTCATTTTTGTTTGTCTTGCTTTGATGTTGCTTTCATTGGACGTGAGCTTTCTCTTGTACTGTTAGCGTCATTTTTTTGTTTGATATATTTCAAATTTAATTTTATAGGGAAAGATGTCATCTATAATGACTTATGACTTGGTATATGGAGAATAGATGCGCGGGGGTGGGGGGAGATTTTCTTAGACCCTATAAAGCACATATACCTCTACGTATATCCTTGTAAATTTTGTCTAAAGGTGGACATCCTACAGTCGGTGTCTTAAGAAATTACTCTGATCTGCATTTTGTTGGAGGCATCTGGAAAGAATGGACTACTACCTTTGAAGACAATAGTATATTGAATTTGGATTTTTCGCATTGTCTGAAACCATTTGATCAAGCGGCCTTCACTTACAAAATTCTGGCTTTCATCTATGAGCCACACATTACGAAAAACTCCTGTATTCATTTTGTTTGAGGCATGCGGAAAGAATGGTATAATCTTCCAATGCAATAGCCTCTTGAATTGCAGATTTTTTTTCATTATTTTAGTTGAGACTGTTTGACCAAGCTATCTTCACTTTACAAGAATTCGGCAATCTTCATGTAGGGAACTTATTAACTTTCAGAGCTGTTACACCATGAGAAGCATTGTTGATTGATGACAGGTCCATGAATCAGTTATATTTGTTTTATGTTTATCCTGTAAGTGTATCATTGACATAACAATGTGAAATACATTTCATAAAATGCTGACCAGTTCGTCTTAGCATCTAAGAATGGTTCCACTTTGTTGAACAATGGAAAAAAAGAATGCAGTTGGATTTATCATGCTGTTTAACTTGAATTTTAAGTGCTTCCTTATTTCCCCATATAATGGTGTGGAATAGCAACACACATAGTTATTTTTCTTGTTGAGTCCTTAACAATTTGTTGATTCCCTTCTCTTGGAATAAGGAATTGATAAAAAAAAAATTTCTTTTTTTTCTCGAGATTACTTTGCAATGATTATGAAAGATGGTGGACAGTGGTCGATTTAACTGTATTTCTTTGATTTCAGAGACGGCGAACAGCGCTTGATGAACTCAACATGCGTAGCATCTTTGAAGAAAATGATGTTATATGTGTAAGTTCATTAATTCTTCAAGTTCTTTATGAATGCAGAAAAATTATGGCCCTGAGTTGGTAGATGTCAAAGCTTTGTTTATAATATGGTGCTTATAGCCATGACCTTGGGTCCTTGTGTGTTCTTGACTTGGTACATCCACTAAAAAAAGGCTTGAACATCGATGTTATTGTCAGTTGTTGAAGCCATGTTTGCTTTCTAAACAAGTTGTTAAGTAGTCAAAGCATACAAAATCCCAATCCCTAGAACCGATGTCATTGCACATTCTTAGGTAGGTGTGCATGAGAGTCTTGTCTCAAGCATGGTTTACCCACAAACCGTTTCATCAGGGTTGCATTTGGTCACTATTTCTTGTAGTTAAGAGCTGCTACCACTTTTTACTATTTCATTTTTCGTTCAGGCAGAGAAGTAGCTGATATTGCAATGTCACTCCTGATGCTTCTTTTTTGTTATGTTATGCAACAGCTCTTTTCATTTAAACTTTCTTATTTGCAGGCTGAAGTTCGTGGTTTCCAGCATGATGGCAGTTTGCATCTTCAAGCAAGAAGTCAGAAATATGGGAGGGTCCGTTTTGTACATTTGTCTATTTTTTCATTAAGCTTTATTTTTAAGTATACTAATTTTCTGTAATGATGGAAGAAGTGGTTTAGGAGTTGAGTAGCATTTAGACATGTTGGTTCTTTTTTGTTATCTCTGGTGATTTTTTTTTATTGTAATTGCAGCTTGAGAAGGGTCAGTTGCTTACAGTTCCTCCTTATCTAGTGAAGAGGCAGAAGCAACATTTTCATCACCTTGAACAGTATGGTATTGATTTGATTCTGGGATGTAATGGATTTATATGGGTTGGTGAGCACATCGAAGTTAGAGATGCCATGGTAGAAGATCAAGAGACTAAATCAGAACAGACTTCCAAATCCAACATTAAATCCATGAGTCTTGAAGAACAAGAACAGAGTTGCACTCCATTGGAGAAGAGGCAGAACATAATTAGGATCGCAAATGCAATTAGAGTCTTGTCCAGTTTGGGCTTCTCTCTGAATATTGAAGTGATCAAAGAGATTGTTGACATGAGTACATCAATAAATCTTAATATACATGAGATGCTGGGGGCTGAGTTTTATGTTCAAGTTGCAGAGAAGGTGGTCGAGAGACGAAGCTCATCATCAAAAAGGAAGGGGTAAATTTGAACATGTCATGGATTTACGCTCCTTGGCCAACTCCATATTGATATTAGGAGTACCTATGGTCATAACTGTCCAGAGAATTTCAAGTAGGAAAGTTTGCTGTGTTTGTTGTCCCAGCTGAAAATATGGTGGTGCATACTTAAACATTTACTTATAATCAAAACCCTTTATCATAACTTGTCACGATCTGTATTTGCCATGTTTATAAGCTCCATTTTCTATCAGTATACGCTGTAGGTATTTTTAACACAGCAAGTTGGTCACCTAAGTGGTTTTTGTCAGACTAATATGGTAGACAAAAACAAATGATTGGAACTTATTTGAAATTAAGCATCCAAGCATATCCACCATTTTGCATAGAAATCGCCAATGTAATGTTGTCCCCGTATTTAAGAAATTGTGGAGGAAAACATTGTTTTAACACTGTGAACAGGTCTTAGAGGGTCTGGTTGTCTCGTCTAATTCCTCCACGTCAGTAGTCTGATAACAAGCTGAACTGATCATCATGGGGTAGTTCTCCTTATTTGTTTCTGGCCTTTTGATTCTACTTCAAACTACAAAGAGAGAAACAAAACAAATTGTTTTTAATGTAACAACTGAAAATGTTTGAATCTTAAACTCTATGGAGAATTTCATCCAAGAGGGGATTCCTAGGTTTTTGAAGCTTTAGTTCCATCAATGTCTTTACACTTTAAATAAATGCCAGAAATTTAACGAAAATGCATTACAACTTTCATTCCTCCTCTGGCCATCCAAAGGTCACAAGCCTCATTATCCCATCTTTAGGATGAATTTCACAAGCCTCATTATCATGGTGTAAGAAATTTTCAATTGAACGAGTTCTACATCTGTTGAACTTTGCTTGGGAAATATCATGCTTGTGCTCTGTTTCTTCACAGTGACTCAATGTGTTTCATTTCTCAGAGAAACATGTGGTAAAAAAAGAATACAAAACTTTGCTGCATATGCACAGTGTGAATATACAGGCCTCAAATATTCGTCAAAACTGTGGCCTATGAAAAGAACAATGTCAAAGAAATTATTAAAAAAAATATTTCTCTTTCTCTGAAATAAATTATGAATACATTCTTCTCAAATCCCTCCAGCCATGTTCGCGAGCCCGTTCTTCCCATAAAATTGACAGCTTACGCTCAGCTCTGAGTTCTGCTTCAGCCCTTTCTCTTGCTTCTTCACATGTTTCCATTCCTGCATTGCACTTATCTGCTTCTTTTTGGTAATGTGAAGAGGTCTTCTTTGCTTCTAGTATGGACTCCCTCGTGTGTTCCATGCTATCATGGGTCACGTTTTGTTGTAAAATTAGCTCCTCAGTCAGTAGATCTATCATGTCCTTCTCCAATTCTTCTTTCATGTTTGGATCATCTTTGGCACAATCTATTGAAAGAAATCAATATCAGCAAAAAGAACAATAAAATAGAAAGATAAACTAGAGTTTCTTAATGGTACAAAAGCTGAAACGGACTATACATTTAATCAGATGGGTTTTCGTTCCATTTTCACATTCTAAAATCACGCATAAAGTAAGAAACCATGCATTCAATATACAATATTTTCAAAGCTAACACTACTTTGAACTGAAGCGTAACTAGTTACATGAAGTTTCAATGAGATGGTGTTGTGAGGGAACAATCCATGAGACATCATGGCCCAACATCATGTTTTATAGTTATCAATGACTCGATTAAATGGAATATGGTAGCAGTATGTCTCAGATGAATTGTTTTTGTTAAAAAAAAAAAGAAAAAAGGAACCCCACGAAGCTCAGGAAAGATGGTTCGAAAATGATGAATTTTCTTGCCTGTGGTTGAAATATTGTGCTTCCCCGGAAGCTTTGTAAACAATATGATAAATGAGTTTACTTCATCAGAAAATCATAACAGGCAAGTAGGCCTAGTTCAATACATGCTGAGAAGGGATGAGTTATAAGGATAAAACCAGAGAGGGTTTCAGCTGTCAAAACATAGTAGTTCTCATGGGAAAAGTGAAAAGAAAGGTGATTCAGTCGCTATTAAACATAGATAAACATATCAACCACAATTAAAATGTGTACAGGTTGAACACCCTAAAAAAGACAAAATGAAGATGAACGAAGTGCTAAGAATGGATTTGAAGACACCCAAACTTACAAAAAATGTTGCCCAGACATTTTTTTTCAGCTGACTCCTAATTTGTGAGATGGAGCTTCATTGTGGTTGGGATGTGGTTGTTATTGTTGCAATCTTAACATTTCAAGTTCTGATTTATTCTGTGCCTTATTTGAAGGTATATTTCACAGTTTTGCTTTAGACGATAATTTGCTATTGTTTAACAGGAACAACATTTTTGCAATTGTTGAAATATTTTAAATTTCTGTTTAAGAAGAATATCATTTGGGCATTTCATATGTTTTATTTCTTTAACACCACAGATAATTGCCAACTATGACAACTATTTTTCAATGAAGAGACAGCAAAGAAATATACTTCTCAATATATCAAACAACATAAATATCCAAAAGTACCCTTAAAATCCTTCGTTAAATTTAGGGATATTATCTTGTATCCACATCGTTGACTCAAAAGGTCATTTTAGATATACTTCTTTCTTATGCCACTTTTCTAGAAAATTCGTGAGAGAGAGACAGAGAGAGAATTCCATTATAATGACAAAAGTCTAACTGAAGAACTGAAGAATGTGCGTTTTTTATGTTAGTAATTTTCCCACCTTATTAAGAAACCTTCAATTCCAAAGAAAATGCATCTAGGATATATATTAAATGTGAGTTAATATGCATATTCCCCGCAATAATGTTCGCTTATTCAGTCTAAATACTCTAGCATACTTAGAATATTTTGAGCATATGATTACCAAAAGCATCTAAGACTTCAGATGAGATGCAACAGTTCATTTGAAGCAGGACATTTTATCACTAGTGAAAACTTTTTATTATGGCGCTATATGGGTCAACGTAGCAATTAATAGTATTTCTATTCTGATATTATTTTCCTTACCTAATGTTTAATATATATATTTCCTATATAATCAATACTTGAGTTAGCCTGGAATTCTACTCATGTTTCCGTCTTAGAAAATACTGACCTATTTGACCCAGCAGATATTGACTTGGCTTTTTTTATATCAGCTGAATGGGAATTTCGAATATAATTGGTATGATCTCAAACAATGACTAGGGAATATTGATTGATATCATCTCCAAGAGCACAAAAAATTATTAGTGTGCAATATTCACGTTATAACTTTTGATATTGTGAGCAATTACAATCAGCATAATCAGCTGATAAAGACAATGACAACATAAAACACATAGATTGTTTGTATCATATATAAGGCATCCCTCTTCAAATAATTTATTACAAGATGAGGGAGAAATGTCAAGCATTTAATTTCATTTCCTGACTTTTATCATCTGGGAGAGCTAACATGCTAGTGTCCTCTATGTTCATGCCACCTTATCAGTACGTTTGACATCGTAGCAACTTGGCTTGCAACCATAAACACCATATGACCCAATCTATAGATTTATATTTTATATTTCATGGTTTATGAATCTAATTTATGTGAGGGGCATAAGATGCACTCTAAGGATAACTCACTTAAAAGTTGAAAAACAGAGACCACCGCGATAATGATCTCTTGCACCAAACACTAATACTCCACCTCCATGAATGTTAAACTCTCTCTAATTCAAACATGCATGGTTTATTAGACGAAAATAAAGACTAAGGGGATTAAGGTAATCCTTTCCAGCAGACCATCATACATATACATTGTTCCAAATCAGCTAAAAACCTATCATTCCAGAAGAAGAAAATGAAGGTAATAACTCAAGCATATAAATCAGTGCCAAAAATAAATATTCAGTGTAATTCTTAATGCATTTCATCTCACCAAAAAAGGAACAAGTCCCTATGCAAGATCATGATTGAAGACATAACTAAATGCAAGATCATCTCATTTCATTAATTTCATAGTGATCATGATAGTTGAAGAAAACTGAGAGACTCACCTAATGGTAACTTGAGTATGTTCTCTGAAGCGCAACCACAAACACATGGAGGACAAGAAGAAGAAGAAAAGGAAGAAACTTGAGCAGTAGTAGAAAACCTCCCTGAAAAATGCCAGTACAATCTTGGCCCTACAATATAACCAACCAACCAAACACTCACCGTGAACAACACCAACCTCAGAATAGCAGGACTGCAAAATCCATGCGATTGATGATGATGATGAGCCATCTAATCTATTCTCTCAAATCCAACCAAAACCCACTCTCTCAAAATCAAATCCAACTCTGTTTTGAGGAGATATCAACAAAACCCAACACCCCAAACAGGATCAAAAGATCCAATTTTTATGACACCCCATTGCAGGATCTGAGTCAGGGAATCAAAATGTGAGCGGACATCCAACTTAGGATCATCTGTTCTTTCTTTTAAATAGTGTATAGTAGAGTAACAAAGATTGAATTATTAAAGTGTAAGAGCTCAAACACCAAGAAAATTCAATCAATGGGGGTTTGTGCTTCGTGTTTGGGAGGAAATTGTAGGTGACCCAAATCCCAAAATGTGATTTTTTTGAGATTGGGAATTCTGATTGTTGTTGTTGTTGGAGAGGAAGAGTTGAACAAGCGATAGATTCGGCATCCAGAAGACTGTAGATCGAATAAACAAGTTTCCAGATCTGTTTGTTTGTTTGTTTATTTTTCCACATCTGTGTGTTTGTTTGTTTGTTTATTTGGACTACTTTGGTTTTGGACAGTCTGATACTCTGCTCTTTCGAGTTTTATTGTAATGTTACTGATAGATTACTTGGTACATGGAATTGTTTAGCAGGGCCTACTATTTATTTGGCTGGTTTATTTTCATTTCATTTTTTAGGTGACTTATGGTGCACTAGTAATTAACATTTTTTTATGAAGAAATTCACTATAAATATTGTTTTAGACTACAACATATTTACATAAATGTTGGTTATGTGCTTCAATATTTGGCTTTCACAATTCCAACATCAATTATCAACCGTTACTTCCAACCTGTTTTTGGTTTTATCCAATATCCCAAGCTTCTCTATTCACATACAACTAAAATCATTTATAACATTTAAATCGAATTTATACAATTTTTTTTTTTACATAAAAGCCCACTGTACTTAAGAATAAGAAAAAAAGAGAAGTCTTGTGACACTTGCCAGTTATTCCTTTAATTTCTAGTGGAATTTGTATCCTATTTATATTATAGTCCAACATTATAACATGTGATATGAATGATTTGATTAGCTGATTTATCATGCCAACTGCATTGCCTACTTATGATGATTTGCAAAATGTTTGTCAGGCAAAAGATGCCTAATCACCAATATCACTTTTGGCCCAAATTTTCAGATCTCGAGTAGATTCCAAAATTACATAATGTGAATCCCAATATTATTATTATTATTATTATTATTATTATTATTATTATTATTATTATTATTATTTTTATTTTTTTGTGTTAAAGCCAAAGTTCTTTGGTCATTTCACACAAATCATACATAGTTTGGTGGTGTGGTACCTCATTTTCTACAACCCCATAATGTTAACTCTATTCTCTCGAAAAAAAATTATAAATATGTATCATATCATCCATCGTCAGCCATATATCATAATGCTTATATGGCATGCCTCTTGGTACTTGAGTTTAGTTGCAGTATGGGGAAACTGTAAAGAAGATAATATGTTTTCAACAGGAACAATTCTTAAGAGTCAGACCCCTAGTGCCAGATCGGTGCCAAGGGAGTCTCAAGAACGTGATGAAGATGAAAAACAGATGAAAAATAGAAAAAGAACAAATGAAGAAAATAGGATGATGGAGGGTTTTGAGGCTCCCCTGACACCGATCTGACGCTAAGAGCCTGGCTCTTAAAATTGTTCTTTCAACAGAGTAATTCTACGGTGCCCTTTTTGGTGTTTTTTTACACTTTTTATCCATTCTTTTTAAAACACAACCACAAACACCATTCATAAGAAAATATAAAATAAAAAAAAAATAAAAAATAAAAAAAACCCAAAGAGACACAAAAGAGGGAGGACTTACACTTTATAGCTAAGTTTTGTAAATACCAAACGAGTACCATTTGATACAATGAATGAACGTGAGATTACTACTAGCATTTGTAGATCTTCATTTTCATTTGTATTTATGATCTGCAATAATTGAAATGAACAATCAGGAGACATCTTGCAGCTAGACAATCATGATCATATGATGTAATTATGTAAATTACTGATATGAATTGCAAAATCAAAAGCAGATTGAAAGAGAGATCAGAGAATGAAGAACTGATTATTGAAGAAAAGAAGAAGTTTATACAATGTTTTCAAGCACTTCGAGAGGCTTGTCTCTCCAATTGTAGAGCGGAATGCTCATGTACAAAATTATCTATCCCTCAATTGTCCTTCCTAAGTTCTATCTATACAATGTGCGTCTCTTCTAACATTCAAAACAATCTTGACTAACTGCTAACTATTATAGAGCAACTTGGCAGACTGCTACTTGCATCACAGATGAGCAACTTGACAGACTGCTAAATTAATCACAGATGAACAACTTGACAGAGCAACTTGACAAATCTTAACTACCTCTAACTGAATTGTAGCCCACTTGCTTGCTATGCATTCTCTTGGTTGTTAGATGGCTCCAATCTCTTGCTACGCCTTCTATACGTGTACTTTACTGGTGGTCTAACAATTCCTCCCCCCCAAAGCAACCACCTTGTCGTCAAGGTGAAATTCTGGAAATTGAGTATTGATCAATGAAAAATCTTCCCAAGTGGCTTCAAAAATGGGCAAGCCTTTCTAGTGTATAAGAACTTCAACCTTAGAACTACCCCCTTTTGAATTAGGTCGCACTTCCAAGACTGTTGCAGAAGTAACTACTAACTCCATGTCTTCATTTAGTCGTGGAGGAAGTAATGATGCCTCGGCACATTGGCCTTTGGCTCGTCGCAATTGAGAAATATGAAAAACAGGATGGATAGCAGCAGTTGATGGTAAGGCCAATTTGTAAGCCACTACACCAATCTTTTGTAGGATTGTATAAGGATCGTAATACCTTGCTGCCAATTTATGTGTAGTCTTACGAGCCAAAGAATGGTGGCGATAAGGTCTCAACTTAAGAAATACCTTGTCTCCCACCATGAACTCATCCTCACGCCTGGAGAGATCAGCCTGTCTTTTCATCCTCTGTTGTGCACGCAAGAGATGCATACGCAAATCATCAATAATGGCATCCCTTTCCAGCATCAGTTCTTCCGCATTAGATATAGTGGTACACCCTCTGTCAACCTTCAGTAAACGGGGAGGGTCTTGCCCATACAGTGCTTTGAATGGAGTACATCCTAATGAAGTATGGAAAGACGTATTGTACCAGTATTCTGCCCAAGCCAGCCAATGTACCCATTGTTTCGGTTTGGTTGACACAAAACATCGCAAGTATGTTTCCAGGCAACGGTTAATCACCTCGGATTGACCATCGGTCTAGGGATGATACGCCGTCTTTAAAAAAGTTCCTTGAAGTCGAAACAACTCTCGCCAAAAATGACTTAGAAAGATCTTATCCCTGTCAGAAATTATAGAGACTGGAAACCCATGAAGTTTGACCACCTCCTGAATAAAAATCTTGGCCACAGTGGCAACAGTAAATGGATGACTTAATCGTATAAAATGAGCATATTTGCTCAAACGGTCCAACACCACCAACACCGTATCAATTCCCTTAACCCGCGGCAGTGCCTCGAAGAAATCTATAGTGATTTCTTCCCAAACATGGGCCGGCAGTGGGATTGGCCGTAACAAACCAGTAGGTGACACTGCCATGCTCTTGTTCCGTTGGCAAACCTCACACTCCCCTACCCATTTGGCAATATCTGATCCCATGCCCACCCAATAAAACTCCTTAGCCATTATTTGATAAGTTTTTGTTTCTCCAGAATGACCCCCCATTGGCGTGCTATGGAACTCAGAAAAAAAAAAGGTAGGGAGGAGAGGGGATTTACGAGTTAAGACCACTCTACCTTTATATAACATCAATCCCTAATGTATGGAGAACCCCAAATGTGGTATATTGCGCTCCTCAATGTCAGTTTTAATCTGTTGAAAGGTCTCATCTGCAGCCACCTCGTTGCACACTTGTTGCCAATCCATTCCTTGAGGCACCATCAATGTACTGCATTCGGGAGTAGGCGCGATTCTGGAAAGAGCATCAGCTACAACATTAGATTTCCCAGTCTTGTACTCAATCTCAAAGTCGTAGTTCATCAGTTTAGTCACCCATTTTTGGTATTCTCCTCCTATCACGCATTGTTCCAATAGGCACTTCAGACCCCGCTGATCAGTTTTTACTACAAACTTTTCTCCCAACAAATAAGGTTTCCATTTGGCAATTGCAAATACGATAGTCATAAGCTCCTTCTCATATACTGGCTTTTATCGTCCTTGGGGTCCAAGAACTTGACTAAAATATGCAATTGGACGATGATCTTGGATCAAGACTGCTCCCAACCCATACCCAGAAGCGTCTGTTTCAATAACAAAAAAATATTGAAAAATTTGGCATTGCCAATACTGGTACTTGCGACGTGCACCTTTTGAGAGCTTGAAATGCCGCTTCCGCCTCATGGTTCCAGCCAAAATTATCCTTCCTCAACTGTTCTGTTAGCAGCCAAGCGATAGTACCATAACTCTTGACGAACTTTTGGTAGTACCCGGTCAAACCCAAAAATCCTCGGAGCTCAGTGATATTTTTAGGTGACGGCCATTCCATCACTGCAGCAACTTTTGCTGGGTCTACAGAAACTCCCTCTCCGGAGATCACATGTCTCAAGTATGGTAGTTCCTTCCGCCCAAACTCACATTTCTTGTGATTAGTGCACAAATCATGCTTCCTCAATAATCCCAGCATTTTGTCTAAATGTTGAATGTGTGCCTCAATTCCCGAACTGTAGACCAAGATATCATCGAAAAATACTAACACAAACTTACGTAAATGTGGTCTGAAGATCTTGTTCATTAGAGCCTGAAAGATTGCCGGTGCGTTTTTGAACCCAAACGGCATCACTAAGAACTCATAGTGTCCTTCATGTGTTCGGAAAGCCGTCTTCGATTCATCTCCTTCTCTGATCCGAATCTGATGATACCCCGATTTGAGATCAAGCTTGGAAAAATGTTAGCACCATGGAGCTCATCCAACAATTCTTCTATTACGGGTATAGGAAATCTATATGGAACTGTCTCCTTATTTAGTGCTCTAAAATCAACACAGAATCTCCAACTTCCATCCTTCTTATTCACCAACAGCACTGAGCTTGAGAACGAATTCTTATTGGGTCGTATGATTCGAGCCGTCGTCATTTCGTTGACCAACTTCTCAATTTCATCCTTCTGACATTGGGGGTACCTGTATGGCCTCACGTTAATAGGTGACGTACCTTCCCCTAAGCAAATAACATGCTCATGACCCCTAAACGGTGGTAAACCAAACTGCATTTGGAAAACCTCTTGATACTTACTGAGGATTTTCTCAATTTCGTTAGGCATCACTTCCGGCTTCACATTAGTGGTAGCCAAACAACCAAACTCAATCCATAAACCTTGTTGTTCTCGTTTGAGTGCATGAAACATCGCCTTTAAAGAAATTAGAGACTTCCCCAGAGTCGAATCTCCCTTCAAAACCACCATTTCGTCTCCTACCTTGAATTTCATTACTTGCGTCTGCCAATTTGTGTCGATCCCAACGATGCCAACCATTTCATTCCAAGAATCACATCAGAACTACCTAACCTCAAGGGCAAGAAATCATCTACCACAACAACCCCTGGCAGCTTGAGCGACACTCCTTTGCACACCCTTTCCCCTTTCACTGTATCTCCCGACCCCAATGTAACCCCATACACCCCTATTGTCGAGATCGGAAGCCCCAAATTCGACACCAGTTTGGTTGAAATAAAATTGATCCACAATGTACCAACACCACCACCTATGTTTCATGAACCATCCCCCTCAATCTCATCGTCTTTAGTGAAGAGAGTCCAGCCACCGAGTGAAGTGAAACCTCGATGGCTTGATCCACTTCCACCATCTCCAGATCGGCCCCCTTTTCCTCAAGAAGTTCTTCCTCCTCAAACCCTTATTTGTGAGACCCTAAGTGGGCGGACCTGAGGTGAGGGTGAGGGTTGGAGGCCCAATAGGCCGAGACGAGCTACAAGGGGAATCATAGTCCCATATCGCCTGGGTAGGGGAGGAGGATGATCCTTATATGTGTAGGGTCAGCTCCCCATTTTACAGAGGCCTTTTAAAGCCGTGAGGGCCGGATGGTAGCCCGAAGCGAACAATATCTGTACAGTGCAGGAGGGGGGTTGTCACAGTTTGGTATCAGAGCCTGACCCAGCCGGAAGTATGCCACGTGGAAGTGGCCCCTCGGGCAACGTGGACGTTGTGCCTGTGTGGCCAAAGAGGATGTTGTGCCTGTGTGGCCAACGAGGACGTTGGGCCTTAAGGGGGGTGGATTGTGAGACCCTAAGTGGACGGACCTGAGGTGAGGGTGAGGGTTGGAGGCCCAATAGGCCGAGAGGGGTTGGACGAGCTACAAGGGGAATCATAGTCCCATATCGCCTGGGTAGGGGAGGAGGATGATCCTTATATGTGCAGGGTCAGCTCCCCATTGTACAGAGGCCTTTTAAAGCCGTGAGGGCCGGATGGTAGCCCGAAGCGGACAATATATGTACAGTGCGAGAGGGGGGTCGTCACATTATTCCTCTTGGACGACCAACACTTGAAGCTCCTTTCGTTTACACCTGTGGCCGGGTGAACTTCTCGTCGCACCAAAAACACAGCCTCCGTTCCCGCTTGCTTCTAATCTCTTCATCAGCAAGTCACCTGAACTCACCTCTCCAAGGAGTTTTCTCCAGAGACCTAGAACCTCCTGATAGATCAAGGTTTTTAGGGTTTTCTTGGAGAGGGTGGGCTGCGTTTGGGTTTTCTTGGAGAGGCTGGGTTGCGTTTGGGACTCCCTTTGGTACAAATAAAAGGTTATGTTTCTCTTCTATTATTTGGGCCAAAATCATGGCCCGACCCAAATTAGTCGGTTCGAGCACCCTCAATTCAACTTTAATCCGCGGTTTAAGCCCGTTAATAAACTTGCTTAAATACACATCATCTAGGAGAGCTTCAAGTGGTGCAGACATGGTGACGAATTGTCTCCTATAATCCACAACTGTAGATTCTTGTTTCAATGCTAAAAATTGCTCACACAAAGATCTTTCACTCATTGCTCTAAACTGATTTAATACCATTCTCTTAAGCTCTTCCACAACACAACCGGTCTTCGCTTGTGCTCCCATTGAAACCAGAGCAGTGCGTCTCCCTCAAACCCTATTACAGATGCTTCCAATTTCTCTTCATTTGTATATCGATGAAGGGCAAAGAAACGTTCAGCCTTCATAATCCAACCATCCGGATTTGATCCATCAAAACTTGGCATTTCAAGCCTTCTATACTTGAGGTCGAATTGATTTCCTGAGTGAGTTGTTCCTCCTTCCAACTCCCTACATTGTTCAGATGCAAAAGCAACTTGAGAAGCCTCCTCCTGAAGTCTCACTAGTTGATCTATTTTTTGAGCCATGGAATGAAATTCTCTTCTCAAGGTTGAACCCCTCCAATTTGCTCTTCCATAATCTCTACCCTTGCAGACACAGTACCCTGACTTGTCGACTTCCCTGTCAGCCCAAGATAACTGCTCTGATACCAATTTGATATGAACTGCAGAATCACAAGCAGATTGAAAGAAAGATCAGAGAATGAAGAACTGATTATTGAAGAAAAGAAGAAGTTTATACAATGTTTTCAAGCACTTCGAGAGGCTTGTCTCTCCAATTGTAGAGCAGAATGCTCATGTACAGAATTCTCTATCCCTCAATTGTCCTTCCTAAGTTCTATTTATACAATGTGTGTCTCTTCTAACATTCAAAACAATCTTGACTAACTACTAACTATTATAGAGCAACTTGGCGGACTGCTACTTGCATCACAGATGAACAACTTGACAAAGCAGCAACTTGACAGACTACTAAGTTCATCACAGATGAACAACTTGATAGAGCAACTTGACAACTCTTAACTGCCTCTAATTGAATTGTAGCCCACTTTCTTGCTATGCATTCTCTTGGTTGTTAGATGGCTCTAATCTCTTGCTACGCCTTCTATTCGTGTACTTTACTGGTGGTCTAACAATTACTGAAGCAATAAACACCAATCTGACTAAACCCTCTTCAAGAAAAAATGAAACTGAAGAGAAAAATAAAAATAAAAAAATCTAAGGTGTAAAAGATGTTGTAACAAAGACAAACGGACAGGGAGGTGGAAGGGGTGACCTTTTTTAGTGGAGATGATTAGGCATCTGATTTCTACTATTTCGTCTTGACAGCAAAATATGAAAGTTTTCAAAGTTCTTTTCATGAATGATAACAGCAACGTAAGAACTTCTAGAGTTAGTGTTGGGGGTAAGAAATTTCACTTCTACCATTCTCCTTTCTGGTAAAATCATTACACGCAAACTACATACAGCAACAGGGGCTGTGGATGAAATATGGATTCTCAGTCAAAGGAACACATAACCTACAGATATTCATCCTTGATATCATGTAAGCATGTTAAATATGGGTGTATGCATAATTCCATGAATCTCTCCTATCTAGGCCACTGATCATACCATAGCAAGGTGCTTGGGAACAATATGGCAGTGCCAGGTAAACTGTCGAGGCCTGCACGCTGTAATTTTCAGAAAAACTATTTTAGGAATTAGATAAAACATATTTAAAAGGGAAATGTGAAAGGCTGATAAGCTCTTTTGGTTTCACTGTGACCATCTAGATGTTAGCATTTGGCTCTTGAATCGCTGACCATGTACACACATGTTAGCATGTTCTAGCTCACTCTGAAAATTATGGCTCGTAGAGATCTGTTATCTACATGTTAGCATGTACTTGCTCACTCTACAACTTGAAAACTATGGCTTGTAGAGATCTTTAACCGTGTGCAATCTATCATATTCACTTTCAGCACATGGAAAGTCACTAAATTCCACTTGGGAGTCTTAAACCCACAATCTCTCACAAGAAGAGTATATGTCCGATTACTCTCTACAATTGGGGGACTAACCATCAATTATTAGGATAATTGGATAATAATAAAAAAAAACTTTGGTGGTCGAGAAACTGATCGACAAACTATTAGCACAACATAGACAACCCTCCCTCCTCACCCATTTTTTTTTTTTTTTACCTGGTGAACATCATTGACAAGGATATGGAACGTGCTATTTGAAAAGATGACATACTCTTCCGGCTTCCCTGGATATTTAACATATGAGTTTGAGGAAATTAAAAGATTACCACTCCTCTTTAATACAACAAAAACCACTTCACAAGAATGCCTATGGATAGGCGTCGATGATCCAGGGGCAAATGTCTAAAGCCAAACCTCAACCTGACAAGGCAATAGAGAACTCTTTATCATACATCCCAAGTCGTAAGACAAACTCACTTCATCTCTAACAAGGTTTACATTGTTGTTTTAACAAAAAAATGAACAAAAAGAAGTTAAAAGATTACGATCAATGCATACCTCTTTCATGCCATGTAAAAGTGAACCTGCAACAGTATATAGTCTAGTGCCACCAGGTGCCGATGATACTTCCAATGCATTTTCCACCAAGACTAAATACTTTTCATTATTGAGCTAAGTTGCAGTGCTGCTTTTGATTTAACATATGCTAAACACAACCATTATGTAGATGAAAATTATCATTGGTGCCACTGGGTTTCTGATATGAGCATTTTTATTATTTCTTTCCAATGGAAAGTACTTAAAAATACTCAAAAACATTCACCAAACTAAACAAACAGAACTATACCCATTGATTCAACTCACTATAATAGAACAAGGAGAATGACTACTTGCAAACATATATTTATTCAACTAAACAGCTGATTACCTCAAAACCTACTGGCTCTACCAATCAATAATCCCCTACAGAAACTCCATCCTAAAATATAAAAGAACCCCATTGAATTTCATCTATTTTACAACACAAATACCACAAATGGGATGTAAACTCCATTAAAGTAGACCAAATTCAATGTGAATTTTTTTTTTTTTACAGTTGTCTAAAGAGGGTTGCTTTGTCAAGGTTTGGAGGGCTTTGAGGTTCAAGCCCAGCCCAACTAACTATCGTGGGTGGGGCTACTCAGACCTTAAATCACTGAGCCCATTTTCAATTTTTGGGACGGGCCAGCCCAACTTCCTTTGAAAGTCGAGCTGGGCTTGGCCGAATTCAAAGCCCATGCCGGCTGGCTAATTTATGGTGTATTTGAAAGTGGAGATCAGAAAGATAGTAATGTTTTTGTGTCCACGATAGCTATGTTTCTTGAGTTTTTTTATGGAGAAGTATTTCTATCTCTTTAGAAAAAAAAATCCATCATTTTGTGTCGGAAGGTCTCAATTTCTATGCTCTCTTTCACTGTGTTTGAAGGATCACTCATAGAACAAAAATGTAAATACTAAAGAAATGTAAATACAGGTTAAAATGTAAAGAAATTGAGATTGGATTATTATAAAAATATATATATATATATATATATATATATATATATATATATATATATATATTTTGGATTCCGAAAGAATTTCAATAACTCAAAAAAAAAAAATTTAAATCGTGAAATCTCAACATTTTTCGTGAAATCACATTTCTTGCATACAAGATTCTTAATTTGTTTTTATGAAATTGAGATCGATATTTTTTATTCGAAGGCTTGCATGCCTAATGCTTCGTAAAATAGGTGTAAACGGAAGCTTTTGTTTTTTCGTTAGCTTCGCGTATCAAGATCAAATGATGCATAGTGTAAGATTCTTCCTATGGAAATGAGATTAATAGCAAGGCCAAATGCATGCAATAATTTGCGACTTGACATCCCATTAGAAATAGAAGTGTTTGAGCAACGTAAACATGTTGTCGAGCCTAAAGAGCAAAATTAGTGGAGTTGTCTTATCGAGTGAAATATAACATAAATCAGGCCTTTAGACTCGTTTTCTCTTCTTTATACAAGGTCAGAAATCGTAATCATTGTCTGTTTGGTAGGGTTTTGAACAAAAAATCAACTAAACCGATTAATTTCGAATCGATCAAAATCAATCTTTAGAATCGGTTCGGTTTTCAGTTTTTTTAAGTGATTTTAACCATCCAAACCAACCGACTGTATATATATAATAAATAATATATTATATGTAAAAATAATATAATATTTCTACTGTTGTCGATCGGTTCGGTTTTAGTAACATTTTAGTCGATCAGTTCAGTTTGCAATTTATATAAATTAAGATTCGTTGGGTTTCAGTTTGGTTTTCTTAATGTTCAGTTCAGTTTCGATTTAAAATTTGAAATCGATAAAATTCGGTTCTCGATTTGGGCGAAATACCGAATCGAAGATTCAATTTTCAACCTAACTATATGTTTGGCAATTTTTTTTTATGAGAAATGAAATCTAATTCTCATGTCAAATAATTAAATAATTTTTCACTGTTTAATTGTGTATTTAATAATTAAAAAAAGAATTCAAGTATGTAACTAGTTACTCCCATCTTTTCATGGGATACCAAATCTTTAGCCTCCCTCGAAAACAATGAAATCTTTGGAAAATGTTTCAATTCTTATGTATTTTCCATCTAACCCGAAAAAAAAAATGTTGATATAGCATTTTATATATGTAGATGAGTGATTCTACTTGGTGAGGAAACCAGCGAGGGAGGGAGGACCCTCCCCCTCGCAATACGTGCAAGAGAGGGAAAGTATGCATCACGAGGGGGATGGAGGGCCCTCCCTCCCTCGCTGGTTTCCTCGACAATTAGAATTTCCCTATGTAGATACATCATGTAGAGAATAATATGTGGGCTGGATATGGTGTGGTTCAAAAGTAAGAAAAAAAATTTAGGAATGATTTTGTATGAGGTGCGTGTCATCAAGAAAAGAAACTAAGGAACGAAGGGCTCGAGGAGAAGAGTTGAGTTGTGTTTTTTGTGGGGGCAAGACCAACAACAGAGATTACACCCACCCACACATATACAGAGTTTAAGCACAAGTGAAATCATTCATGTTGAGCCTCATGCCATGTGAGATGAGATCATTTTTGGCGTCACTTATGATGCTAGCAACTTCTCATACATTTTTGTCTGAAAATATTTGATACATTATCTCTGTATTTATGTCTAAATAATTCGTTTGGGTTATCTTCAATACAAATTTTCATGTTTGGCAAAAAAAAAAAAAAAAATTCATATTCATCTTCTAGGGATAACAAACTAATCTTCCCCAAGGAAAGGTTTGGTATCTCGATGCCGTCGGCTCTTCACCTGAAGCTTTAATATGTTTCAGGGGTTGGGCTGTTCACCCAAGCCTATTACCATTTATAATGTTTAGATATAACAAAGTTCTTTGACACCCACTGTCAAAACCCAATAATATGTGGTGTTTGTTAATGTGTAAGAATTAACTAAATCCCGCGAACACATTTTCCAAACTTTGATATTTAGTATTCAAAGGTTCTTTTTTTAGTGTGGTTATGTTTTTTAAGCAATAAGGATTTTTACTAAAATACCTTGGCCGACATTGCACGATAACAATTTTCCAGCACTATCTCAAATGCGTAATGACAATCTTTATTTTCTTTAAAAAAAAAAAATACATTTTTATACAAGTAAATGGACGATGGATGTGGTGTATATAGCGATGTGGCCACTTGTTAAAACCACAAACTTAGTGGGCAAATATAGTGACTTAATCTTTTTACTTCTTTGTAAAGGTAGTAGTAATTAGTAGTGGAGTGGAGAAGGTAAGAAAACAAATTTGGAATTTGTACATTACGAATGTTGTCTATATGCACGCGTGAGACATCTATGGCGGCTCAAATCTTTAGTGCTACAGAGAGAAGAGGGAGTGAAGAGTGAGAGAGTGTCATGCAACACACACAAAGGATCATTGTTGGACCCTACATTGTTGTGAAACCAAACTACAAGGTGTATGATGGTGTGTGGAGGATTGTGGGGTCCATGGTATGAACTCATGAGTGGGTCCAATCATGAATCATGTGGTTTGGGGACTTTGAAAGAGGAAGATTTTGGTTTGCATCTTTTGATGAAAAGGGAGATTTTGTTGGAAGAAGGTTAGGAGGAGGAGGAGGAGGATAATTTCACCCACAATGTCTATTATAGATTTGCCTCTAGATTCATCTACATTTAAATGTGTTTTCATATGTCATGTAATACTTAAAAGAGTGTCAATGGCAAATTTCACAAGAAACTCAATTCAAGGTTAACCCAACAATGTATTTCGAGAAACCCTAATTTTTCGGCCATGGAAAGTTTACTATGTTGCATAGAACTTTGGTTACTTTTGAGTGAAATTGAATCTACAAAAGGATAATCGGAACTTACAAACATATGTTAGGTGGTGTTTTTCTTGATTAGAACTATGATTCTGAATAAGAAGTTGATCACTTTAAATTGATTTCTGCTAACGATAACACCTTTTGAAGGTGCTTATCACCAACAACCGAGAAAAAGAAGTATCCATATATGTTGGGATTTTTTTTTTTTTAAGTTGCTTTCAAATATGTGGCATTGACCAAATCCAAAGTTTTGGGGTTAGTGGATTGAAACTTTTAATAAAGATCTCTTTTATTCTTTTGGTGGAGCTTTTAGAGTTGATTTGGATTTGAAGGAATTTGACATCCCCCTAATGGTAGAGAGATAGGGTAGGAATAGTGAGGAATGCAATATGATATGATGTGTGTTAATATAATGGTGCAAGGTTGGGTATTGGTGTTGGTAGTTGTTTGTGTTGGTTGGTGGTCTTAGCAATAGCAATAGAGAGCAATATAGAGATTGTTTCATGCGTGCGCGTGCAATTCCCAAGGATGGTGTGATATTGATATTGCTCAGGGTGAGAGGAAGGCAACTATAATAACACCTTTTATCAACCATATTCTCCATCATTCACCGTCTTTGCCCTAATATATTGTTCTAAAGCAACCACCATTTCACATCATTTACCCTTCCTCATTACACCCTAGCAGATCTTGATGAGACATCAAACATTGATTTGATCATAGTCATACACGTGGCACAGGTCTATCCTAATACGGAGAAGGCTTAGCGTGGTTTCAAGCAAGCCTAAGCATGGTTTCGTCCAGCCTAATCATTGTTCAACCTATAAGTCAGGTGCCTAAGTCCAAATTACGTGGGCCTAGCATGGTGCGAATCTTGAAGTTTGGCCTAAGATAATAAGGCCTGAACACCGACCTTTGAGCTGTCACGAGTCCATGATTCACTTGCACAGCTCTTTACCCAATTAAGTATTAGGTCACAAACAGAACCAAGTGTCGAACGGAACTCGGTCATGAACATGTAAGATTCTGTGCGGGATCTCTTCCCTCCATCACACATCGACGGTAGAGTCAGTGAATGAGTGAAATACTCACTATATAAGGTGAACAAAGGGGAAAAGAAAGGTATGCACTTACAATCTAATTTACAGTCGACATCCATTCTTACTCAGTCACCTGACTTTAGCATCGGAATGTCTTCGGCTACCATAACCGTGATCCTTGGTTCACTGTTATTCATTTTTGCAAGTTAAGAATCGACAGGGGCGGATTTAGACGCATCAAATTTTATGTTTTTTTAATTTTCAAACTTAACATTTCTTAGGGTGCTAATTATCTATTCTATTAAGTCTTTTGCCAAAATGTACACAAGGATGAATGGGAGATTTTGGTTGCCTACCCTAAAATTTGCACACAAGTATGGACTTGCACTCTTATAGAGTTTAGCATTGTATGAATCTATGCTCTATTGATGGTCAATATTTTTCACACCAAAAGTGAGAAAGAGTTATCACCTAAAATTTCCAAATCCAATTTTACAACATGAACGCCTACTGAACAAGTTTTTTGTGCTGAATTTTTTGTTTCTATGAATCAAAGACACCTCATTTGACAATTTTTTTAAAATTACATTTTGACCTAATAAACAATGGTTAAAGTTAAACATAGTGTGGTTCTTCAACCTTTTGTTCCCCAATTTGCTTTCATTAGCAAATGTTGACAACTCTAAAAAGGCAAAAAAAGAAGTTTTCATAATCATCCCACTCTTATACTAAAACAATACTATATATGAGCAAAAATATATAAATAAAAAATGACATCACACTAAGAAAATTTGATGTCACTATGTCCAAATCCAATGGCTAGTATTGTGATGGTATAATTGTTGCTAAACACCACCAGAGTTGTAAAAGCAACACTCTAAAGCAAAACACATTCACTTATTACCTTATTAAAAAAGCATTAAGAAGGCTAATCACATTTAGATTATTGGTTCCAACAATGATAATGAAAGTGAATTAAGTTAACTTTCAAATAAAATATACTTTTGAAGTTGGACAAATCATATTGTATATACATGAAAGCTCCAGACATTATTTTGTAAAAAATAATAATAATTATGTTAATGGACATCAAGCTGGATTATTGGTCACTATATTACTGACTATTGCTTTTATTATTACAATTATCACTGTAGTTACAACCTATATTGATAATTACCACTACCACAATTAGGTTTCTATTGCAAGGCACGTTTGTTTTGTTTTTAAGTTGGTAAGCTCCATTGATTCAATACCTACACCTCAAGTGGTTCTATATCTTATATTTTTCTGAAATTTATACAATCGAAAAATTATTTTCTCCGGTAGGTCAAAGGAATCTAATTTTCCATCCAATCTATGCATTTGGTCTAAGTTTTAAATTCATACGAAGAAATTACTCAATTATTCTAAATTGAAAATCACGTAGGTGTCAAAGAGAAAAATGGATCGGAACAAAAAAAGGTCATGATGAAATTTTACTCATGCTCCATTTCACCCACCTAGAGGTTTATGAAGAAATTAAGCTGCGGCCAAAGGTAATCAGGTTGGTTGGCTAAGTTTGTGGTGGTTTGATCCCCATGTCTTGGTTCAATAACAAGACGACAAATTAGGGTATTATTGTCCATAAACCCTAAATAAGCTTGGGAGTAGCAAAAACTCCTTGACAATATGATGATGGCTTATCTATGTAAGAACTTCCCACTATAATGCGCATGGACATAATTTTCCATTTCCATGTTCTTGTCTCATGAAGCTCTCACACACACAAAAAAATAATCACCATCTCATTCATTTTGCTTGCAATCATTATTTTTTGTTGCCTCACAAGCATGCCTTCTCTCATATCTTTCTCTTTCACTTGTCTCCCCCTCTATATATCCCTCCCATTCACCTAACTCTTTCACTCTCACTTTTCCTACCTCTCCCTAACTCAACACTCTTAGCTCATTCTCTATATCCATTCTAATCATCCACCCTAGTATGGCTCAATCTGGATTTGAAGGTTTTGAAAAAAGGCTAGAACTTCATTTCTCAGGCGCCCATGAATCGATGATCGATATTGGGCTTGGGTTTGGGCTTGGACTTCGAAGAATCAATTTTGAATCGCTTGAAGAAGTACTTGCTGCAGTGCAATGCACAGTGGTATCGGCCATGGGGAACGAGTTTTTCGATGCATACGTATTATCGGAATCAAGCCTATTTGTTTATCCTACTAAGATTATTATTAAGACTTGTGGAACCACACTACTACTCAAATCCATACCTCTTTTGTTATCTCATGCTCATAGTTTGGGCCTTGATATTTGTGGGTGCAAGTACACTAGGGGAAACTTTATTTTCCCCAAAGCCCAACCATTCCCCCATACAAGTTTTAGAGAAGAGGTTGTGTACTTGGAGGAAAATATTCCTAGCAACCTTTGTTATAGGAAGGCTTGTGTCATGCCTTCTTCTAGGAAGAATCCTTCATACTCATGGCATGTGTTCTCTGCTAGTGATGAAGACAACTTGGTGAATATTGCTGATGTATTCACCATTGAGGTCTGCATGACTGAGCTTGATCAAGGCCATGCAAGTAAGTTTTTTCGACAGCCCGGGGATGTGAATTCAGGGGATGTGGCAGGACGAGAAATGACCAAGGCGACGAGGATTGGTAACATCAATCCAAGTGCATTAGTGTGTGATTTTGCATTTGATCCATGTGGATACTCAATGAATGGTATTGATGGGGTACATTACTCCACCATACATGTTACACCAGAAGATGGATTCAGTTATGCAAGTTTTGAATGTGTTGGGTCTAATGATGACCATGAAATCATTAGGGAGACTGTTAAGAAAGTGGTGCAAGTTTTTCGACCTACAACAATGTCGATATCTATGACTAGCCCTGGTCAAGAAATATGGACACGAGTCACGGATGCTTTTCGCTCACTAGGGATGAATTGTGGAAAATGTACCATGGATGAATTCCCCATGATCGGAAATGTCGTGTACCAAACATTTACTACTAAAAATCGTCAAAATTGCTAGGGAAAATGAGTGTTTTCTAAATATGAAAATGGAACGTAGAGAAAAAGGAGGGAGTGGTGGAGCATTGGGAAATAGGGTTTGTTTGGCACTATGTCTCAATGAGTGGGAAGTGTGTCAACAGCACCTTAAAGAGTTTTGAAAACTTGTATTTATGGGGAAAGTGAGATACTCTATTACTCTTTTGATCTGATGGGTTAGTTTGTGCTGCTACTCCCTCCCTTATCTCTTGTGTTTTGTAAAAAGGGAACAAAAAAATCAAAACTTTAGTCTTTTTATCTCATCTCCTTTACCTTATTTGCTATTACTTCGATGTTCTATATTTAGTGGATCTTATCTATCTATCATATGTCTAACATGTAAATAGTGACATTTTTATTAAGAGGTGGAAAAACTCTGTAACTTTTTAAGTGATAAAAATAACTAAAACATATTATAAATTCACTTTATGCTATAATTAGATATCTAAGACATAATAATTTCTAGTTTGTTTATGATACACAAGAAAATTACACTTGTGCACAATAAAAGCGAATGTGAGGCTGCTAGGCGCTAGTTTCTAACATACTCTTACAGAGAGAAATGTGTCTTCAACCTGTTTTGGCGAGCCTAAATAAAACAGTCATGTACGTCTCTTTGAGTTTAAACTGTTTTGGCAAGCAATCTTTAGAAATTAGAACCTTTCAACCTTCCAGTAAAAATTTGACAGGATATCATCCAGATATACATAAATCTGTATTTGGACTGGGTTTTGCAGGGTGGATATTCTGAAAGGTATCCACTTGTCGTTGGTCTGTGTGTTTATGTATTGTTTGGATTCAGACGAAATTTTAAATGGAAAACTCTTATTCAAACTGGATCATCTACAACCATCTGCTTAATCAGATTCTGTTCTTTTATGTACATACCAGTTTATACCCACTTACCTTTCAATTGTTAATTACCTTCCTTGTCTCTTCACTCTTTTCATCTCTCCTCTTATTTGTTTGTCTCGGGCTGTAATATTCTTTGTGGACGCGCTCTAAGACTGACACCTCACTATGTGGGGCGGGATTAGAGACCACCTTTTGTGGGCGAAATCAGAGGATGGCAGACTACCCAGAGGAACTAGTCTCATATCGTTCGGGTGAAGGAGGGGATGTGCTACTCATGTGCGAGGTTTGATTCCCTTTGTACTGTGAGACAAAGTAAGACTCATAGTCCTTTACAAATGATGACTCATAGTTCATTATGTAATTGGTGTTGGCTCCCAATTTATTGGGAATTAAAGTCCTTCACAAACAAGGATCTTATTCTCTTTTTAAAACAGCCAATACATCAACATGTGCAGAGAATAAAACAATGTAACAACGCAGCAAAACAACAGCAACAACGCAGCATCAGATTGGCAACAAATACAACGTTGAAACAGAGCAGCAGTGTAGCGTAAGTGCGGCGTGAAATGGACTGCGATAAGAGCGTGAAACAGGCTGCGAGTTCGGCGTGATTCGGTGTGTGTGCAGCATGAAACAATAGCCAAGTAGAAGGATTGGAATCGAGTGATTTCAGGTGTTTTTCGTTTGCAAGTTTCGTCAAACTTTTGGCGGTATTGTTGGCTTGAGATTGGGTAATCTCAAGGATCGTTGCTTGAGAACGTTGTAATCTTCAAGTAAGTGTTTCTATATCAATAAGATAGTTATAGAGTCGTCGTCCGTGGAGTAGGCAAAGCCCAACCACGTAAATCTCAGTGTCATCTTTATTTTTTTGCATATTGCTTGTTGTTTTACTTCTTACTTGCATAGCGGTTTTAGCCATTCACAATCACCAACTAGGTCTAGGACTTGTGTTGGGATTATTTGCATTAGTAGGTATTTTCCTTACAAGTGGTATCAAAGCGTCAGTTAGTTGGTGTTTGTGTTTTGAAGATGTCAATTAAAATGGCTGAAAGGTCTTCTTCATCACGTGATGATGGCTATGTGAAAGTTCATGGGTTCAATTCAATGGTATGAACAATTTTAAAGCTTGACAGATGGATTGTAAAGATATTCTGGTTAGTTTGGATCAGATTGATGCACTAGATGAGAAAAATAAACCATTATCAAATAAGGCGACGGTTGAGATTATCGAAAAGTGGAGTAAAATGGATCAGAAGGCATGTAGTACGATTCATTTGTGTCTTTCTCGCAATGTGGCTTACAACTTCGCTGATGAGATGACAGCTCAGGGTATTTGGGATAAGCTTCAAGCTATGTATCTTCAGAATGATTAGATGAGTGTGATGTACCTACAGAAAAAGCTATTCACTTTCAGGTTGCAGCCAGGTAAACCCATAACTGATCACATAAATGAATTTGAATGTTTATACTCAGATTGTGTTAGCTTGAGAGATAAATTTGAAGATAGTCAAAAAGCGTTATTCTTGTTAATTTCTTTGTTACCGAAATGGGAACCGTTTGTTGATCAAATGACAACATTGAAGAAAGATAAATTTGTGTATAGTGATATTGTTCAAGTTGTACTTGCAAAGGCTTTCAGAAAGAGTGTTTCGAATTAGGAGGTTCAAGCACATGGTCTTTCAGTGACAAGGGGAAGAAATTACAAAAGGAACAACTACAGAAAAAACCGGTCTAAATCAAAAGGCAGAGATATGTCTAAGGTTGAATGTCACAAATGTAAGCACAAATGTCATTACATAAGGAATTGTCCAGACTGGAAGGATAATCACAATAAGCAAGAGAATGAGAGTAAGGGCGTAGTGAATATTGTTGAGACACCGGATGTAGTAGAGGATATTCTAATTGGGGGTGACTTAGCACATGCACTGATGGCAAAATCTTATGACCATTTGTATGACGGCTGGATGTTGGATACGGGAGCTTCGTATCATATGTGTCCCGTAAGGGAATGGTTCAACACTTATCGCGAGGTTAAGGGTAGTTCAGTTAAATTGGTGACTCTCGGCCTTGCAAGACAATGGGTGTTGGTACAATCAAATTCCAGTTGGCAGATGACAGTATTCTAAAAAGCGCTGGGCGGGCGGTGAGTAGGTGCCTAGAGCCCAGGGGCCTAGACGGGCTCCTAGGTGGCACCTAAGCGGTCTTAGGTTTTGTATTATAATTTTAATAATTTACAAAAGTTAAGCATAATACCTTATCAATTACATTCAATTTAATGCCAAGATACATATGCAAAATTTAAAAACATGAAAAATTAACAATCATGAACAAAATTGATTAAAACTCAAATGACTGAAGTTGGTCATGATGAGTACTTTATATAAAATTGAATTTGTGGACAAATATCCAAACCTACTCTTTTATTTTTCTTCAAATTGCATGAATAACCTCAGTCATGTTTGATAAAATCTACATTAGTAAAATTGGTACCGGCAGATCCTTTGAGAATTCCATTAAGTAATCATCATTTGCTACAATTAGACATATACTGAATAAAAAACGATTAAATAGTTTATTTCTAAAAAAGAGGAAAGAAAAATAAAATAAGAACACAATCAGCCTTATTAAAAAAAATCGCCCAGACCCGCCTAGACTGCTCAGAACCCACCCAGCCATCAATCTGGGCGATTTTCTACCTTCTAGCGCATAGGTGGCCGCCTAGGCCGATTTTTAGAACACTGGCAGATGGGTCATGTAGACAGCATACTGAGGTACGTCATGTTCCAACTCTTTCAAAGGGGTTTATTTTTCTTGGGGTGCTTGAAGCTCAGGGCTACAAGTATATTGGTGAGAATGGGTATTGCAGTGTTTATGTTGGTGTCAGGTTGCTTATGACAGCGGTTAGGCATGCCAATTTGTATTTTCTTCAAGGCAATATAGTTGAAGGTGAAGCTATGGTTTTTACAGTTGTTGATGATAAAAACTTGACACGCACACAGTTATGGCACATGCGATTAGGGCATGTAGGTGAGAATGGACTAAGAACTTTAAGTAAGCGCGGCTTGCTTGGCAGTGATAAAATTTAAAAACTGGATTTATGTGAACATTGCACCTATGGGAAGCAGTGCAGAGTCAGTTTTAGTGATGTTACTCATAGCACCGTGGGGATTGTGGATTACATCCACACTGATGTTTGGGGATCCTTTAGAGTTGCATCCAAAGGGGGTTCAAGGTGTTTTGTGTCTTTTATCGATGACTTTAGCCGAAGAGTTTGGGTGTATACCATGAAACATAAAAATGAAGTCACTGAGATCTTCAAGAAGTGGATAGCTATGATTAAAAAACAAACAGAAATGGTGATCAAAGTAGTGAAATCTGACAATGGCGGTGAGTATACCGAGGATCCCTTGAAGCAGTTTTGTTTGGAACATGGCATTAGAAGACACTTTACAGTGAAGTCGATACCACATCAGAATGGGGTAGCAGAGCGAATGAATCGTACCCTGTTGGAGAGAGCATGGTGCATGTTGTCCAATGCAGGTTTGGGCTGAATATGGTGGGCTGAAGCAGTAAACACGGCGTGCTATCTCATTAACCGTTCTCCTCCATTAGCTATTGAGTCTCAGATTCCTATGGAGGTATGGTTTGGTATTTCTTCAGATTATTCTAACTTGAAAGTATTTGATTGTCCAACATATTTTCATGTTAGGGAAGATAAAATTGGAGTAAGGGCCAGGAAAGTTATTTTTCTCAGTTATCCAGATAATGTGAAAGGGTATAGATTATGGTGCCCTGACTTGCAGAAGTTTGTGATTAGTCGAGATGTGAAGTTCCATGAAGAGACTTTGTTACAGGCAAAGTGTGAAAGATGCAAAGATGGTTCCCCTATTTGGAGGGGTGATAGCTATGATGAAGATGAGAATGCTGGAGATTCTCTACAGGTGGAGTTTGGATCTCCTAGATTTCATACAGAGCATGATGTTCTTACTACTGGGGGAATGGGCGATACAGATATGATGTCTGATGAGACAGTGGCAGAAGATGAGGTTCCTACTGATGGGGACATGGATCCTACACAACTACAGGTTCAACAGTTACAAACACCGTCTTTAGCAGTAGGCAGAGAACCTAGAGTCAGACATGCACCACTTAGATTTGGTTACGAAGATGGCGCAGCTTGCACATTCTCAGTTCTTGATGGGTATGATGATGTTCCTACCACATATACGCATGCTTTGCGAAGTGTTCAGAAAGAGGAGTGGAAGGAAGTTTTGGATGATGAGATGTTATCTTTTCAGAAGAATCATACATGGGAGCTTGTGACACTCCCTAAAGGGAAGAGACAAATTGGATGTAAGTGGGTTTTCACAGTGAAAGACAGGATTCCAAGAGTACTTGTACAGGTATACGATACAAGGCAAGATTGGTGGCTAAAGGATATGCACAGCAAGAAGGTGCGGACTACAATGAAGTATTCTCTCCGGTGGTAAAACACACTTCTATCCGAGTCTTTTTGGCTTTAGCAGCGCAGTTTGACTTAGAGCTCGAGCAACTTGATGTCAAGACTGCTTTCTTGCATGGAGATTTGGAGGAGGACATATACATATCTCAGCCCAATGGATATGCTGTCGTTGGTAAGGAAGAAAATGTATGCAAACTGAAGAAGTCACTATATGGATTGAAGCAATCTTCGAGGCAATGGTACAAGAGGTTTGATACTTTTATGATTGAGCAGGGATATGCGAGGAGTCAGTATGATCCTTATGTATTCACACAGAAGCTCAAGGATGGGTCTTTCATGTTTATCTTACTTTCTGTTGATGACATGCTTATTGCTGCGAATAGCATGAAAGAAATTGATAAATTGAAGTTGAAACTTAACATGGAGTTTGAAATGAAAGATCTTGGTTCAGCGAAGAAGATACTTGGGATGGAGATAGTGAGAGATAGGAAGAAAAATAGACTGACATTATCAAAGAGACAATACTTAGAAAAGGTTATTCACCGTTTTGACATGTAAACATCTAAGCCGGTAAGTAATTTTTTGGCTGCTCACTTTAAGCTCTCGGGTAAGTTGTCTCCTAGCACAGAAGATGAGAGGGAATACATGTCACAAGTTCTCTATGCTAGTGCAGTTGGTACTCTTATGTATGTCATGATTTGCACACGTTCGGATATCACTCATGCAGTCAGTCTGGTTAGTACGTTTATGTCAAACCCGGGAAAACAACATTGGCAGGCAGTGAAGTGGATATTGAGATATCTTCTGGGTACACTGGATGTTGGTTTAGTAAATGAGAGAGGAGATGTGTCAAATATGATCCGAGGTTATGTAGATTCGGATTATGCTGGTGATCTTGATAGGCGTCGATCGACTACAGGTTATTGTTTTACATTGGCGATGGGTCCGGTGAGTTGGAAGTCTCAGTTACAGTCTACAGTTGCTTTGTCTACTACTAAAGTAGAGTACATGGCTCTATCAAAGGCGGTGAAGGAAGCCATCTGGCTTCGAAGCTTGGTTAGTGATTTGGGTGTTACTCAAGATGATGTGACAGTCAGAGTGCTATCCATTTGGCGAATAACCAGGTTTATCATGCCTGGACGAAGCACATTGATGTGCAGTATCATTTTCTGAGGGATGTCATCGAGGATGATGAGGTTCTCTTGGAGAATGTGAGTACTAAAGACAACCCAGCTGATATGTTGACAAAAGCGGTTCTAGGGATCAAGTTTGAGCATTGTCTCAACTTGATCAGGCTCTCTCAGTGTTGACGCCCCAAGGGGGGTAGGGCCCTTAGGGGCATGACGATGATTCTCTAACCGAGAAATGGGTCTTGGCGGTTTTTCAAGCTAAGGTGGAGATGCTTATGTGGTTGTTTGTGATGCTTGTGTGGTGGCCTGAAATTGTTCGCCAAGGTGGAGATTGTGAGACAAAGTAGGACTCATAGTCCTTTACAAATAAGGACTCATAGTCCATTATGTAATTGGTGTTGGCTCCCAACTTATTGGGAGTTAAATTCCTTCACAAACAAGAGTTAAAGTCCTTCACAAACAAGGATCTTATTCTCTCTTTAAAACATCCAATACATCAACATGTGCAGAGAATAAAACAATGTAACAACGCAACAAAACAGCAGCAACAACGCAGCGTCAAATTGGCAACAAATACAACGTTGAAACAGAGCAGCGGTGTGGCATGAGTGCGGCGTGAAATGGGCTGCGATAAGGGCGTGAAACAGACTGCGAGTTCAGCGTGATTCGGTGTGTGTGCAGCGTGAAACAATAGATAAGTAGAAGGATTGGAATCGAGTGATTTTGGGTGTTCTTTGTTTGCGAGTTCCGTCAAACTTTTGGCGGTATTGTTGGCTTGAGATTGGGTAATCTCAAGGATCGTTGCTTGACAACGTTGTAATCTTCAAGTAAGTGTTTTCATATCAATAAGATAGTTAGAGAGTCGTCGTCCGTGGAGTAGGCAAAGCTGAACCACGTAAATCTCAGTGTCATCTTTATTTTCTGCATATTGTTTGTTTCTTACTTGCATAGCGATTTTAGCCTTTCACAATCATCAACTAGGTCTAGGACTTGTGTTGGGATTATTTGCAATAACATGTATTTTCCTTACATGTACAAGGCAATTTAAAGCCATGCAAGCCTTGGGCCCAAAGCCTAATGGGCTTCTTAAGCTAAAGAACCAAAAAGTACTTGTCCATCATACATCTCTATCTTTATTTCTTGTTGTTTCCTTCTATATATATTTCTTGTTTCCAGATTATAACTAATTGATTACATTAATGGGTTCTGCTAACAATTGCGTTAGACCCTCTGGGTTATATTTGATTCATTATAGGTCTCTAGCTATTCTGTTCACTGCTGATGTGATACTAGTAAGGATTGTAACTTATTTAGAATAAGCCAACCTTTTGAGCTCTGTGAAATTTAAAACTACGATCAATAAACACGTCCAAACATTTGCGAAAGAGAAGAACTACTTGGAAGAATACAACATCATCTGACCCATGAATCTGTACTTATGCCCTCAAGGCGGCAATCAAAACTTATTCCCTCTGAAATTTCAGGATATATATTTAGGGAGCTTGAACAAACTGATTCATGATGTCAAAAGCAAGGATCCTGTTTATGACAAATCATATGCTTTTAGCCGAAAGAAATTGTTGTGTGTTTAAATAAAGCATTTTTTTGGTAGTTAGATGAAGCATGTATTTTCATTAGATATGACTTGAGGCACCATTTTCCTACAAAGTTGGCTTGCTCCTTAGTTAATTCTCTATTTTGTACTCTGCACTAGTCTTAAACTAATCAATAATTTTGCAAGGTCTGCTTCCAAAGCTCCAAATTGCTGATTTTATACATCGATTCTCTGATATTATACAGTAATAAATTAAAGTTTTCGGTCTAATCAGCATGACAAAACCCTGTTTTCCACTTGCCCATCCTGCTATTGTTGCAGCAGACCTTGCACCATTTGTGAAGTAACTCCAAGGCATTCACATTAAACACAGTGATGACTTCATGAAATGCAATCAGAGGTTTAATTCGGGGTTTCAAGTTCGTAAACCATGAGGACCTCCGTGGCCTACTTAGTTTATAAATGGTGTTGCAAAAAGAGAGATGTTGAAAGGGTTCTAATAAGTTATTTGGGATGATGTTGGTAAGGTGATTTCTTTGGGTTTATTCTGGACATCTTACCTTTAAGTAATTTATTTGAATCATTAATGTTCCTTTCATGGAGTTTTACATTATTCATATGGTTCCCTATTTTACGAACCAAAAAAAATCATTTAAGTGCAATAACCGCACCAATAGCTATTTTTACCCAAGGCTTTGCTACTTCAGGTCTTTTAACTGAAATGTATCAATCCACACAATTAGTACCTGCTCTCCAATCACAGTGGTTAATGATGAACGTAAGTATGATGGTATTGAGCTACGCAGCCCTTCTATGTGGCTCACTGTTATACATTTCGAAAATAGAGTATATCTTCAAAACTTAGGTGTTCGGCCTCACAAGTCACATCCTCATATTCAGCTTTGAAGATCAAGTGAAAATGAACGCCAGACCACTTAATAATTTGGTGTCAGAAAAGAATAATTTGCTGCAATCAGAGAATAGTATCCAGAAATTGTAGGACTGAACTAAAACCAAAGCTTCACTCCCAACAGAATCTGCTCAAAACAAGTATAAATGTGAATGTTACAGATTAGTTGAGAATATGTCATAGGTTGTTAGAATTTGGGCTCCTCTATCGAAGTATATAGATTTCCTAAGGCATGGAAAAATGGTTGTGGGATGTCATTGATTACTCGCTCTCTAAATTTTGATTTGATGAAGCATAGCTTGGATTACTTCCAGACAAAGATAAGTAGAAATTCGGATGAATCGGTTGCCCTCCTGATTTTTCTACTTCGGTTTGCAGTCTAGAATAAAGCCTAGACATCAAATAGTTGCCAAGAAAGCTTAGACGGGCTACGAGTCTATAAGACTATATCATAGAGGAAATGGATTTGGAGCCATCTTTCGACATGAATTTGCTGAAGGAACCAAGGGAGGACGAATCATATTCTGAATAATGATGGTGTCAGTGGCAACGATGCATATATAAACAAACACCTTCTATGGTTTTGTCTTGGAAGTCTCAGCTTGTCGAATTAATGAAATCCTCCTGTTCACAAAATATGAGAATTGTTGCGTCTTATGTCTAGCCTGTACAGGCACTTGTTGAAACAAACAATCTCTTGTAAATTATATTTCGTGAATCAGAATACACCAGGCCTAGTTTTTGTTTTTCAGTGTCTTGTATGTGCATTTTTTTCAGCCATAAGATCATTTCTTCCGTGTAATCGCTCTTAACTGCATGTTGGCTTTTGTTTAAAATATCTGAAATGCAACCATTTACTTTCTTGACAATTAAGTATAATTCGCTTAATAGTATGCAAAACTAGATTGATTACATCATGGATTGGTGTACACAAATGGTATTTGTTGTATGATTCATCTGTTTCACTTTGAATTGATATGTTTTTATCAAACCTGTAAACCATGTTACAAAACTATCATTTGCAATTTGACCTCACAGAATAAACATGGACGAATAAAAAAGAAGCTGAATATTATTGGCAGGTGAAGTGCTGTGTACTTTTTTGTTATCAAATAGATACCAAGCCTATTCCCAGGGTTTTTTCATCAGTATTCTCTGAGATCACTATGAATTTGTTACGTGTTACCATGGCCTTCCATCACAATAACAGGTACTCACACAAGGCATTTCTTCAGTCTACTACTCTACTAGCATTGGCATCAAATGAAGGAAATTTGGCAATCACATTCTTGCTTGCCTATTAGTTAATTTATATGCACTGCATCAATGTATGCAATGTAAGCAAGATATCTCCAAATGAAACCTTGCAAGGTTGGCATTTGGAAGGAATAGGCAGGAAAGTGTACAAAGACAAAAAGGAGGAAAATGATAAGAGCTAGTAAAGGAATAATAGTAGGTACTTTCCTCTTGTCTGACCTGCATTCTTATTCCATGTTCAGAAAGAAGAAAAAAAATAAGTTATCCTTTTCCAAGCTTTTGTATCAAAGGCATATGGGCAAGTATATCATTTTCTTTGCTACCACTTCATGTTTGTTGCTTTCACTCTTTTCGCAAACTTGGGGCCTCATAGTGTAAAAGTCTTGATCCTTTGATGCTTACCTTTGCTTTATTACATCAAATGAAAACTCTAAATAATCCAATTTTCATTGATAAGTATGAAGATTGCATTTTGCCAAGTTTGAAAATTTTCAAATAGTTATGGCATTGGTGAACATGACATCCATCATCTCTCAACAACCATTTGTTCTATGTCAAAATAATTAATTGAGAGAGCATCTATAAACAATGCTAACATAGGAGAAAAGTCAGTCAAGTGAGGGAAACCAGAGCACAAATGAGAGACCAATTCAGACTACCAGAGCATACTCTACCTAACAAATAAATTTTCAGAGAGGGCCAACATAGGAGTCAACCACATTAGTCTTTGTATTTACACTATGCTTCATTGACATCAATCACAAAGTTTTGGTAGACCTACAATCACAATCAGAATTCTATCCTTGAAAACACAATAAATTCTCATTATAAATACATTCTAAAAATCAAAAGGGAGAAATACGTTTATTGATCTTCTGTGATCAAAATCTTGATTAAAACCCTTAATATCAAAAGAACAACAATATAATTGGACACCCACTCATGCACCAAAAAATCGTATAGTGTGATACATCAACTTAGGTTTTTCAATAAAACCATGATTGTTCATAAAAAAAAAATCATTCATTTGCGTCAAACATATCAGTGCTCAAATTTGTGGCGCTAGTGCGTTATACCACCATATTTCATCAAATTCTCTACCATTTTTTTCTTTTGGTTAATATGTTTATTAATTAAATTTTTTCAAAAATACTAGGCAACCAGGTTTTTGCAATCAGAGTGACATGACGTGATCTTGAAAGAATAATGAAATCCCTAAAGTGTTTATATGTGTATCTCAAGGTTATAAAAATCTCCTATGATGATGCTACATCATTTTGGTTACAAAACCTCACTCAATTTTTTTTAGGCAAAGGAGTCTATAAAAGGGGAACAATTCTTAAAAGCCGGGCCTCTGGCGCCAGATTGGTGCCAAGGGAGGCTCAATACCCTCCAATCCTCATTTGTTCTTCTTCTTCTCTTCTTCTTGTTCTTTGTTTTTCATCTGTTCTTTTGTTTTTCATTTGTTCTTCTTCTTCTTCTTCTGTTCTTCATCTATTTTCTTCTTCTTCAACACGTTCTTAAGCCTCCCCGGACGCCGATTTGGCTCCAAAGGCCTGAGGACATGGCATTTAGGGCTCATTGAAACTAGTGAGATCTCGTGAACCCCTAAACACCAAGTTTGGTACCCCACTTAACTCCAATCAAGAATCAAGTGTCCTAAAAGTCCTAACTTCCAATCATTCTTGCCTAGTACCCTAGTACTAGTGAGGTAAAAGCAATAATTCTAGGCAGTCAGGGCTACCAACCATTTTCTTGTCAGGGTTGAATTTTTTTATATTTTTACCATTTTTATAAATGATGTTTGTGATTGTGTTTTAAAGATAATGATAAAAGTGTAAAAGATTTCAACCCCACTAAAAAAAATAAAGGTTGCCTTGGCTTCTTAGACTAACTCTAGGTGAAAGGGAAAGAGAAGGAGACTTACTCGACTTGAATGGGAAAGTGAAGGTGATGTCTTTCCTTCAAGTTCATTCCCATTCCTAAACCCCTCTATCACCCACCACCCCTTCAAGAAAAACAGTCTCCTAGAACTCAAAACACTGAGTCCTTTTTCTTTTTTTTCCTCAGGCCCAAAGAAAAACAATAGGGAGACCAAAACCAAGATTCTTCCTTCCTTCCTTCCTACCTTGGTCTCCAAAGCCTTTGTCCCTTTCTTTGGGTTGGGGTGCTTTGGCTTCTTATACTTTCTTTCTTGGAATAAGGGATTTGCAAACCACCCCCCCCTACCCCCATATATCAGTTTCTAAAATAGATTCTCTCTTCTCCAGACAAGAAAACCCCATTTCTTCATTTTGAGCAATTCTATTCCCTCTCTCTGCTTTTGGGTTTTCTTGGAATTGGCGTCAGAGTGCTCTGGCTATCTACTGCAAGATCTTTTCTTGAAGAAAAAAAAAGTGACTTTGAGAAAGAGCAAGAGCAGAAAGACGTTACTTTGAGAAACCCATACTTGTGTTTGAGGTAAACTTCTTAGTTTTTTCCTTCTTATTGGGTGTTTTCAGCTTTGTTTGCGAAATTGGGTTTTGTTTTTACTAGGAAGAGCTCTTTGATTGCTTTTATGATTCTGGGTTTGATTAATTTTCTGTATTGAACCTTACCCCAGAGAAGAAACAAGAGTCAAGTTTGCACCTTTATGTGGGTAGTTCAATGGAATTGCCCTGTCACTGTTTGTGTTCATGAGTTCTGATGTGCAAAGAAGCTTCATTTAGCACCAAAACAGGTTTTATAGAAACCCCACTTAATCATTAGCTGAATTTACCGTGAATTCGTATTATCTTTGGGTTTAATTCGACTCTTGTGGCCATCTATTGAAAAGGTTTAGTTTTTCTAGTAATTTGTTGTTGGCTCAGTTAGTATGGGTTGTATCTATACAAAGTTTTGTAGCCGATACCCGACTTCATCAAATGGGGATGGCCGAGAGCTTGATGAGAATGGTATTCATGATACCAATAACCTTAATGGGAAAAATCACCCCTTAGTCAATGGGAAGTCAATAGACGTTGCGCTTGTACCTTCTCATAATTTCTATCTAGAGTATACTTCGCTTACGCAGCGAGGCTATTACCCTGACTCCCCTGATAAAGAAAACCAAGATTGTTTCTGTGTTAAAACCCAGCTCCAAGGTAACCCAGATCTTCATTTCTTTGGAGTGTTTGATGGGCATGGTCAGTATGGCACGGAATGTTCAAACTTTGTTAAGGATAGACTGGTGGAGATCCTTTCAAATGATCCAACTTTGTCAGTGGATCCAGTAAAAGCTTATAATTCCGTGTTTCTGACCACAAACTCGGAGCTTCATGATAGTGAAATTGAGGATAGTATGAGTGGCACGACTGCTATTACTGTTCTTGTTAATGGGGACACTCTTTTCGTGGCGAATGTTGGTGATTCAAGGGCTGTGATTGCTGTCACGAATGGGGAAGACATCATTGCCGAGGACTTATCGTGTGATCAAACGCCATTTAGGAAGGACGAGTGCGACAGGGTAAAACTTTGTGGTGCCAGAGTTTTGACTATAGATCAAGTAGAAGGACTGCGAGATCCGGATATACAGAATTGGGGTATTGAGGGTGAATGTGGCGATCCTCCAAGACTTTGGCTACAGGATGCAATGTACCCTGGAACCGCATTTTCAAGAAGTTTGGGAGATAGTATTGCTGAGAAAATTGGAGTCGTTGCTGTTCCTGAGGTGTTCATGTTACAGCTTACACCAAGTCATTTGTTCTTCGTAATTGCAAGTGATGGGGTTTTCGAGTTCCTCTCCAGCCAAACTGTTGTCAATATGGTAAGACCTTTATGGAATTCATTAATTTTAGCTTAATCTTTTTTGTTTGTTTGTTATTTTTCTTTTGGACTGAGGATCACAATCACTGAATAACCACATTGCAGGAAACTAGAACATTTTTTTTGTAAGGCATGAAACTAGAACATTATCATCGTATATAGGCCATACCTTGTTGTTTTATTTGCTTTCGAATATTGCCCATACCTTATCATTGTTCAGTGCAGTATATTTTTACTGTTGAGTAAGTAGATAACTTGTATTATCTTCTTGAATTTCCAAGTCAATTTAACTTCGTGAATATCAAGACATTCCAAAATGAAATAAATTGCAATTTAAGAAGAAAAAATGGCATAAATATGCATCTATACGTACAAAAAAAAAAAAAAAAAAAAGGAATTGTTTGTCAGTATATTAAAGTCCATAGTGCACAAGTGACAAAAACAACCTAAATTCCATGTGTCATCACCGAATTGTTGTTATTAATTGGATTAAACTTCAATTAACTAAGTGAAGGAATTTATATTACCACATAAAAGAATTTTTTTGAAAGGTATATCGGATTATTGCAGGAGACTTTGTCAGGGTTGTGTTTAAGTTGTAAATGTGATATGTTGGGATATTCAGGTTTTACACATGCTTATCTTTTACTCCCTATTATGTTTTCATTTTTTATTAAATTACTTTTATTTATTAGATGGGTTTTATTTTTTTCATTAAAACATAAGATTTAAATGAAATTTTCTCCAAGAGAAATAGTCATAACAAGCATTGCAGAGTTAGTTTCGTCATTGTAAAAGTTTGGGCTTTCTGAAGTTCATTATGAAACTGACAATGTCTCTGGTCTTTATAGTTTCGTCACAATATTCGACAAAATATCCAAAATGTCTTTAATATCTTTCCTTTTTTGAATTGAAAATCAGATCTCCGATATTTTTTTAACGTTTGCAACACTATACCTTAAGCTACCCATGCCTGGTCGTTGCAGCAAAACGTCACTGTTTGATAATCCTTTTGGGTTTTTGTTTTATTCATTAACTACTTCAGTCGGTTGATTGTCTTTGCTTTGGTACTGATGCACAAATGTCATGATCATGAACTTATTAATCAACTGGTTTCTTGGTGAAGTTAAATCCTCTCTAGGTCATACTTGCATTCATATACATTTTGTTCCGTAATGTGGCAGCATTTGATTTTTACTCAGTCTGGATAGCTCCCCTTACGTTCTCCATTTTTTATGTAGGTGGAAAGCTATGAGGATCCGCGAGAAGCATGCGCTGCCATTGCAAGTGAATCATACAGGTTATGGTTAGAGCATGAAAACCGAACAGATGATATAACTATCATCATTGTACGAATTAAGGACTTACATAATGTATGAGTAATATAAACTTCATCTGGCCCGAGTTTACTAGATTTGGTCTAGGTGTGATCTGATGTCGCCTTTAGGTGGGTAGAGTGCAGTAACAGTGCACCATCACCTTCATATGGGCATTAAAATGGAAGGGCTTGCATACATCCTTCTTATTGAATGTAACCTTATGTATCATACCAAATTTCTGCTTCATACTTTGTTTTGACTTTTGATCATCTGACGTGAGTGTAATTGTTCAAATGGCTCAAAATGTCTACTTGTGTTTTCATGGGACCTCAACACAACAATCTCTTCTCAATAATCACACCTTGGCATCCAACTGTTTGAACTTTGAAGTGTGCACGCAGGGATTTCATTATGGATACCTTGATACTGAATCTGAGGCTCCATTTCAAATTAAGAATTTCTCAACTTGAACCTTTTTGGAGCAATTGTTTTCTGGGCACTTCAAAACACTGTTGAGAAGCCATTTGCACATAGCTCGGAATATATCACAGTACCCTGCTAAAGACTGATCCTATCACTCTCATACAAGTCTTTCTCCAAAGCCACTGTGCCTTCTTTTGCATTTGATGTGTTCTTACTGGCAAACCCCATTAATTCAAGTCTGAAAAAGATGAAGGTATATGATGGTACAACCATCAACCCTCCTGCAATTTTGTGATTTATACTGAATGCATGACAAGGAATTTTGGAGCTTTCATACAAGAAACGAAGACCTAAGATTGGTCATCGGTAATAGTTGAGTGATTCTACACAGCGAGGAAATGGGCGAGGAAATGAGCGAGGGGAGTGAGGTGGTGGGGGTGGGAGACGTTCATCCTGCTCGGGATGCGTGCGCAAAAAGTCAACGCACGCATCTCGAGTGAGGTGAACGGCTCCCACCCCCGCCACCTCACTTCCCTCGCTCGTTTCCTCGCTCATTTCCTCGACACTTAGAATTTCTGATAGAAGAATTATAAGTTTTTAGTTAAATCAAGGTGAAACATTACCCAAAACTTTTTTTACCAGCTCAAGTAGTTATCACAGACTGTAAAGTTTATCATCTACAACTAGAGGAAAATACCTTAGTTGCATTTAGTTTTGAGGACAATAGTACAAAATGGCATTGATTTGCCATTAATTTGCGGATCAAAATTCAAGTGATGCATCTTCTCTACCAAGTGAGAACAGAAACTCTATAATACATTAAACGTTACAGTTGAAGTTACCCTTTTTTCTCAAATACAAGGATGTTGAAAGAATTACAAAAGCTTATCAGGTATCATAACCATAAATTGAAAGCTTGACATCTATCATGTCCTGGAGCATGTTACACTGCTCCAACAATTGGTTTAACTTATCAGCCTCTTTCTTCTCTTCATTAGCTACCACCACTCTTGGGTGGTCCTGCATAGGATCGAGTTCCAGTTGAAGTTTATCATGATCAACCATTTTACAGGACAGTGTAGGAGCATCCAAAGCTTCAAATTCCTCCCTACTAGAAAGACGTGTGTTGCAGCAAACCTCGATCATTTCGTCTAGAGAGGGTTGAGCCAAGGAACAAGCTGGAGATCTTTCTGATTGCAAGTTGACACTGCCCAAATCTTGTACTGTCAAGGTTGCCTGTTGATTGACCTCTCTTGTGCCAAAATTCGGAAGTGTAGCCATGTGTGGTTCAACCCCTCTTTGATGCTTTAAAACATAAGCAACTGACGGTATTCCAGTTGTTAAATTCATTAGCTGCCAATTAAAAATCCGTCTGAAGATAGATACCCATCTTGGTTTTATACGGTAGTTTGAACTTTGAAGTTCAATTGTAGCACCCTTCTGCAGCATCACATATGCTTCAGTCATTGCAAGTGGCGCGTCCAGGATCTTACTCGATTGTGCAAGGTACCTGAACAAGCATTTCTCCAGCTCTGCTTTCTGGTTTAAGATCTCCTTGCCCATTTCTGACCCAGCGTTCAGCCAAGACAAATCATCAATGAAGGTAGGAAGCTTGCAACTCCGAATTCCACCTAAAATCGGTACGATTGTTGCAGCTGAGCTCCAGCCTACACAGGGCAACCATAAATCCACAGCTCTGTGCTCATCACTGAGCTCCTCCAACAACTCAATCTCCGGACATGGCCAACCAGTAGGATTTGCATCAGCTGCAATGGAAATTTCCTCTTCTGATTGCTCCAATGCTTTGTTGAACACTGAAATGCAAGTGTCGGGGCTCACTTCAGAAACATCCACCTTCTCGAGCATGTCCAATGAAGAACTCAAGTGATCCATAACCAGTTCACGAGTCCTTGTACAATGAAGAACAGGTTGTAGGGGGGAGTTGCTTGCCAGCCACTGAATCCCTTGTCTTAAACAATCATCACTGAAAAACCCATCCAAGTGACCTGGTGAATGGTTCTCAAAGAAGGTGAGAACTGAGAAAGTGCTTATCCTTGTTTTATACATAAAATTAAGACCCAACTTATCAGCAATTAATGAAGGATTGATAATCTGTTCTTTGTATGTTCCACTTAAGATGAGTAGGGGGACACGGGAACCTGAAGGCAAGGACATCACAAGGTTGTGGAGCTGACTTTTCTGAGCCTCCCACGAAATGCTTTCTGATAGGAGGAACAAAATGGCACTTACACCACCAACCGTATCTTCCAAGTTACCGAAGTTTGCCTCTCTAATGACAGACAAACAGCAGGTAGGAGGGGTATGATATTGGCTAGTAATCCACTTCTTCCATATAGACAGCCCTGTATAGGAAAGCACCAACTCGTCATCATTCTCATCTATAGCACCCATGAGTTTATGGTGCAACCACCGGCTGGCCAAATGATCACTTTGGCTTCCCTGTAACAACCCATTCCCCAATGTTGTTTTCATCTCAGAACAAACAATAAGCTTCCAGCAGACGCATTTAGCATCTGTATTTCTTTCTCTTAATATCTCAGCAACAACTTCTGAGACATTAAGCCTTGACCATGATCTCCTTTGTCGTTCATGTCTTTCTCTCACAACCTGGTTGATGTCAAGCTCCCCAACATGGCTAGGTTGCTTCACAAATAAATATAAGAGAATGAGAAACTAAGTTGAAATAATCATTGACAAAATCAAGTTACTGCTAAGATATTGTTAATGGAAATAGGTATGATACTATGATCTATGTTTGCCCTTGCTCTAAAAGCTATCACCAATACAGGGGTGGGAGAAGCATACAAATTTCTTACAACCCTAATTGTGTCCACACAACGCAAAAGGATGAGCTGGAGGAGAACACTTACTGATTTTATTTGCTGAATCGGTATACCCAATGATAATGAACTTAATGCAGCTTTTGCTGCCATTTGCCGTTGCTCCCGTAACTCTCTGCGCTTTAAAGAACTTCGCCTCCATTTCCTGAACAAAAAGTGAAGATTGATGAAAATAATGATATTGTCATAATTATTCATGTTATAGTCATATAAAATAAGAAAAATTGATAAAATAAATAAAAACAAACCTTATGATAAGCTTGAGCTTTACTGTGGCAATTTCTCTTTCCAGCTGTATATTGAAATCATCTTCATTATCTACTTCTTCAGCAAGGACCATAGCAGTTTCATCTTCTATCTCATGATGTGCCACCAAATCGCTATCATTATCTTGTGTTTCAATTACTATTCTCTTGGCTGCAGGATTCTCTACTGCAACTCTCTCAACTGCATGATTCTCTGTTACTACTCTCTCAGCTGCCGGATTCTCCAGATGAGATTCCATGGAGGATATGTATCTATCTGCTTTGGGGGCAGATTCCATGGAGGACGTATATCCATCAGTTTTTGGGAATCCTCCCATCCCAAATTGAAATGGTGCTCCCTGCACACTAGGACGCATATCTCTCTCCAAAGAGTCATTTCGAATTGTCTCTCGAGCTGGTTTACCCACTAGTCCAACTTTACTTGATGGAGAGTGGGAAGGCTGATGAAGTGATGCAACACCCCAAAATCCAGCCACTTGGTGATCAGTCTCAACCACAAATCTCGACTGGGCTTGTGAACCTTGTATAGGTTTGAACACTTGTTCAGAATCAAACATTTCTTTGCCTACCACATCAACCAAAGCTTTTCTTTTAACAAGTTCAATAGCTTTAGAATCAGGTTTATTCTTCTTATCCGAGTTCACCTGTTTGGATTCTTCAGTAGGCCATACCGACTGACCAGAAGAAGAAACATCCTCCGAAATACTTCTAGACTTTTTCAGATGAACAAGTTGGGAGCATTTAGTCTGGTAATCCTTGTCACTGTTAAGAAATGGACCTTCCTTCACCATATATGGCTCTTCAAATTCTTTTATCAAGAAACCATGATATTCTACAAGGCTCTCAATATCGTCTTCCTGGTTCGAATACACAATTTCGTAAGAAAGGCAAAGAGAGGAACCTGATCGCAGAAGTAGAAAAACAAATAAACACTTTAGCAGACAAAATGTACCTCCATTCCTAGCCATTTTGCAACCTGGGATAGAGGGATTCCTTGGTTACTCTGCAGACCACTGTGCAGAGAAGCAAGCGCCTGGGTTCGTAACTGGCCAAAATAGGGCATGATTAGGCTTCATTTATTGAAAGATTCAAACAGTGGGGCAATAATGGTGTAGCAACACTCATATACATACGCAATTGCACAGTGCCATATCACACATAAATTCAGTACACACCACACATAAACACAGAAACTACCAGATATGCAAAGTATGATATGCATTGAGACTGAGATGCTGGCTATTAGGAACAATAAATAGTGTTACTAGTAAATCTGAAACAGAGAGTGCTCATGATAATAAGCACTTGCATGGGTCACAAACAAATACGCTCAGGCAACTCAGCCTCCACGTGACTTGTCATGCAACCCTTGGTTAGAAACTTAGAATTTCCTGAGTCACTATCGTGAAGCCACAGAACACTTCGCAAAATGAACAGAATGAGCAATGATCTAGTAAAACGATTACACAGTCTACCAAGAAGATTTTCCTTAGTTGGAGTATTCATGCAAAACCACAAGGCAAGAAATGCTTGATTACATGGTGCACTAAGACTTAAAATTAACAGCATGATATATGAACATTACAAATAAAATCAGATGGACAACTCAATAATACCTTAGCAAAATGAGCATGCATCAAGCACGCTTGAAGATAAGTCGCCTTCCTTGCTAACCGAAAGAATGCAATAAAGTTACAGGTTCTGCAAGCTCTGGAAGGTTCATAGCACTTCAGTCATACTCATCGGATAATGTCAAGTTACGCAAACAAACATGTAAACATTAAAAGGGGGTGAGAGTACCGTGCAACATCACGAGCAAACAGAATTTCTGGGGTTTGTCTTATTTCAGGAGTCATCTTGGCAAGATCAAGCGAGAGCTCCGCAGGTTCGACCTAATACAACTTCTTATGTTAATAACAACTCTCAGGGAGCAAGTAAAGTATTATGACATTTCAACATTAATAAGTCAATTACTTTGTAACCAGGATGCTTGTCCAGTTTAAGCAGTGCATAATATCCTCGAAATTCTTTCTCTGACGGCACATTTGCTCCTTTTTTCCTGTGGTCGTCATACAATTGGAATAATTCAACTGATGTCTTGTTCATCTGCTCAATGTTAAGGTGTGCATCAAAACCCTCAGAGAACCCCTCTCCTTTTGTATACTCGCACAGTTCGTGCATGGCTATGATATGAAGTCTTATCTGAAATAAAGAGGATTGACAAACCATTTAGTCTTAACGAAAGATTCTCAACTCTCTTGCAAAAGTAATAATTCAAAAGTACAATAAATAAATAAAAAGTGAAAAAATATTAAGATTTGACTAACAGATCATGCTCATATAAAACAAGAATATTTCATGAGATGTGAAGGCGAGATGATCCCATACAGTAACCATACACATGGAGAACATATATGAAAGGCACCAGGCCTTGCCATTAAATTATGTCTAGATCAAAAATAAGGGTCATTCATCTTATGAAGCACGGGGTGAAGGTGATCTTCACTATAAACCAATCAAATGGTGGACACAAACAGTCATCACAAGCATACTTCTTTTAACTTAAATTCCTTGGTATTATTTAAACTTGAAGTACCATGTAGGTCTTCTCAAATTATGCTCAAGTAGCGGACCCACAAAAATGATGAATGTGTCAATAGCTCCCTTGATTTACTTTCCTTCTCGCCATTCAATGGACCAATTTCAAGTTACAACTTCTTTACATCGTCATATCGCAATCTTATAAGTTGTTTTTAATAAGAAATGGATATTTTCAATAAGAGATGGATATTTATAACTTGTGAGAGTTGGAGAGAAAATACGTAGGAAGTGGGTAAGTGGAGAATGGTTGTTACTATGTGAACCCACCAGTTCTACTTTAGAACACCTCCCCTCTAATTCTATGTAACACCACCATTTAAAAAATGAACTGCTCTTCAAAAAAATGAACAACTGTCAAAACTGGGATTCCTGCGAGATTAAGCATTAAATTTGCACGAATTGCAGTTTCAATAGTTTAGATTTCCTTTTTCAATTCGTCGTTTTCATTATAAAAAAAATTGTTGTGTTATTAGTTTTTGGTTTCCACTTCATGATCTCCTTCATCTCTAAATTACCCCTAAAGTTTTCGAATTTCAGATTTCAGAAAATGGAGAAAAATGATGTTCGGGGAATGAGAGATGAGAGAGAGGTCAAGGGAGGTCGAACCAACTGAAAGAGAGGTCGAGAGAGGAGGAAAGAAGTGTTGCCGGTCAAGAGAGAACGGAGAATCCTCTTCGTCTTCTCTCGAAATCGAGCAAAAATGGTGGGTTTTGGCTATTTAATGATGGTGTTACTTAGAATGAGGATGAGGGGTTGTTTGAAAGTGGAATTGGTGGGTACACATAGTAACGGCCGTGAAGAATTTGAGTAAAAGAAGGATATGAAACTTAATGTGGTAGACAATTTTACCCCTGGGTAAGATTTGATGTTAGATGCATTTTGGGAAAATGAAATGTTCACATATGAGATGCCAAGTGTTTTTGCACTTTGTTAATAATAAATATGAATGATCCAACATGCTGTAATGGAAAGATTGTAGACATGTTTAATACTGACTAGTATAAATACTGTAAAGATAAAGTAAAAGAAAGACCATTTGCTCCAGCATGGTTATAGCATCTTGGTCGAAAAGGTGTTGCATCCTCAGGTCCATCCGAATTGCCCTCATCCTATCCCATAAAAAATTGTACATCCCCAGGAAGCGGTCGTCGTAAGGCTGATCCAGCAGAGCTAGGAGATAATCAATAGTCTTCTGCAAGACCGGCATGGGCCTAATCAAGATTGCTTCCCTCTCAGCTGTTCGAGTATACTGTATGAATCAAATAAAATTTTCCATCATTTTTCCTGTTGTGTGAGAAAAATGAATTCAAAACAGACATTCTAAATCACAGGAATGTTCCCGAGATTCATGAACTACCTTCTTAACAGCTAGAGATTTACTAGTTTGGTTTCGATCTCCATCAAAGCGTTCATATCTATCTAGATCTCCTTTCCTTTCGCGTTCCTCCCTTTCTGATTCTGATATAGGAATGAAACAGACCTCAAGATTAACAGAATCTTCATAGTAACTTTGAAAAAATCAACAACCACAGTGTATCAGAGTCACAAAGCCAATTTGCAAATGTAAAAAATCTTTCAGCATTTTTCAAAACTCAACTCAGATTAGAACTTGAAGATACCTGGACACATATCTGGGCACAATCCAATTATGATATTGGATGACTCCAACCCTTCATGATCAGGTAGCATACCATCTTCTCCTACTTCCATGGACTGTCTGGCAACAACCTTTTGTCTGTCCTCAAATGTTTGATCATTCCTACTTTCTGGAACCTTGTGTTTCAAGTGATCAAGATTGCTTTGCATCGGTTGGCTTAGCTCAGCACCAAAACGTGCTAACCGTTTTGCCTTGGCTTGCATCTCTCTGCATAATGGACTAACAAACTATAAGGAACTGCCGAACTGAAATATACAAGTATTGAGAAATGAAACAAGGAAAAAACATGTAAACTTACAGTTCCTCATCATGTTGAGAAGAGTCGGAAGTTCTTTGAAAAACTTCCTCGGTAGAAGATAAAGGAGGTGACCTGGACCTTTTAGCAACTTGAGAGTTGATTGCCTTGGCTCCGGTACCTTCAGCATTATTAGGTGAAAATGGGGAGGACCTTTGACTTGGTGAACTAGCGTTCTTTGTTTGTAAAACCGATATGTTATCTAAGCTTTGATGAGAAGTGAAAGCCCTGTAGAAGAGGATGAAAAGATGGAAAGATAAAGAAGAAGTAAACAAGAAATCTTAACAATTTTAACGAGAAACTAGTACATGCTTAATTTACCCGTCCACATCATCTTGAGAAGGGTTGGAATTTCTCCAGTGAACCTTATTGGCAGGTAGTATTGGTGGAGACCTTGTCCTTTTAGGAGCTTGAAAGTTGGAGGGCTGGCTCGGAAACCTGATTATATAATCATGATTAACATTGTAAGCGCTAAGGAGCAACATGGAACTACCTTCTTGAAATGGCAACTGGGCCCATGTTAAAAATCCCTTACACCCCCACCGCCACCACACATAAACACACAACAACAAAAATTCTAAAGAAACATTTAAAGATGACAACCAGTTAACGCATGCCTTGGAATTTCAAAATAAAGGGAGAAAAGATGAAATTGATTTTGTGAGAAACACATCTTATATACACAACAAAATCACATGGTGTATTTCAACCATAAGGATCTCAATAACTAATAAATAACTCTAAATGGATGAGAAAATAACACTTTTGATTAGTAGATCACAGATACATTCCAAAGTAATATTCAACAAGCAGTTGGAGTAAAGAGAAAAGGGAATGGTCTTGCTAGAACATACCTCTGATCTTCTTCAGAGGGATGGTCAAGATCCTCATAGGAAATCTGCATCCTCTGTGGAATTACAGAATCCCTACATTGCCAAGCAGTATAGCCACATAAATCAATATTTAATAAGTACAAAATTATAAAACAAAAATCTCAAAGAATATACATGCAACAAAAGAGAATAAAATCCATAAAGGGACTGGAAACTTGTAACAGGATTCAGAAAACAAAGGATGAATCATGAGCAATTTGATCATCCAGATTAATGGTTTTCTGTTTAATTAAACTATGTCATAAATTCAGGACTTGACTAATTGAGGTCATGGTATATTTCCACCATCCTGATTTAGGACTTGACTAACATGATCCCAAATCCTCTATCCTTTAGCACAGGCACCATTTTATCAGGCTTCAACCGCTAATTGAGGTCATGGTATATTTCCACCATCCTGATTTAGGACTTGACTAACATGATCCCAAATCCTCTATCCTTTAGCACAGGCACCATTTTATCAGGCTTCAACCGCTAATCAAGATTCACTGAATTGCAATATTTTTAAATCTTCTTTTCAAGACCATGGACTATTGAGTTATCACTTATCAGCTGATTGCAGCAATGATCTGAACTTGATTGGGGCTCGATCAAGAAAGAGAAAATGAGTGATAATTACAAGTCCTCTAGCCAATTGACCTGTCTGCAAATTTATAATTCTCAAAACTGAAAGTTTACCTACGAAAATAAGTAAATGTTTGAAATATGTTCCTCCTTTCTATGAAGTGAAAAATATATGAAATGAACTTAACAGCCAGCATCATCTTTGGGATATAACCTGCCATTTACAATCTGATTCAAGTTCTCCGAGAAAAGTGGATTCGAAGATGGAGGAGATCTGGTCCTTTTCGAGCCTTGAAAATTGGCAGGCTTTGTCAGAACACTTGTCCCAGCACTGAAGGAGGCAATGCCCTGTGCAACCGGAGATTGTCTTTGATGAGTTGGAAAATTGCCCTGTGCAACTGGAGATTGTCTTCGATGAGTTGGAAAATTGCCCTGTGCAACTGAAGATGGTCTTTGATGAGTTGGAAAATTGCCCTGTGCAACTGGAGATGGTCTTTGATTAGTTGGAAAATTGCCCTGTGTAACTGGAGATGGTCTTTGATGAGTTGGAAAATAGGAATTGCCACCTCTGGGGGTGGTTCCCCACTGGGGAGGAAATATTGCAGGCCTGTACAATAGAAAGATTCTAAATGATCAATTTAATGGTAAATTTTCCAATAAAAAGGGATAGCTCTTATTGAGCAAGAAATCAGAACTATAGAGTAGGACAAAGCCTTTATAGTGAAGGTAAAATATAACAGAACTCAGGTCGGCTCTCAAATAAAGTCCAACCCATTTAATGCCCAATTTTAACTTGTAAAAAAATAATTGTAAAATTTCATGCTTCAGCGAATATATGCAACAACCATCTTTCTAGGCCCATAAAAAAAGAATATGTAAATAAGTGTTTCAAGGAAGTACCTCTGTGCTTCTTCATGAGAACGGCGAAGACCATCAGCAAAATCATTCCTTGCAAAAGCTAAATGAGGTGAAGGTTCTCTTTGGGGAGTTTTAGATTCACTTGGAATGAAACCTGAGCCAGTTTCAAATCTAATCGAATGAAAGGAAAGAGCTTCAGACAACCATGACAGGCTACAAAATTTGACAAGTGAAATGGCAACGATAACATGGCATCGTATTGCGAAATCAAAAAACTTGGATATCAGCATTGCATCCTTTAATTATGTATCTCCTATATGCTACGCCTATACCTTATTTTTACTTCCACCAGATGATACGTTCTACAACTTTAACAATGATTTGTCATCTTAGATTAAGCTTCAGTGAGCTATTTGTTACTGACAACTCAGCTCCCTTTAATAGTCTGATCCTTTCTTCGCAGATAAGGTTATAAGATCAAAGGGTTTTCTTAATAAGCTTGATTGTGTTAGTGATTTCAGTGTGCAGATTGGGTCACAATGCAGCTAAACTTTCATTTAAGAAGAAAAATTTTTGAAAGGAAGAGGAAGCAGCTTTGTGACTTGAATCGGCTAATCAGAAATCAAAATGAGGATTCAAGTTATCAGGATGATTTAGGCATGGCAAAGCAAGAGGGATGGTCTTTCATCCAAAGCCTATTATAAATTGATATGCGGTGAAGTGAATATGCGGTGAATATGAATACTCAAATTAGTTCTTGATGTTTGGTATCATAACCATGCCCACATATAATATTTGAGTTCAAGACGGGATACCTGAAGACTGGTTCAAAATAAGCTAATATTATGAATAGGGTGGTTCAAGTCTTGGTTAGTATTATGAATAGGGTGGTGCAAGTCTTGGGTATCATGAGGGGCTACCTGCCTACAGGCTACTATGGCATAGTTACCTAGAACGAGGGTTACCTGGTACAGGTACAGGTACACATACAGGTCTGGATATAGGGTACAGAAATATGGTAATTTAGAATTAAATGGTAAGAGGAGGTAGTTTCATTCATGATAGAGTTTTAGATTGGGGGAAGATTTGTAACTCTTATCCGGGTCATGGTTAGTACCATATACACCAAAAAATCCATATGTTGCACAACACATACTGACATACATACATATTTAATATCTAATCAAAAACAAATTTGACATTTATTTTAATCAAAATCTAAAATTACATTGTAGAACTAAATTAATAGCACAAAAATACAGTGATATTGAAGCAATTATGTTGAATTCTTGCTCCTTTTTCCTTTGAGCTTGAAATGTTTGTCATTTGCAAATCTTCATATGCTAGTCTTATGTAGTGTTGTGGTGCTGGAGCTGGTGCAGGTAATTAGCTTGCTAGAAATAGAAGTTGCACGAATAGTAGAAAATGATATAGAAGCATGTGAGGATGGTACATCTTTCTGTGCAACATCGCCTGACAATATCAGCACAATCGAAATCTAGGGATCTCCATGGCAAATCTTCTAGGCTCACAATGGTATTATGGATGTACTTCCCATTTTTTAAAACTCATGTCCTGATCCCTTTCACTGAAATGCTACTGAAGACAGGTATCTGACTAGATGAAAATCAATTTACCCACTCTTCTGAAAGTCAACATATTAATCCACACACTGTGAATGAAAGAATATGAGCCAATCTGATTCAGCTGATGAACCACATATTGATTGGGCCAATACCCTTTAGCCAACTTTGCCTTATATACTAAGCTTTATAACTCATATGTTCAAATATAGCCCCGAAGCGCCACTTTTTGGTGAGTTGGTGCAAGTGAGTCAGAGTAAAAAGGATTGCCATTGGGTCAGTATCTATCGAGCACCTGTGAATATGTCGACTTTGGAAGAGTGGCGTCACGGTGGGATCCTAGGCTTGTAATTAGCATTCTGCTCCTTAACAACTCGGGCTTCATAACAGATAATTGGTTGGTTCTTAGCAGGGCACCTTTTCCCAACACAATGAGCTGTTTCTCACTCTTTAGCAACTAGGCTATTTTTCCAAAAATATGTAGCAACCCTAACTGATGCTATTCTCTTAAAACTCATTGTTTAAGTAAACCCTGGCACCAAATACCACCAAACTCAAAAATCTTGAACCAATCCTCAACAAGAACTAAGTTCCCTTACATCATAAAGACCATAAACAATAAAATTTGGGCGAACTCTCCCACATTAACATCATCCATAGATTAGAGCAACCCTTTTCACCAAAACAACCAAATTCAAAACCCCAAACCAATTTCCGCTGCAATTAGGTTTCTTTAGGGTTCAAAAGGCTCAAAACCCTTTCGATCAAATTCTCTCACAGCAAAGCATAAATGCGAAAACACAACTACCCCACTTAATAAAACCGCGCAAGATTGAAACTTTTCTACAAAAACAAAGAAACGAAGAGTGGGAAACCGTACCTTGGAGGAGGAGGTGTGTTGTTGTCGTTGTTGAAAGGGGGGGAAGCGGGCGGGGGAGAGGAGGAAGGGAAGTTCCCGAATTTAAATTCGTGTGGACGATAGGGACCTGAGGTCCTCCCGAAGCCGAAGCCCTGAAACGCCATTAACGAAGAATCATCAAACACTCACTGCAACTCTCTCCGTCTCTGGTTTTTAGAGAGATGCAAAACAGAGGAGAGGAGGGTTTCTAATTTGGGTCTGCGAATTTGATTTTGGATTATGATATATGCACCCCAACTGTCAAACCCTGCACTTGCCAAATATGGGGTTTGCCATTCCACTGACTCAAAGCCCCTATTTTTATGTAAATGAAAATTGGTAGATGTGATGATGCCAAACAGTGGGTGGACAAGAAATCTATTTTATAAGGCTGAACAAAAAATCAAATAAACCGATTAAATCAAATGAACCGATCAAAATTGAATTGATTGGTTTGAATTAGTTTCGGTTTAAAAAAATTTCAAACCGAATCAACCGATTTGGTTTTTGATTTCTATATGATTTTAACCGACCAAACCGAACCGACCGAATATATATATAATAAATAATCTATATTTTATATATAAATAATATAATATGTTTAAAATAGTCGGTAGGTTCGATTTATTTCGGTTTTGGTTCAATTTTAATCGGTTCGATTCGGTTACGGTTTGCATAAATTAGAATCGCTTCGATTTCAAATTGATTTTGTTAATGGTCGGTTTGGTTTTGATTTGAAAATTTTAAAACCGAACCAACGATTCGATTTTCAACCATAATATTTTAACTCAACTCCATGTATGTGAAGGTGTTTAGCACCATATAATACTATACAACATTAATTACCAAGTAAAATATGTAGTTTATCATTACCAGTCACTCAAATTTTGGTTAATTTCTTATTTGTTCAATCACAAGGAAACTTGTATAAGCAATACCACTGCACATTTTTAGAAATTTGTGTTGACACCCCAGTCGTAGATAATGTTATGAATCTCGAGGAGGTCTTCGTGAATGGAATCTGTTTGCAGTTCTGGTTGCAGTCACATACCTTTCTCGCATGATCATCGGCTTCTATATGAAATCTAGTCGCATTATCATCTACGAGGTGGTGGAAAAACAATGGTGTCTTCAATAGTGTATTATTGTTTTTGCTTTGTGGCAATAATATACAAGCGCATATAGTGTATGAAGGGATGTTTTTGCTTTGTTTATTACTCTCTTGGAAATTATGATAGATTGATAGCTAGAAAGACAATTAGCTAGTACTACCACCCCATTCAAATAGATCTTGGAGAAGTAAAGTTTTCAAAGAATTGTAAAAATAAAACAAAGTGAAGGATTTTTTTATTTTTATTTTTGTAGGTTTTGCAAGGGAATCCAATGTAATTTTCTAGCTAGTCTCCTCGTTAAATATCCATCGGCTTGTTGTTGTTGTTGTTGTTGTTTTTATGGAGAAGAATCGCATGGAAGAGAGAAAAATAAGAATAAGAAGAAAGGAGTGGTTGTCCGAGCCAACAACAAGGCATGCATGTTGTTTTTTTTTTGCTACTAATTAGAAAATAATCGAGGAATGAGATAATATAATGAAAAAATTATAGTGATGGTGTCAAAAAGCAAGGGCTTTTACTTAATGTCACTTCTAATTCTTCCCATGAGTGATCAAGAAATTGTGGTTGGTGTTAAAAAAAATTAAGAAGAAATTGTTCGAGGATCAGGTAGATGTTACATGTGTGGATGGACTTGATAGACAAGTAAAACACTTTCCCTCACAAAGTAACATAATTTCTAATGTAAGTTTGGAAGGTATTTATTGGTTGGTTTGTAGTTTCACACATTTACCAGTATTTAAGAACTTATCAATATATCTAGTTTTTTAACCCAACTCTGCATTACGAAATCAAAACAACAGTTCTAGCAACTTGGTCAGGTTATGCGCTTCGATCAAATTACCGTTTGATCTAGAAACATATTTAAAACAAAAATGATTTTTTAAAATATCAGCATAATTGGAAATAACAAGAGGTTGCAGGCAACTAATATGGCTTTGGGGCCCTTGGAACACACAAACATCATCAAGACTATCCATATAGATGCATGTGCATTTAAAAAAAAAAATTGATGTGCAAGGATTTACTCGAATTCACTCCTTGACAATTATATTCTTGTGTCACCTACAATCTATTGGCATTTAAAATTCACTCTTTGCCAACATCTTTTGGGGGGGGGGGGGGGGGGGGGAAAGAATGATTTATAAGGCCTAATTTTTATAATTGTAGATCATATAAGATCCTAACAATTGAAAATGTCTCAAAATGCTTACTTTTTGTAATTCAAGACTATTAAAGGCCACAAACCTAAAACATGGCTAAAAGATATGTAAAAAGACAAATATACACATATTCTTAGACACATTGAAGTGGTGTGGTTATTTATATATTTAAATTCTAGTTACATTGAAACAAGCGAAAAATGCAATTTGATATTTTTTCATAGTTGTTTCATGTCACTAAACACAGTTGATCAATTCTTGTTGGATAATTTGGAAGTGAAAAAATAAAATAAAAATCTAGAAATAAACTTATGATTGGTTTTAAAAAATGTGAATAAATTTTGAAAATTAATCACTTAAATGTAAGAATGTCTTTCTAATTACTTTTAAACCATGGGTTGGGTTTGTGGTTTTAAGAATATTTAATAAAATAAAATAGGCATTTTCAATTGTTAAAGTATGATGTGGTCTATATTTATAAAAAGTACGCCTTATAAGTCATTTTTCCTCTTTTGGTGGATCAATTGTTCCTCGACAATTATACTCTATTGTTACTTATAAGTCATGCAAACAAACACTCCCTATGTCTGTTAACATTTAAAATTGGCTAATACACATCAATTTTTTAAATTATACTCAACGAGATTCGATATATTCTCATTCTTATTGAGAACCTAAATTATGTTAACATTAAAAATCAACCTATAATTATTTTTGCTTTAATTTATCAAGGAGTGGTTGCGCTTGGATCCTCTCAAGCTCTTAATTCATACCCAACATGATACCCCTTCATAATTTTACATTTCCGGTCCCTAGCAAACTATACATAAAAAAGTAAAATAAAAAATTTGTTTTTAACTCATTTGAACCTCGTGGGCGTTAAAATTTTCAGGAAAACTAAACATCACCAATAGAAACAACGTCTCAAAGTTTCAGATTGTTTTTGTTCATAAAGTTACGTATTTAGGCGCAACATTAAATACCTCGATAAATGGTTTTTATGAGTGTTTGAGGACCTCCAACAAATAGGTGGTCTTGGACAATGGGTGTTGGCGTGCCTAGCAGCCTACCTGTGTCTCGCGGAGTTCTGATGGGATCTGGTGCATTAGTGTTGGTATGATCGCATAAAAAAGAGTGTATATAGGCACGGGCAGTACGAATGCAACTCCAGTGGTCGCGCATTATTCCGAGCTAGAGTTTGTTAGATGCGGGACCGAAAGTAAAAAAGTGCGGAAAATTTGAGAAATTTATAAGGTAAACGATTAAAAAAACTTAAAAAGCAACAAAAAATTATGGGTATTTTCCTCATTGGTCGCGCAAAAGGGTGAGGGGTGCAACACTAGAACTTCCCAGGAGGTCTCCCATCCTAGTACTACTCTCGCCCAAGCATGCTTAACTTCGAAGTTTTGATAGGATCTGGTGCATTAGTGATGGTATAATCACACCCGTGATGATCGCATCAAACAGAGTGTATATAGGCACGGGCGGTACGAATGCAGCTCCAACGGTCGCGCATTATTGTGACCTAGAATTTGTTAGATGCGGTACCAGAAGTAAAAAGGTGTGGAAAATTTTGAGAATTTATAAGGTAAACGATTCAAAAACATAAAAGCGACAAAAAATATGGATATTTTCCTCGCTTGTCGCTTAAAAGGGTGAGGGGTGCAACACGAAGACTTCCTAGGAGGTCACCCATCCTAGTACTATCGCCCAAGCACGCTTAACAACGAAGTTCTGATGGGATATAGTGCATTAGTGCTTGTATGATCGCACCCGTGAGGATCGCATCAAACAAAGTATATATAGGCACGGGCGGTACGAATGCAGCTCCAGCGGTCACGCATTATTGCAACCAAGAGTTTGTTAGATGCAAGATCGAAAGTAAAAAGGTGCGGAAAAAAATTGAGAAATTTATAAGTTAAACGATTCAAAAACTTAAAAGCGACAAAAAATGATGGGTATGATCGCACCCGTGAGGATCACATAAAACAGAGTGTATATATGCACGGACGGTACGAATGCAGCTGCAGCGGCCGCGCATTATTGAGACCAAGAGTTTGTTAGATGCGGGAAGAAGTAAAAAAAATGCGAAAAAAAGTATAAATTTTGTTAAGGTGCGGGTGAGTGTATATGAGCACGGGCGGTACGAATGCAGCTCCAGCAGTCGCACATTATTGCGACCAAGAGTTTGTTAGATGCAGGACCGGAAGTAAAAAAAAATGTGAAAAAAGTATAGAAATTTATAAAGCAAACGATTCAAAAACATAAAAAGCGACAAAAAATGATGTGTATTTTCCACGCTGGTAGCGCAAAAGGGTGAGGAGTGCAACACGAGGACTTCCCAGGAGGTCACCCATCCTAGTACTATTTTCGCCCAAGCACGCTTTCACTGTGGAGTTCTGATGGGATTTGGTGCATTAGTGCTGGTATGATCGCACCCATGAGGATCATATCAAACATAATATATATAGGCACGGGTGGTACGAATGCAGCTCCAGCGGTCGCACATTATTGCGACCTAGAGTTTGTTAGATGCGGTACCGAAAGTAAAAATGTGCGGACAAAAATTGAGAAATTTATAAAGTAAACGATTCAAACACATAAAAGCAACAAAAAATGATGGAGATTTTCCTCGCTTGTCCCTTAAAAGGGTGAGGGGTGCAACACGAGGACTTCCCAGGAGATCACCCATCCCAGTACTACTCTCGCCTAAGCACGCTTAACGGCGGAGTTCAGATGGGATCCAGTCCATTAGTGCTGGTATGATCGCACCCATGAGGATCATATCAAACGGAGTGTATATAGGCACAAGCGGTACGAATGCAGCTGCAGCGGTCGCGCATTATTGAGACCAAGAGTTTGTTAGATGCGGGACCGGGAGTAAAAAAATGCGAAAAAAGTATAAAAAATTTTAAGGTGTGGGTGAGAGTAACCTATAGGGGTGGGAATCTCATCTCGCGATCCCGTTCCGTTCCGTCCCGATTTTTTGGGGTCATTTTGGGATTTATCAAACTTATCCCAATCCCGTCCCGTCCCAATCTAGAGTGGGACGAGATCAGGATGGAGATTTTCAATCCTGCCTATTCTATCCTGTCCCGAATTTATTTATTCAATATTTATTATTATTAATTTTAATAAAATACTTTTATAAATTAAAGTTTAGGATGTGTTGAAATTAAATCAATGTAGGATGAAATTCGATATGAAATCTAAATGAATTGAATCATTCATTCTAATTGAAATTTAATATTTATTTGCATTAAAAAAAAAAGTTTAATATTTATTTATTTAATATCTATTATTATTTATGATGTAAGTTATATATATATAGATTTGACATTATTGATATGTGAGATAGAACTCTTTTTGATATTTTTTTTTATTGAAGGACTATTTAGTAAGTATTCATCCCGTCCCAATCTCGTTTGAGATAGGACGAGATCAGAATGAGGTCTATCTCATCCCATTCCAATCCCAAATGAACTAGATGGGATAGGATTCCTATCCAATCCCGTGCCCACCCCTAAATTGGTGCCAACTGGCAAATAGGCGCTGCCTAAAGTCTATGAACAAATACATTATCAATACCTCAGGATCTGATCCTTCCTACCTCATAAATCTTTACTTTTCTTTTCAATCCTAAAACCCATCTACCCGGAATCTTCGACGAAATTCATTCTTCCTGTAATTCTATAAATAGGATCCCATCAACAATCACTTCTTCTGCTTACATTTTTTTGGTTGGAAAGTGAGGAGACTCATGGCTGCACCTGCACCCGCACCCGCACCTGCACCTGGTTCTGTTCAGAAGTCAGATGAAGAATGGCGTGCAGTTCTCTCTCCGGAGCAGTTCCGGATTCTCAGGGAGAAAGGAACTGAGTGAGTTTTCATCAAACTTTGATTACCCATTTCATCAATCTCTCTGAATTTGAGTTGAATTTGTTGTTTGATTGAATTTTGTGATACCCGTTTGATGAAAATTTGAGTTGGTTTTGTGGTTTGGTGTCTTCAGCTTATGTGAGGATTCCATTTGGTTGGATTCTTATGATACCAATTTCATGAATTTACTTCTTTTTTTTAAGTTCCATTATATGATCTTTGAGTTGATTTTGATGTTTAGTGTTTTTTTGTTTTTTTTTTTTAATCGAATTTCTATTATACCCATTTGTTTATATACTTGTTCATGTGTTAGTTAAAGTGGGATCGAAAATAGCAGTAAAGAGAAACTTTGGGGTAGGATAATTAGAATTTAAACAGTCCTCAATTTTATGATTTCTTTAGACATTCGTATTGAATGCCTTGGAGAGAGTACTGCCCTTTAGTTGTAATTGAAAATACAAGTCCAGCTTGTGCATTACTATAGGCATAAAATATTGCTGTGGCTGGTTCCTTTGCATTTGCATATGGTGCAGGGTTCCCTGTGGAAACACATGGTAATCCGTTCCTTGTATACCTTCTAAAACGAAAGAGTGGGGTCGAGTATGAGAAGTATTATCACCATACTTGCCTTTTAGCATTTTGATTTTATGATCACATATTTTGGCTAGGATTGACTATTGATGATGCTAGTGATGAGTAATTTCTAATATTGGAGTCAAATTGAACCGTGCTTGGGGTTTTCTAGGTTGTTTACACATACTTACAAAAATTACATTTGTCTTAAGCATCTAATCAATACAATGCAACACTCTTAGAATCTTCTTAAATGAAAATTGTTGTCTTAAGCATCTAATCAATACAATACAACACTCTTAGAATCTTCTTAAATGAAAACGTTGTCTTAAGCATCATTCTAGTTAAGCTATGTGATAAGGACAAGGAACTAGAGGTAAAACAAATGGACGTTCTGATTGACATCTTGAGAGGCCGGCCAACTAGACTAAATAAGAGAGCTCCTGGTCCAAACCTCTTATAAACATTCATCAGCTTTCCTTCTTCAGTTATAGTACACTGGTGAAGGCACTGATCACCTTACTACAGATACCGAATTGTTTGCATGGCTTTCTGTACATTCAAAAATGGTTTGTCGATGCTGTTACTTGTCGTTGCTATTATCCAAGTGGCTGATGCCGGTGATTCAGAGATCACCGCTGATTTTGAACCCCCCTCAAATGTAACTATGGTTGATGTGAATTACTTCACTCACACTGCCATGCGAGCGCTCATGGGGGCAGACCCGCCCAAGATATTTAAAGTCTTGAAAGCAAGTGCAACTGAGTTCCCAGCCCTTACTGGTCAGAGTGTTTCATATGCTGTGCTACAGTATCCAGGAAGGTCTATCAACCGCCCTCACACCCACCCGCAAACAGCGGAGCTCCTTTTCCTCCTCACAGGTTCTCTTGAGGTGGGTTTTATTGACACAGCTCATAAGCTCCATAGTCAGACCCTCCAAGCTGGTGACATGTTTGTGTTTCCGAAGGGTTTTGTTCATTACCAGTACAACAATGACGTACAGGATTCTGCTTTTGCACTCTCTGCATTTGGTAGTGCAAATGTTGAAACTCTATCAGTCCCTTTTTCTGTGTTTGCCTCTGGCATTACTGATGAGGTCCTTGCCAATGCTTTTAAGACTAATATTTCCACCATGCAAAAAATCAGGGCTGATCATACAGCCAAATCCTGAAACTAGAGCCTGTTACCGTTCTTGTAACCCATGTAATATCTTATTCTAACCATTAATTTTCTTTAACTTGATATTTAGCTCTCATCTTAGAGGTATCTGTCTGTATCTTCCCCACTTGTTTGATTAATGTAATCTACCTGATCGATCCTTGTCTTCGGGCATTTCATAGCAAAAGGGTATTTCAGTATTCATTAAATTTGATGCATTGAGAAGGAAACTAATGAATTTCTGTGGGTTAGTTTTGAAGAGGCTCATACACAAAATTCAGCTAATCTGTGGTTACCAATGAAATTACACCAAAAAAGCTTGGCTTCTGTGAATTTAGGATTTCAAATGGAAACTAGATAGCTATAGTACTCTCTCCCTTCAAGTTGATACTCAAAATACAAGAAGAGAAGCATCAACCCTAATATATCTTATCAGTAACCTCAACTTTCATGGTTACTTCTCATCCTGGAATCCCCTGCAATCCTCACCTCTATTGAAAATTAACATTTCTAGTTGAATATAAATCGCGTCTTAATAACTAAGATAGACATGTTTCCCTCATGGTTTCTGTTCCTGCTATTTTGCTTACATGGTGTAGTGTATTACAGACCCAAGGGCACTGGTGAATATGACAAATTATTCGATGAAGGTATCTATAACTGCGCAGGTTGTGGTACTCCACTGTACAAATCCACCACCAAATTCAACTCTGGATGTGGCTGGCCAGCTTTCTTTGAGGGCCTGCCGGGAGCCATAAGCCGCTCTGTAAGCTTTTCCTGCCATTTTCTATCGAGTTTTCAACAATTCCCTCCTCCCCCTCTATTTTTTATTGATTTTCTAATCTACTGCAATGTTTTTTAATTATGGGCATCATGTTTTTCAGCCGGATCCAGATGGAAGGAGGACCGAAATTACCTGCACCGCTTGTGGTGGGCATCTAGGTCATGTGTTCAAAGGCGAGGGGTTTAAGACACCTACAGATGAACGGCACTGTGTCAACAGTGTTTCAGTCAAGTTTCTTCCTGCATCTTCCACATGAAGTTCAAGGATTTCTGGCTCCAAAAATAGCAAAAATCATTTTCTTGTATAAACAACCTGGTTATGTCATTAGAACTGATGTGGTTACTACAAGTTGAATCTTAATAAACAAATTTCTTTTAGTGAGTCAGTTAAGAGTTTACACGAGTTAGCATTATTGACAAAACTAATGTTAGTGAATGGAACGTAGCTTTCTGATCTTCATTTTTTTTTTTTTTATCTCTTGCATGGTTTATGTAAATGTACAATTTTTCATTATTAATTCATTGAGTAACAACTAAGAATGTAGTACTTGTAACTGTGTTTCGATTGCTACATTTTTGGTGATGGTTTGGCTTTGTCATGTGCAACAGATATGTTGCCTCTATTCGCATTTGCCCCATTTTCAGTCAGCTACCGTAGTTGATAATCCCAAATCCGAATGCTCTGGGTTCTTCCTTATTGGTGTGATAGATATATCACTAAGCTATACTCTCCTCCTAGCCCCAGTTGCACCAGTCCTGACTCGCAGATAATCTAATAGACCTCTCGAAATCAACACAATGGAATAAATTTTGTAAAAGCAAACCAATGAAGCCATTCGTTCTTTCTTAATTAGAGTATTGAACTACAATCAATGATAACTACAAATCAATAAGAAAATAAAAACACTAAACTCCTAAACAATCCAACAACCATTCAGTCACCTTCTTCCTCACAATTGCCATCAGAGTCTCCTAAATGATCAAAGAAAGCATCAAGGTACCACGGGCACTTGTCGTTATATTCTCCCCTATTGGCAGTAGCTCGCCACTTTTGATCATCTATCATCTCCTGAGATAATCCCCATTCTGCAAGCTCTTCCTCACTATGATGAATTGCTAAGCTGTACTCCCCACCTGATCCTAATTGCATTACCCGAAACTCACAATTCCCCAGATTGTTCAAGTGCTCAAATTGCTCGACCGTCCACTTGAACCACTTCATTAGAAAAACCCGCGACATTAATCCATGGGAAATAATCACCAAATTAGTCTCATCATTAGCATCATTGTGGAACCTGTTCATTTCTACATCCCTCCATAGGGACTCTAGAAAATCTGCAAAATTTCCATACAACATCTCTCAATATCTAAACATGAACACATTTCATAAGGTTGAGTTTCTCAATCAATACTAATTCATTTCTTGAACTAATAAAACAGAGCAAACAAAAATTTGCTAAAATATGAAAATAAAAAATTGAAGGATTGTGGACTCACTTGAGACTCTGTCAAAGACATCGGCAGCTGATTCGCCTTCGGGGAATCGAAAGAAGAACCTCCCAAACCTTTCCCTGGTCTCCTTAATAGCCTTCATCCTCTCTTCAACTTGGAAATTTCCAAAATCCTGCTCCCTGACCCTACATTCCTCTCTAACCCCAATGATTCTCTTCCTTGGGAAAGACCTCCCAATCTCTTTAAGGGTGGATCTAGTCCTCTCATATGGAGAAACATAGAAATACACCCTCGAATTCTCAGACACCCCATCTTCAGAAACCATCTTATGAATCTGTTGCCCTGCTTGGACAGCTTGGTTTAGGCCTAATGGGGTCAATGGGATCTTGTAATCTGGTGTGGTGGTATAAGCTGCTCCATCAAGATTGCCTTGGCTTTCTCCATGGCGTACAAGTATGATTCGCTTTGGAAGTGATTTTGATTGTTTTGGATGAACCATCTTTCTTGTTCTTTGTATTGTATTGATTGAATGGATTAGTTTGGTTGGTGGGGTGATATTTATTTGGTCTGGATTCATCTCTGTTGCTTGTAGTTGATAGTTTTTTTCAAACCTTCTAGGCGGTTACACCCCCCTAGCTCGCGCGTTTCCTCGCCGTCAATGTCAATGTCAACGCTGATCTAGAATGTAAATGTAAAAGCAACTCTGGATCAAAGCATCTTTGAATATGAACAATTGGTTGTGAACTCGATGGGGAATTCTAATTGGCGAGGAAACGAGCGAGGAATTGGTGGGGGAATTTTTTGGTCTGAAAGCGTGTCATCCCTCAAATAGTGCAGAGGTGATAAAGTGCAAAATCCACCTCTTTGTGGGAGTTCTAAATTTTTTTTTTTTTTTTTTTTTATTGACTATTGGCAATTTGGACCGATGGCTGCTTTCATATCTTGTCTGCCTTTTATTTATTTAATTCATTGCTCTTTTCCAGGGCATTAGGCATGTGCTTTATTATATAATGAATAAAAGAAAAGACGTGTTTAAAACATTTCAAGACCAGGCACTAGGCATGTTTAGTTGATCATTTTGGACCAAAAACTGAACCACTTGAAAAGAAAGAATGTATGATTGACTACTGAAATATTGTCATCAGCCATTTTCACATCCCAAAGTCAGAACCAAACCCATACTCTTTAAGAATCTACCTAACTGGTCTGGGAATAAGAACAAAGAAAAAGAGGAAAAAAAACACACCCAATTGAACGTTTGAGAAAGCAAAATCTTCTCAACAGGACAGATTTTGCCCATAAGATGCCAGTACATTAGAAGCGGTTCCAGCTTAAAGGGCTGAAGAAGTTCAACTTCCTAATGGTCAAAATTGACGCTCGTGCTGATAACCGAAGCTAAGCCTAATGGGTCTTGTATTCTGCACTAATGGAAGTTCAGAAGAACTTGAAGTATAGAGGATGGTAGCTTCCGTGCTTTGAAGCATTGACTTCAAAATAAAATACTCTATAAATCCAGTATCCTGTATAGCAAACGAACAATTTTACAATGAAAACTCAAGTCTTAATGTATGAAGAGAAAAGTACAAGAAGATCCAAGCTCATTTCTAACTCTCAAAATTTACCAGGTAAAAAGAACAAAAACAACAACAGTGACGATTGTTCAATTCAAGTAGATATCCACTGTTAACATGATAAAATATATGAACCCAAAAGGGAAGTAATACTGTGATTGTGAGTGTTAGCTCCTTCCCCCTAATACACTAGTTTAAATTAAACCACTTGGTAATCCTCTGTGATCAGCTGTGTTCTCTGAGCAAATTTGGGAGGGGCGCCTCCTTTAAGTGGCAAGATGTTAACAACCTGCACAGAAATTAATAAGAGATATTTGAATGAGGTTAATCACTTGCCACAACAAACTATGTAAAGACAAGCCGTGGAAGTCAACGAAAATGAACTGAAATAGCATGTGATTAGCTTCTCAGCCAGAGGGTATTAAGACATAAATTATCAACAAAAGAGATGACTATGGGCAAAAAGATAAGACTTCCATGCAAAAAGATCACAGATCACTGATTTAACATACATAACGACTGACAATGGTATGACAAAGAAACCACGCCTGTTTATAGTAAAACATAATAAGTAAAATATATAATATATATATATATATATATATATATATATATATATATATATATAAAGAAAAAGTATGCTTCCACCTCCAAAATCAACCACAACTAGGAAAATGCACCATCGAGGACAGAAACCAGTGTACATTAATCATTAAAACTTCACAAACCTTTAGGTCACTGAATGTCCTTGAAGCAGTAAATCTGACGGAAATAGGAAAAAACACTGATGAATCTGCTGGAGGAACAACGAACTCCATTGACCCACTGACAGCATAAAATGTCACATCAGGTTTATAAAAAGTAAAATAGAAGAAAATCTAAGGAATGTTAATCACTCACCTGCGGTTGGAGCTATCAATAAGAAGTATTGACCATTCCAAGCTTGAATTGCGTGAATCGTACCTGCCAAAGTGCAAGGTACAACTTACCATCTCGACAAAAATAATCATAAACATTATAGATATCACACAAAGTCATACGTAATCAAATCTTGAAAGGCTACTTTTAGTTCAGAGCACCAGAAAGTGATATATAATATCTCAGTATAACAATTTCATAGCAGTTTAACAACTTAGCAGGATGAAAGGAAGGAATTGAGTTAATGCAGATGGAAAAAGCATAGACAATGCTTAATAGGTGTAGTCATCCATGGAATAATGGGTAGCAAGATCCAAATCCCCCCAAACTCGGCTGAATTTAACGTGCCATTGCAAACATATAAAAGGATGCTGGAAGGACTCACCTCCACTCCCCATCAATCTGCCTGACGTTTGGTGCCTCTCTAAGTGCAGGAAGGGGTACAGAGATTGTGACATTTTGCAGATCAAACATTGTTGATGCTTCATACTCAATGCTAACATAGGTTTCACCCTTGGATACAGAAGGCCAGCAATTGACTGCCAATAATTGTAAAAACAGATTACTTAATATAGAACAAACAAGAATCATCCACCATACAATGAAATAGTCCTGAGATTCAAAACCCACTGGTTAATGGCACAATAGACTCATCTGCACTCTGCATTCTCCACTTCAAAAGACCAACACCCCCTGCATCGCCAGCTTGACCAGTTGGAAAAGGTCTGTTAGGGTCCTTCAGTCCAAGAATATTTTCATTACTAAACAAGTCCTTGTTAATGTTGGGATGTGTTTTGAAAAGAATGCCTGGATTCTCCCCAGTTTCGATCTGAAAATGGAAAGTAATAAGTGAAACATGCATCAGTAAAAACATGGCGATATGATCACCACAGTACTAGGAATTTTTTTTTAATAATAATAATAAAAAAATAAAAATAAAAAGGAAAAGTAAATCTACGATAATTGAATATAAGCAACATAAATTAAACATTGCAACATAGTTTGAGCCCTTGAGGAAAATCAACATTTCATATGCATACAAATCAATTGCAATTAAAGTATGCAGGAATTTTATTGCATGGTGTGGTAAAATAATAACCTAACTGTGCCAAATGTGTCTGAATTTTTTATTTGAGTGGTAGAACTATCATACATGGGTTCAAAGCAAATAGTTTATAAAAATGATCTCCACCATGAAAGTAAAGTTTGGGAGCTTTGGGCTAATTTTATTTTTGAAAATCATCACTACACCATGAAGGTCATTCTCACAAAAAAATTAGTTTTTTATGATCATTATTGACAAGAATAACTGTTAGGTTAAATAAGATGGACGGCAGTAAACAGCAACATTCTTCAATCTCGAAAAGTTTTTTATTGTGGTACAAATGTCTTAAAATTAGCAAATTTTTTGTGAGAATGATATCCATGTTGCAGAGATTATGACCAAAAAATCATGTGACCCCCTAATTGTGTGTGTGGGTATGTTTTAGTCCCGTGCACACACACAACACAAATTTCACTTCTATCTAGTCCAGAAGTAAACAAAGCAAAGGACAGATGTCACAGCAATTGTATCCTTGCACAACATACTATTACTTTAGAAATACCGAACCTGCACTTGGATAAGCGCATCTTCCTGATTAAGTATTTGGAGCAATAGAGTGCCTTGAACATCAAAGTTACTGACACCACCATCTCGCTTGAGTGTTACATTAAGCTTCTCTTCCACAGTCAATGTGACCGGATCAGTTGGTGGTGGAGCAGCTGATTTGGACTGAACAACGCTCGACTGCACATCCTCAAGAATCACTTCACCCTCAGCTTTCAAAGACTCCAAAAACTGATTTGCCCTCTTTGTTTTGCCAAGTTGCATGCCACCTTTCGGAGGTGCCCCAGCAGAAGCAGCTGGACGACCTACATGACAATGTGGAGGTTAGGAAATCATTCTCAACCTAAAATATAAATGAAGAATATTTTTTTAAATGTAGAGAGTTCAGAAAGACATAACACAAATTATAGAAGCTACCAAGGGTATCAGTGTATAAATGATGACAGTTTCTAGGAATACGGTAGCAAAAACAAAATCCAAGTAATCCAGGCCATTACTGAATTAACAAGAATAAGTGAACACTTTAGAAAGTCAAATAAGAACAAGAGTTGGGAAAACACAACAAAGAAACAAAAAAAATTCTAATCAATAACAGTGAATCATTTCTAAAAGTAAAGAGTAAATAAAATAAAAATAAATAAATAAAAACCAGGCCGTAGATCTAAAAACATCAAGAGTGCAACAATATTCATGGGTAATTTTAGAAACGAGGGAGACCTTCCAATAGTGGAAGAGCTTGAACTCCAAGAAGTACTTTGCACCAACTAAAGAGGTGACTGACCTCTTAATCTCCACTATCACCTGATCCACTTCATATCATGGAACGAATTCTCAAAACTTCTACCATGTTGTTCCAACAAAACACCTCAAAATTAGCAAAGGCGATGAGCTACCACAAGTATTTCCTTTAGCTCAAATGGAACCAATTTTCTTTATAAAAAAATCAATCTGGTATTTAAACCCAAAAATCCCAAGGACTAAATTAAAAGAATCACCACAATGAACAAAGCCCTTTTAGCCAATGGATATGGAGAATACCTACGAGACAAAGACTTGGGAGGAAAACCATTGACGAGAATTATGGGGTGGAGGATAAATGGTCATTTAGGTGGCAGACTGTAGGAAAGTTTCTCATGAATGAGATTGTTAAGTACTTTGAAGGGGAGTCAAGAAAGGATGCAAAGTGAAATCTTTCTTCAATGCTTTTGAGCAAGCCAATAATAATCGACCATCAGGACACCGACTTTAACTCGATGTAAGAAATTGTGTTGGAAAAGCTCCTCCCAGACTAGTTTCTTCATCTGGTCTACCTGCCATAACAGAATCCTAACACTTAACCTTAGAAAAGTGGAATCATTATACTCATGTGCGGAGCTCATATTCAATAAGTAGACCACATCTGGCCTTCTTCTGAAGTAATTTGGCAGGCATTCTCTATGTTGTTGGGAGCTCCGCCAAGGCTCTAAAAGCTCTATTTTTATTTTAAAGCGCCTCGCCCTAGGCTTAGAGCATTGCACACTAGTCAAGTTGGAGGTTTCTATACTAAAATCTCTATCATATGTTAAAAAAAAAATTAATAATAAAAAAAATAAAACCCTCAGTTGTGGCAGGCACCTCGCCTCGCCAAGGCTCTAGAGGCGGACCTTGGTGCCTCATGTCCCGCCTCGCCCCTGACAACATAGGGCATTCTTGCTAGAATTCAAGACTGTTAATGTTGTTCAAGGGCCGTTCAATGATAAGATCATTTCAATGATTGATAATCAATTGGAAACTCCAACGGCTTTCTCCTCAGCTGGGGATGCCATAGCCCAACTGAATACAGTGTAAATGATGAATCCGAACCCAACCCATTGTGGTCCACACTTACATTGTCAAAATCCAACACACTGAACCCCAAATCCCCAGAAGACTCCCTGCCCTCCAAAAAACCTCATAATTGGAATCGATAGAGAAAGTTAAATCCAAATGACTAGATCATAATCTTAAAAGACTTCAAAAAAAAAAAAAAAAAAATAGTATCTTTGATGCAATTTAGTTCAGAAATAATAAACTATCACTCATGTCCAACACTGAAACAATTAGCATGGAGTGGAAAACTCATTAACGCGTTTGTCTGGTCTAAAATAAAATCAAAACACACACGCACAAACACATACTAATCAAGCATAGTAACATGGATCTAATACTACAGTGGAAGTTAATTGGTTCAAGGTCAATACTTGCACATGGATTATTAACTTTATTTTATTATATTTGGAACAGAAAACCACAATCATAGCTGGACAAATCAGAGACATCTTTCATGATAAGATTGCATGAAGGCCAGTTACAGTTTTTGAATAGTTCAATCGCCTTCTGCAAGAGTTAGAGAGCTTATTGATACACTGGCCCTACCAATCATCTACAAAAGAACAGTGTTGTTTTCGTGAAAAATAAGGACAAACCTTTGGATTTGCTTGAAAAAGAATCCACGTCAGAGCTTAATCCAAATCCAGAACCACTTCCAAAACCACCGCTACCACTGGATATGCTCATATCACTAAAGCTACTCTCAACTCTTCCTGAACCCATAGATTGTAGAGAACCAAACCCACCCTTTTCACCTCTATTCCTGTCAATCTGCAAATCATGTAAACAAATATAGTACAAGAGATGATATTAAATCTTGAAAGAATATAACTTGGAGAGGAAAGAACAATATGACAGAAAAACACTCCAATAACACAGTCACACAGCTCAAGAGTTTTGAATGGGACATTTTGCATTTCTCTTCAGTTTAAACAATAAAACATTGAACAAGACATAAAATAGAGTTAGGACACCCTCCAAATAAAGCAAATAAATACCTTGCTTTTGTCAATCTCACTGGCTTTGCGCTTCATAACATCTTTGGTCTCATTGATCTTGCTCAGCATTACCAGCTTATGCAGCTTTTCTTCATGGCTCTCCATCTCACAATACTGCTTAACCTGTGCGACAGTTACATTTTCTTTGTGCCCAAGTGAGATGACTTCATCAAACGCAAAAATCAGCTCAAAAGCTGCCTTACAAACACCCTCCTCATCTAGAGAGGGAGCACGCTCAGGGACCTAAATCGACTTAAGGATAGCAAGATAAACTTATTGAATTCATTACTATTATCCACGAATTTTTTTTATCAAAACACATTTACTGTAACATAGGCATTAGTTAGTATTAGTCGTTTACAACATAAAAGCTGCATTTAAGATAACTTTCTCATGCAAAATGCATTAAAGTTATTTAATCAATATGCAAGCAATAGTAGGTTTACATAGATATTTTTTGGGTTTTTTTTTGTTTGGCACTCATTAATTTATACCTATTAGAGTTTGGCCCTCGTTTTGAAAACTATTTGAGTCTAACCCTCGTTTTCTAACGGAACCGATAAGTCCACATCATTCACCGGTCAATGTTATTTTTCGGACCCATTTACCCTTACCTTAGGTTAAACCATAGTTAAACCCAAAAGAATTGTTGGAGAAGATGAGTACTAAACACTAATTATTTAAAAAACTGTAAAGGTCAAATAATAATTAATTTGTGATTTTTTTTATTATGTACTAGATCACACAAGTCAAAAAAATAAATAAATACAAAACACACACACACACAAATTAATTATTATTTGAGCGAATCCATAACTGCTTTTTTCAATTTTCTCCACATAAAACGAATAAGCTTGTTTAAGTCATTTTAATTAATTTGGATAAAAACAAAAACTAAATATTTTCTTTCTTTATTTTTACTCTCTCTCTTGTTTCCTTCATTCACTCACCCATTAACTGTTTTTTTTTTTCTTTTTCATGGTGTTATTCTTTTTCTACATGAAAAACAAGTATGTGGGTCATCCCTTTGAAGATTTTTAATCAATATGGCACAATAGTCGAGTGTATATTTGTAGTACTAGAAAATGTTCTCACAAAAGAGTGGAGTGTATATTTGTAGTACTAGAAAATGTTTTCACAAAAGAGTGATTGCTGGAGCAGAATTTGCTTGTTTTGGCATCACCCAACCATTGGATCCTTTTTTATCTTTAAGTTAGAAAGTGATAGATTTTTTGCTCAATCTACATTTTCAGACTTTCTAATACTTCCATTACTAACTTGTGTGTAGGAGATTCATCTACCATGTAGATGAATCATTTAATGTAGCTTTTACAGATTACCCAAAGTAATTGAACATAAAAAAAAAATCACAAATTAATTATTATTTGACCCCAACAGTTTTTGAATAATAAGTGTTTAGTACTCATCTTCCCCAACAACTTTTTTGGGCTTAACTATGGTTTAACCTAAGATAATAAAAGGGTCCGAAGATTAATTTTTACCGGTCAATGACATGGACTTAGAAAACGAGGGTTAGACTCAAATAATTTTCAAAACGAGTGTTAAGCTCTAATAGGTATAAACTAATGAGTGCCAAACTAAAAAAAAAACCCATATTTTTAATATTGTTTCAAAAGTATTTCAGCCTACATTCAATAAAGGGAAGACAAAATGAGTGTCCTAGTTAGATCTAGATAAAAGTTAAAATGAACCTTCTCATAACAAAATAATGCAATTCCCAAGAACTAATGCACATGGATTAACTGACAGGATACAAGTTTGGAGAGCATCGTCAAGGTATCCAAATCTTCAAGTATGTTGCTTTGCTTGTTTGTCAAAACTAGCAGGTAAAGACCTTCTATCGGCTGGTACACATAGCGCACATTTTCAGTCTCAACATAAGTGTGTTGTTTTCCAATACCAACCAATTTGGGAAAAGCTGCAAGCAACCCTTCAATCCTCACACGAGGCATGTCTACAAACTGCCTTGAAACAAGGGCTGTTACAAAAAAACAATAAAATTGTTTAGAAGTGTAAACTATGCCTATATCAGCACCTAATGGAATATTAAAAAGCAGCATATTTGAAAAGGTACCCTCACAAAATTATGTTGAACATAGAAACCATATTCATCCACTACACTTTAAAATTGATTGTCATAAAGCAAACCTAGAGATAAGGTTCCATGCTATTTTCATAAGAACAACAAACCTATTATTAGTCTATCCTGTAAGCTTTTAAAATGCCTTCTCAAGAACCTTCAAAAAAATAAGAAAAATCGATAAAAGCATTTTTTTATATCAGTAAAATGCTTTTAAGCTGCAAATGCCACATGTTATTTAACCAAATAAGAATAACACAAAGCCGAAAGATACATATTATGGACAATCAAATTTATTTGATGTGTTAGTGAGATTTAGCCGCTACTAGGATTAAATATCAACCACTTATTGTCTTTTCCTCAAAGTTATCAAATATTAGTGTGTATAGGCTGTAATATCAACTTCTGCACTAGCATCAATTTCAGCGTCTAAGTCAAGGTGAGTCCCTTTACAAGCCCAGTATTTTTCACGTAAGCCGGTGAATTTGATTGAATATAAGACAATTTCAAAGGGAAAGGCAATGAGTATTTGAGATCTATCCTTTTGATAAAGTAGTTCAGATCTCATCAAATAAAACATCAAAACATAGAGTTATATCTTTGATCTTGAAATTCACCCTCATCCAATGGAATATTTTAAAAACGAGCATTATGATAAAAGAAGTATGAAAAACAGTGTTGATATATGGAAAATTGGGTCTAAAAGTCATGAGTAAAATTGTTCTCATATCATATTTAATGATAAAAATGGTTGTGTTAAAAAGTCCCGAGTAAAACGTATCATGGGCAAACACCAAATGAACGAGGTGTCGAAGGCATTGATTGCTAGAGTTATCTCAACCAACACGGGAGGCATATATTTTGCGTGTCAAAGGCATGGAACCAGCATCGCAAGGAACCTATGCATAACAAGGAACCTATGCATAAGAAGCATAAGACCCACATAGCAAAGCCATGTTAAACTATGTAGAAGGTGCACGACCGACATGCCATAGGAGTGCTAAGTTATGACAAAGGCCTGGAACTGAATGTCAAAAACATCACTAATTATGCATTAAAAGTCTGCTGACATGATTTGAAAGGAAGTTTTGCAGGCATGACAAAATTTCTAGCTACGCAAGAATACAAAACACACGTATGTATTATAAAGAGTCGTGACATAAAAGATAACTCAGCAATGTGCTCAAAATATACTTGTTCCATACAGTAAACTCACCTTTACCAGATTTACTTATAACCGAAGCAGCAAGAACCACCTAGTCGTCCACATAAAAAGAGCAAATTTCAGGGAAATGCAAGAACCAATAGTGAGTTAATATCATCTACTGCTTTTTCTTTTTTATCAATCAAACACAGAGAAATATAATGACAGAAAAATAATAATAATAATAATAATAAATAAATAAATAAAATTTAAAAAGTAGGTCAAAGTGACTGAAATCACTTGGCAGAAAAGAAATATATAGTAGTGTTGTAACCAAGGATGCACAGACTCTTCGGAAAACTCCCGTTTAAGAGTCAAATACGTGTCGGACACGGACTCGCGCCCGACACGCGGTCAACGGTCAAGACACGTTGACTGACACCGACACGGCCCCGACGCGGCTCTGACACGGCCAATTTTTTTCCTGTTTTTCTTGGGTTTTTTATTTTTTCCTGTTTTTCTCTACTAGTTTTTTAAAGTAGTTCTTGAAAAAACACCAGTTCTACTACACTCAATTACAATCGTCAATTCTTCGATTCCTTCAGTCGGAAAGAGGGGTTGCTTCAATTAAAGCACATTTTCACGCCGTACTCAATCTGAGGGTTCTTGACTAACATTTTCATTTGATGGTACATCAGGCATCATCAAGGTCGTTTCTTCCCTCGCTCTAAATTAGATACAATACACACAAAAAAAATATTTTGCTATATAATTTCTCTGTAATTTGATTTATCTGTTTCTGATGACTAATTTGCTCTTAGATACACAATTACACACTATTTTGAAACAATTTGTAAATTAGATACACTCCCCAGTAAATTTTGATTACCGAGCATCTCTGTAAAAAAAAATTTATCTCTCTTGTTAAGCTCTCCTCTTCCAGCTTCAAAAGTAAAAATTTTAAACAATTTTAAGCTTTAGGTTGTTGTTTATGTTCATATGAGTTATAAAAAAATAAAAATTAATAAACAATAAAGTTTGACTGTTTCACCGTGTCGTCGAGTCCTAATTTTTTGAAAATTGCCGAGTCGCCGTATCGTGTCCGTGCATCCTTGATTGTAATTGTTGTTACTGTGTTACAAATTAAATAAATAAAAACTCTCCCAATAAAAATGCTGACGTGAAAGTCTAAAGTAGTGATTATTCCCCAGATACAACCTCAATGCCTAACAAGAGATTTAATTTCATTACAAATGAGGTAAGCATCCTTCTTGGTACCCCTAGAGTTTCTCTCTTTCCAGAGCCCCCAGATACCATCTAGCAAGACCTTCTTCCAAATCCATTCATTCCAAATCCATTCTCCTTTGTGAGAACCATTTCTACACCACTTGGTGGCCATCTGAAAGAAGTAGTGATCTTCAGGAACTGTAGTTGAAGCCTTATGACAAATGATTGTGAAACTTACTTTGAGAAAGCAAAGAAAAAAGATGCAGTTAATTGATTCCTCTTGAGCTTCACAAAAGCAGCACTGAACACCTCTTCTGATCAAGTTGTAAAATTAGGATCTTTCCATGATCTAAGGCCAGAGTAAAGAAATTGACTCTATGGAAACCTCTTTCATCAAGAAGATGTTGTGGTTGACAGGAGAGGGAAGAGGAGCATTGTTGCAAGAGGCATTTAATGATTCACAGGCTTAGAATGAGAGTTTTTCACAGTGAAACTCCCTTGATTATTATGTCATCTCCAATTACCCTCCTGATCATTGAGGCTTGAGAACTGAATCTCTTGGAACAAGAGAGACACCATGGCTCTTCAAGGCCTATGTTCTAGGTAGATGTGTTTCCTTCAGTCCCTTGGAACAGTTCTGCCAATGTGCATGCCTTCTTCAGACACGATCTCTAAATAGAGTTGGATTAGTCCTTGAAAGGTTAAGGTCCAATCCAGTTTTCATTCCAAAATTTAAGCTTATTGCCCTTCACAAGAGTAAAGGAAATGTAATTCTCAACTGTGGATTGAGATATATGATTGCTCTCCACCAAGCACAACCATAATGGCAGTAGTGATTTTAGTGTACCAACCTCTGCCTTCTCCACAAAGCACACTCTCTACCTTCTCCACAAAGCAACCTCTGCTAGGCCAAATCTCCAAAAGACATTTAGAGAGTAAAACCTGCTTTAAATGATACAGTCCATCCAAACCATTTGATCAGCTACAAGTTTTTTAAAGTATCATGTGCTTTTGTTTTTAAAGTGTCATGTGCTTTTGTTTTTAAAGTGTCGTTTGCTTTTGTTTCTCAAGGTGATCTGAATGTGCTCTTGTATTCCGTCCATCCAAGCTATCTGATCATCCATCAAAGGTTCCCGATGCCATAACCATTTCCACCACAAAGAGAATCTCAATTTTTGCTATTACTTTCACCACCTGCTCGGCATAAATCCCAAGCTTCTAAGATGTCATTATCTTACTCATACGCTTCGCTATGCATCACATCTAGCACCTCCTCTCCTCCCGAGTTTGGTCATGACTCACCATCCCTTGACAATCATTATAGTATTTCCCATGGGGAGAAGCACCAAGCTTTTTCCCGACCTCAAGCAACCTTGGCCCTTCCTGGTCTTTGTACCACAAGATACCAGATCTGGTGTTTTGGAGGATAAAACCCCTAATGCAATTAAGATGACAATTTAGCATCCCCAAACCCTTGTTTGAACAACCACCACCCCCTCTCCAACTGATACCCAAATCACTCAAATTCAATATCACCTTTAGAATATAAATACTAAAAAAGATTATGGTCAACTTCAACCTTAGTTGTTCATTCCCCCCTTTCTCCCCTCTCCTTCTCTGGCTTTTGATAGTTTTCTTTACAGCTGTGCAGAATCAAACATATATTCAAAAGGAAAATAGGTTAAGGAAGTTTCAGGAGTGATAGTAAGAAATAATTTGATGGTGACCAACAGAGACCACTACTAGGAGAACCACACCCCTCTCCATGTAACTTAACAGAAAACTACTTAACAAAAGGATGAAATTGACATAGTACTACAGAAATGTAAGGTTTGGGGATTTGATTTTTTTCTTTTAGTAAGGTTAAGATGCTGAATTTATCAAATTCCAAATGAGTGAAATCCTTTGGAGTAGTCAAGACCCCTTTCTCCTGACCATGTAACATGTTGTGTTGGAAAATTTTAAAATTATAATTCAAGTAAATGAAGAACTAAACATAGAGTGTGCTACAGAAAAGTAAGCAGGCAAAGGATGCATGCATGGTTAAGCCTGGTTAAGACAATGCTCCAACAGCTATACTAAGCAGCCACAATTCCCCATCCCAGCCCACTGGACCGCAACCTGCAAACAACCCCTAACCCCATTCCTCGACAGAGACACGGAGTGTCCCTCTGTACTCTATACGCCTCATCCAGAAAATACTTAAAATTTTAAGGTAAAAACATACTCAGATCACAGTTTTACATACTCATACCACAATGCATGGCAGGGGAGATTTCATACACAATTGTTAACTGTCTGTGTCTTTGTGACAAGGGCTATCGCCCAATTGCTTCTTCTATGTAACAAATCGATAAAGATTCATTGTTCATATTGCCCAATTTACGAGATATTGCAGGTTATGATTGTATTCCCCATATCCAAAACTAGCAACACAAATTGTAAATAAAGAAAAACTAAGGAAAGGGAATTTCAATGTTTACCATTTTGACGAATTTAGGATCCAACAATCACCAATACTTCAATACTAGCCGAACTTAGCTTCGCCCGGATCTGATCCACAATGACAGTTAGGTTACAATGAGAAATGATTTTCATCAAGCAAATCATATAGTAAATCTGAACTAAACATTTTCAATTATCATGCAACTTCAAGTATCGAGGTTATATGTTCAGAAAAAGCTCTAAATGACAACACTTTTATACATTGATTTAATCAAAGATTGAAAATTTATTCAAATATCGAATTACGAAACCAGAACTGTGATTTGAATATATATAAAAAATAAAAATAAAAAAATAAAAAAATAAAAAACAATTGAAACGCACTAGAAGAAAGAAGAAGAAGAGATCGAAAGAAGAGAACAAAATAAACCAATTAACGATCTGAAAACAAGGGCAAGTACCCTACAATGTCAGGAGCGAGATCGGTTCGATCGACTCAGGTCGAGTAAAAGAGATCAGATCTGAACTCACTCTTGACTGATCTCTTGTTTCAAATCTGAAATTTAGAGAGAGAGGAGAAGAAGTAGAAAGTCTGTAACTGCGTTGCGTACCTGAGAGAGAGAGAGGTTGAAGAAGAAGACGCTTCGATGTGGCGAGTGAGTGAGAGCAAAGAAGACGATGGACAACCAATCCTCACGTGCGCTCGCGTGCGTTATTTAGCTTGCGTGGTACCCAATTTTACTCTTGATTGTTACATTTAAACTAGTCGGAATGTGTATAAAAAATATTCATTTTATCTTATTTATTTTTATGATTAATTAAATGTAAAAAAAAAAATTATCCATCAACAATTTTGTATTGAATCTATATGCATTGAGCAATTTGTTAATTGCCACGTAAAAGAAATAGTGTTAATATTTAAATTTTGTATATCGCCTATTTGATTACGTGTCAAATGTATGACTTTTTTTTATCAAATTGACGATGCAGTGATTAATTATCAATTTATAAACATTAGATTGTTAATTTGAATATTGGTCAAACGAAAATATTTTGAATTTAGTTTTGTGTGCGCATGCTAAATATAAAATGGTTTAAATCAATATATTAAGTTATAAGTTTATTCAAAATACAATATAAAATAATAAATAATAAATGAGGCTTAAAATAATATAAGAATCTATTTATAGTTTATATATAATTGAGAGCTGAAAATAAGTTATATTAAGACTTAGGTACAATTATATAATATTGGGGAGGGATTGGTTTTACATGTAAATATAATTAAGTTGGGAGGGCAAAATGAAAAATACAAATGTTAGATATAGGCCTTATTTATAATTTATCAACACTTAAAGGGCTTTAAATAAACTATATTAAGGGCTAAGTTATAATTAACAAATACTTAGAGGGACTGTGATGTAATTATATAATATAGGAGGGACTGAATTTAAATGTAAATTAAATTAAATTGTATGGGCAAAATGAGGAAGAAAAAATCAGGTTGAAGACAATTCACTGTTCATCGTTACAAGTGTTAAGATTTATTTTGATGAATAAAATGCCTTTGATTCACATCTAAATATAAACGAATATGTGTCTTGAGGTGCATCTATCCAATAAAGAAAGCATGGACGATGAGAGTAAGGGTGGTGATGTTAGAGACGGTGAGTCAAGGGTATTCATTTGAAATTGACGATTATGTGGGCACTAGGGATGGACACGCTTTACGTACATGGAAATTCACTTTAAGTTATTATAAAAAATCAATAATAAGTAAAATTAACATTTTACGATATTTGATTAAAGATCTCTAAGCAAAATGAGCATAGAATTATTGTAACCAGGTATTAAGAGGGTTTTGTTTTTACTTCTAAATGGAGTCGGAAGTCTTAATAAGAAGTGACAACTTTGTTTAAAATGTTTGTTTTTAGTTATAATCAGAAGTTTTATTTCTGATTGAAGTGAGCAACAGGGAGGTATTGTTTACAAGTAATTCTAGAGGGCCCGTGTTGGTAGCTTGGGAGACTGTCCGGACCCTCCCAGACACGTGCCTGGGAGGGTGTTTGGCACGTGAACCCAACACACCCTCTACTGTCATTCAAACCCTCTTTGATTTCCAACAATGTCTCACCTGAAATCACAGATCAAACACTCTAAACTACACAAAACCCAAAAATAAAAAAAAATAAAAAAAAAAACCAGCTTGAGAGGTTGGGAAAAAAAGTTTTACCATCTAGAGTGAGAGCTACAGAACTTGCAACTAGTGTGAAAACAAAAGCCAATAGCCCCATTTCATTTTCTTCTGCATCAGATGGGTTTTCTTTCAAAACCTTCTATAGGGGTTTAAGGAAGTAGCGATAACTACAACGGTGGTGGGGGTAGTTTTGGGTGGAAATGGTGATTAGAGAAAGGGTGAGAGAAGAAGACGAAGAAGAAGAGGGAAAGTGAGTCCAGTTGTCTTTTTCATTTGTATTTGATTCAAGTCTTCTGGGAAAATTTGCTTTTGAAAAGAGAAGTATTGGATGTTGTGCAAAGAGAGTAGAGAATAGAGAGTAGTGCTTCATGGAGCCGAGGTGTTGGGTTCACGTGCCAAACACCCTCTCAGGCACGTGCCTGGGAGGGTTCGGACAGTCTCCCAGGCTACCAACACGGGACCTCTAGAATTACTCATTGTTTACTTAGCACTGAGTGTGGAGTAAAAAATTATTCCGATAATAAAATTAAAATAAATTTGTAATGACAATTGCTGCCCCAATCTTCTTAAAAATAAGTAGAACAAAATTTGACGGCACGCCTTCATTCTCTTCGTCAAGCATTGTGGTAAAATTCTCTAGGATTTGAATAATTATTTGGTGTGATTTTAAGCACAATATTTATGTCATAAACTTTTTCAGCTCAGTGGGGCAAAAATGTCAAACAGTTTCCATTCAACGCCTAAAAACAAACACATTTTTAATTTTACAGTTTTTAATCAGCAGCTCATTCATAAGCAAAACAAACAGTTAATTCAGAAACTCATTCAGAACTTCTAACTCAAGTTACAAGTTAGCTTCTAAGCACTTAAAAAAAGCAAATGCCCTCTAACTCTCACTATTGTAAATGTCAATTATAATTTATAGATAATTGGGAGTTTCAAATAAATTATGTTAAAATTTTAAATACAATTAATTGAAATGGGTTGGCTTTGGTTGTAAAAAGTGTAGAATGTGAAGGGGAAAATGGAAAAATATAAAAGTTAGATGTAAGGTCAGTTTATAGTTTGTAGATAACTGAGAGTTTCTAATAAATTATGTTAGGGTTTAGGTATAATCAATCAATTTTTATGCGGGATTGGTTTTGACTGTAAAAAGTATAGAATGTGAAGGGTAAAATGGAAAATCTAAAGGTTATTAGTAATGGCTTATTTATAATTTATATATAATTTGAAGCTTAAAATAAATTACATTAGGGCTTAGGTATAATTAATTAATGTTTGGGAGATGTTAATTTTAAATGTAAATAGAATTGAGTTATGAAGGTGAAACGGGGAAGGAAAATCAGGTTGAAGAGTGACAACAATCAATATTCATTCAACCCAGCTTTCGTGATACTGTTCATATTTGCATTATAGTGCAAATATTTTTATTTGAATCATTTGAAATTAAATATAATTTAAGTTATTTGATTAGATGGCAACTATGAATATTGTGTATATATTAGCCTCATAATGCATGTAAGTTGCGCCCAATGTGTGCAATTAAATCATATATCATCGGTATTCAGATTAATTATCACAAATCAATGTATATTTTAGAATAAGTTATTTAGGGTTGGATTTAAATTGATATGCATATCATCACATAACTACATAGACCAATCTGTATTTGAATCAAATATCACCATAATTAAGATTAGTTATCACAAATCGCTCTATGTTTTAAAGTTATTCACAATTTGATTTAAATTGATAAATAATAATTAATTTTATCTAACTCTTAATTTGATGTTTTTTATACATTTTTTGTTTTTCCATACACACATACAAAACAAATCAACGATTTTAAAAAGATATCAAATTCAAACGGACTTTTCTCGTAGTTTATAAATTATTTTATTAAGATTTCAACCTCATTTGACAGCTATCGCATTGATTAAGAAAATTTTGGGCTAAGGATTAGACTTACACATATATAGGAAGTGAAATAATACTGCCGAGAAACTTGCTTTCGAGAGTTTATCTTATCACAACTTTAGTTTTTTAACGAGTTATTCCATTAATTAGGGAATTGTTGAAGATAAACAAGCTAAATGTTTCATATGTCAGATTTAAGAGTTAACTCAGATGCTTCAAACCAGGGTGGGCACGGAACAGGATAAACTTCATCCCAACCTCGTCCCATCCCAAACGGGTTCGGGACGATAATAGCATGTAGTAAAAATTTCCTCTAGCGCAAATTTAATAAGAGAAAAAAAAAACTTAGAGATCAATTCGGGATACATTATTACCTACGAAACTATAAATCATGTTCATTATATAAATCATATTATAAGTAGTATATACTACTAACAACTCTCAACCAAAACCTACAATGAAGTAACAATGAAGTAGGTATAAACAGTGAAGGTAGTGTACCTACAATTAGGGAATGCATAATGTTATAGTCCTTGCTGATTTCAATTGATTGCATATAAAAACTCACAAACAAAAGTATTGTTAATTTATAATTGAACATTGTAATGCACTAAAAAAAACAAACAAGTTCAGTTGAATTTAATTTTTATCAATTCAAATCTGAGATGTAACTCAAATCTTCTTCAAAACAATTATAAAAAAAAATATTAATCTTGTGAAACAATTGCTCCATCAAATCTTATATTCTAAAAACATGTTATCTATATTAAAAACTTGCTATCTATACGGGGTTTTGCTTCAAATTTTGTTGCCAGTCATACATCGATGGATCTTCTATGTTAGAATCTGGATTCTTGTAAAATATGTCTTCCTCGTCAACACCATAAGTGCAATTGAAACCACACAAGTCATCGACTATCTTCTAGTTATAAAGATCGTCAGTACCTTGAACGAGGATTTTACCTTCAAATAAAGGTCATATGGTACCAATAGACTGTGTTACCTCAATCAGTATTAAAACTCCAAGAATAGCTTTTATCTGTATATAATTTGTGGAGGCAGAGATCAACATCACCACTAGATTTGCAATGATTGTTCAAGGGACCCTCCATATACCAAAAGCGACATTTCAGATTCACAGTCTCATGTTGGGTCAAATGAATACTTGAAATCAAGAAAAAATACTAAACAATACAACCGAGATCACTACCAAAGGAGTCGAAGGGTTAGTCTTGACAATGCCCATTGTAATGGTGAATTGTTGAAGCTTTTAGGTCATTTGGTTATCACTTATCACCGACATTAAGATTAGTTATCACAAATCACTCTACGTTTTAGACTAAGTTATTCACAAATTGATTTAAAATGATATATAATCATTATGTTTATCGAGGAAAATATGGAATATTATAATAAAATCCCTTGGGAGATTGTTAAATCCACGTAAATCACAATGCCAAAAGTCACAAAGTCGTCTACAAGAAATGTGGATTCACTTAATATGTTCCCATAGGATTCACTTAAAAGAAGGAGCTAACCCCCGTAGAGACCCTCAAATACGACTTAACCCTACTATGAAAGAGTTGGTGAAAAAGGAAGTCTTAAAATTGTTAGATGCAGGCATCATTTATCCCATCTTCGATAGTAAGTGGGTTAGTCCAACTCAAGTGGTTCCCAAGAAATCTGGAATAACAGTGGTGACTAATGATGAGGGGGTGCATATTCCTACTAAGGTAGTGACAGGGTGGCGCATGTGCATTGATTATAGAAAACTTAATTCTGCCACCCGCAAGGATCACTTCCCACTTCCATTCATAGACCAAATCTTAGAGCGAGTAGCTGGTCATTCTTTCTATTGTTTTCTAGATGGGTATTCAGGATATTATCAGATTGAGATTGCATTAGAGGATCAGGATAAGACTACTTTCACATGTCCTTTTGGTACTTATGATTTTCGGCGTATGCCATTTGGTTTGTGTAATGCACCGGCTACTTTTCAGAGATGCATGATGAGTATTTTTAGTGACATGGTTAAAAAATATATGAAAGTATTCATGGATGATTTGACTATTTTTGGTGATTCATTTTATTCATGTTTACTTCACTTGAAAGTTGTTTTAAGTAGATGTGAAGAGAAGGGTCTGGTGCTTAATTGGGAAAATGTAATTTCACGGTTTCCTATGGAATAGTTATGGGACACATAGTTTCTGATAAAGGAATCGAGGTTGATAAAGCAAAAATTGAATTGATTTCTAAATTACCTACACCTAAAAGTGTCAAGGATGTGAGATCTTCTCTAGGGCACGCGAGTTTTTATAGTAGGTTCATACAAAATTTTTCTGCCATCTCTAGACCATTAAGTAGCCTCTTGGACACAAGAGTGTGAGGACGCCTTCCGAACACTCATTGATAGGCTCACCTCTACTCCTGTCATGCACCCATCGGATTGGAATTTACCATTTGAGATAATGTGTGATGCAAGCAACTATGCTGTAGGGGTAGTATTGGGACAACGAAGGGAAGGGAAGCCCTTTGTTGTTTACTATGTTAGTCGAACACTTAATGATGCTTAAAAGAATTATTCAACTACTGAAAAAGAGTTGCTAGCCGTAGTTTTTGCTTTAGATAAATTTCATGCTTATTTGATTGGTACACCTATCACTGTTTTTACTGACCATGCAGCTCTTAAATTCCTTATTTCTAAAAGGGATGCTAAGGCAAGATTGATTAGGTGGATTTTACTTCTGCAGGAGTTTGATCTAACTATAAAGGATAAAAAGGGGGTCGAGAATGTTGCGGGGGATCACTTGTCTCGTCTGGAGTTCAGTGACTCTGCCAATGGCCCACCCATCTGTGATAACTTCCTTGATGAACACCTATTCGCCGTCACTCAAGTACCATGGTATGCGCACATTGTTAATTACTTAGTTTCCGGCGAAGTTCCGTCATCATGGAGTGCTCAAGATAAGCGCAAAATTTTGGTCGAGGCAAAGTTTTTTTATTGAGATGATCCTTATCTATATAAGTATTGCCCTGACCAAATCATGAGGCGTTGTATCCCTGAAGGTGAGATTGAAAGTGTCTTACATTTTTGTCATAGTGCAGCTTGTGGAGGCCATTTTTCTATGAAAACGACGCTGCAAAAATTTTACAGTCGAGATTATATTGGCCTACATTGTTTAAGGACACTAACAATTATTGTCGTTCTTGTGATAGATGCCAAAAGTTAGGTGCACTGTCTCGGAGACACATGATGCCCCTTAACCCCATCCTAGTCATTGAGATATTTGATTGTTGGGGGATTGATTTTATGGGACATTTTCCACCTTCTTTTGTATATTTGTATATTTGCTTGCAGTGGACTATGTGTCCAAATGGGCAGAGGCTATGGCGTGCCGGAACAATGACAACATTGTTGTCAAGTTTATCAAATAACACATTTTATCCTGTTTCGGTACACCACTAGCCATTATTAGTGATCAGGGGACTCATTTATGTAATCGTTCTTTTGAGCCTTTGATGCGCAGGTATGGAGTTCATCACAAGGTCGCCAATGCCTACCATCCGCAGACAAATGGCCAAGACGAGCTGGCAAACCGAGAAGTCAAACAAATCTTGGAGAAGATGGTGATAGGAAGGATTGGTCCTTGCGCCTTCTTGATGCACTTTGGGTTTACCGTACCGCTTATAAGACAATTATCGGGATGTCTCCGTATCGGCTTATATATGGAAAAACTTGTCATTTACTTGTTGAGTTAGAACATCGCGCTTATTGGGCTGTAAAAATCACTAACTTTGATCTCAATGATGCAGGTATTTAGAGGAAATTTCAGTTAGCTGAAATTGCTGAGTTGCGGAATGATGCCTATGACAACTCCCGAATATACAAGGCGAAGATGAAAGCATCTCATGATAAGCAAATTATGAGGAAACATTTCGAGCCCAATCAACGAGTCTATCTCTATGACTCACGACTTCATCTTCATCCTGGCAAACTAAGATCGATATGGACGGGCTCATTCATGGTAAAACAAGTATTTCCCAATGGTTCCATAAATTGAAGATCCAAAAGATGGGAGAGTATTTAGAGTAAATGGGCAACGCTTGAAACACTATGTGGAACGAGTAGAGGTGCCAGAGGAGATATCTCTGGTTGCCCCTGTCTACTTGATTTGATGTTCTCCACCCTATCTTTAGTTTAGGTTTTTATTTTTTTATTTTTTTTAGTTTAGTTTAGATTTTTGATTTTATGTTTTTCTTTTAGTGTTTTAGGTTATTTTAAGTGTTGCTACTGTAGTCACTTGGAACCTCTCATCCCATGTGTTTCTTTCTCCCGTCGGTATGATTTTCTTATATTTTGGTGACTGTGAGGACATTGTCTATTTGAAATTGGTAAAGCTTCACCATGGTAATATCACTATAACCCTCATCTTTACTTTTTCCTTCATTTGTCATGATTATTATTTTATACATTGAGAACAATGGTCTAAGTTTGGGGGTGATGGTGGTTTATTAGATTTTTTGTGCAATTTTCAAAAATCTTTGAGCTTAAAACGTATTTTACATTTAAATCGAGTTTTTTTTTTTTTTTTGTGTTCTACTAAATCTCCATTGAATGCTTAGATGATTACGGTAATTGTGCAAAATCGTTATGAAAATGCACTCGAAATCTGAACTCTTGGTGAATTTAAAAAAAAAAATTAATAAATAAAAAAAAGGGTTTTGAGTCCTTTTAATTTTAAAGAATATTTTTGTTGCCTTTAATTTTGAGAAAACACATATTAACACGTATCACATAGTTATATTAGTAGAAAACATGATATTTGATATTATCCTTATGTTAGATGTATTTTGTGAGACTTTTCAACTCGACTATTCGTGCACTATAAGCCGAGTCAACATGATTTGAAGTTAATTAGTAAGATATTGAACTAGAAAACCTTAGAATAATAGTGGAGACTTAACCCTTGTGAGTTTTGAACTATTCTTTATTTCTTGAGGGTTATTAATTACACTCTGATTTTTCTTGAGTCTGTATTATTTTGTTGATGATCTCATTATTCTTGACTCTCTTATTGATTGCTTAAAGAATGACATAAAAATTGAATTTTTACACTATAACTTTATGTTTTATTTAGTTGAGATGTTCTAGTACCAACTAGAACTTATGAAGTGATATATGCATTTCTTTCTTTAAACCATTTTTTAGCCTCTTAGCCTACCCAATAATAAACATCCATTTGCAGCTATTTGAGCATTTAAATAGCCTTCTATTTGTTATCCTCATTCCCATACCTGCTCCAGTCAAGGAGTAATACCTCTATTATTTTATCCTTAACCAATTTTCTGAGAATGTATACGGTGAGATATATTTATGGAATGGGCAAATAGAAAGAGTTGAAAATAGATATTTCATGCGCCCTCGAAGTAAAAGTGTTTGATTGTATAAACGGGGAAAAACATGCAGTAAAAAAAAATAAAAAAAAAGAGGTTGAAGAAGAAAATAATGAAGAAAAAGTTAATGGTGTACAATATTGATTTGGTCTTCAATGCCCTGTGTGCTTATTCAATGGTGTAGCCATTCTCAGGAAATTTTTGTATCATTTTTGTCCATTATTGTTTGCCATAATTCAAGCTCCATTACAACCTAGTAAAGACCTAATTGATTTTAATTGAAAGTTGGTTCAGTAGATGTGGAGATTGAATAGGCAAGAACTATAATGTTTGATTCAACATTCTCAAAAGTAATCAATATTTCTGTCCATGAGATAATATTCATTTCACTATTTGAAAATTCCGTTTTTCATGATGATTATATGTGAGACGTTTGCATTTTCCATAATTTTTATCATTTTCCTCACATATAAACTGAGTGCCCAATCTCTTAGTGTTTTATTTTTTAGTGATATGAGAGATTTGTAGTCGAAGCGTACTTTCTAAAGGTCATCTCGTCACATCTTTACAATGAGATGAAGAGTTATGTTTAAGGTTTCTCACACACACACTTCGAGCTGAGAATGATTATTAAATTTATTTAACTTTTAGATACTATTAAAATTATTGTACTCTATTGGTATACTATTGTGACATTTTTAGTTTGCTGTTTTTCTTAAATTTTAAGCAATTAGATATTTTGCATTATGTTTTTAGAAAATAGATTTTGTTTTATTGAGTCAGTAATGTTTGGGGGTAACATTTCTGGAAACCCTCACGAGACTATAACTCGTCCTCTAGAGGTTTAAAGCCTTGTTGCACGTTAAGGTAAGTGCAACCGTGATTCCTACGAAAGTGAGTTAGGAGTTTATTCTTAATTTTGTTTTGCTCGAGGACTAGCAAAATATAGGTTTGGGGGTATTTGATGTTCACATAATTATTACATAATATATCTCCTAATTTATATTTGTTAGTGTTTCAAATAGCGTATTTTAGTTTAATTATTTTATTTTTGGATTTTTGTAGGATTTGGAGTTTAAATGACAAAAGTGCGTTAGCGTGGTGAATTTGAAAATTCATGGACAAATTGACGAAGTGGAGTGGGAGACACTCAAGCCAAAGATTAAGATAACCAAAGAAAAAAATAATAAAGGAAATTAGTTTTGAATTTTGGTGAAACAAATAAGTCATGTGGATGAACATAGCCAAACCCATTATTGATACAGAATTTAAACGGACCCCTTTGTTTCCTTTTTTTTTTTTTTTTTTTTTTCTAATTTCATTGGCCCTTTTGGTTTCTAATTTCATTGGGCTTGGGATCCACCAATAGGGAGGAATTATGCAAGAATAGAAACACAAATACAAGAGGATCGCTTTTGTTTACAATTGAAATTTGATTTCCAATTGGGGGGTTTCCAAAAAAGGAGTTTTGGTTTCTTTTAACCACAAGGAGAACAACAGATATCGCAGCAGGAGAACGCAACAAAGGGTGCGCAAAACGTTGTCCAGCAGGCAGCCAAAACGCAGAGCAACAAGCAGTCAACACGCTATCCAGCAGCAGCAGAAACGCAGGAGAAGGGAGTGCGCAAGAGCAGGGAACGCATCGCTAATCCACCACGCGTTGCCATGGTGATGAAGCTCCACACCATTGTTGCTGTCATCACCTTCACAATGTGTCACTAAACTCCACGCAAGGCGAAGAGATGAACTTCTAGGTGTAACACTTTTAATTGGTATCTGATTCGTTTTATTCATTCACGATGAATAATGGTGTTTATGATTTTCACTTTTATTTAATATAGGAGTTTATGTTATTTTAGTGACAAAGATTTCATCAACTTCTTCGTAGATTATTATTCCGGTGGTTGTCTTTTTCTTCTCCATATAAGTCTGTCATGATTCATATGTGATTGTCCTTTATTACGTTATTGTCTCCGGATATATCGTAAATTTAGGATATCATATATGACAAACCTTTGTGCTTTCTAGAAAAAGTGAAATCTAAAATCCATTTACATTAGAATATATTGGTGCATTAAAGACTATTTTCCAATTATGTTGTATGGGATGTGTAACACGTAATTGAGTTATCATAGCGAATCAATACTAGTTGGCGCGTGAAATTTAGGAGGGATTCTTGGAACCTTGTGATTTTTCCAAACTTGATTTTTATTAAACTAAATTTAATTTCATATTTTAAAATTGCTAGAATTTATTAAATTTAGGTTCGCGTAGTTCTTCTTTCTTGACCCTGTTTTGTAGATCGCTTTTCCTCATGGGATCAACACCCAATCTTTATGCACTTGACCGCGTGTACTGTTTGGGCGTAATCACTCACCACGGGACCACTACTTTTCAGCGTGGCCGCTGAATCACCAACCCTTGTAGCCCCCATTTCGCGGGTGTAGATAGTCTTGAATGTGGGAGCCTAGTCAGTCCCGAACTGATTTTGATGGCTCGCCACGAGACCACTGCTTTTTAGTGTGGCCGCCAAATCGCCAACCCTAGACTTGTAGCCCCCACTGCGCGAGTGTAGATAGTCTAGAAGGTGGGAGCCTAGTTAGCCACGACCTGATTCCGATAGCTCGCCATGGGACTACTTTTTTTCAGTGTGGCTGCCGGAAACTCCCAAATTTGTAGCTTGATGCACACAGGTGTAGATAATTTGGAAAGTGGGAGCCTAGTCAGTTCTGAATTGATTCTGATGGCTTGCCACAAGACCACTGCTTTTCAGCCTAGTCGCCAAATTCCTCTATTGAATTTGTAGCCCCCACCGCGTGGGGAGGGTGTAGATGGTTTGAAATGTGGGAGCCTAGTCAGTTCTGAACTGATTTTGACAGCTTGCCACAAGACCACTGCTTTTCAGCTTGGTTGCTGAACTTTTACTCCCCGAATCTGTAGTCCACTTTGCTCGGTCATAAATGATTCGGATGGTGGGAGCCTAGTAAGTCCTAAACTGATTCTAACAGCTTGCCACAAGACCACTATTTTTCAGCCTGGTCACCAAACTTTTATCCCCAAATCTGTAGTCTACTTTGCTCAGTCATAAATGATTCGGAAGGTGAGTCTCAAGCAGTTCGCCACGCGACCTTCGCTTTCCTTCTAAACAGCAGTCGAAAACATGAATATAGCTGAATCAACATCTTCACGCTCAAACAAACTGACATTCCAATATTAGCAAAGGCCATTCGAGCCAATACAAATATCGTACGGCCAATACCTAGATAAAAGCTACTTAGGATGCCAGCCCGAGCTTACGACGCCTGACTCGGCACGAATGCTCTGACACATACACTCGACAATCGCAACTCACCCATAGCAGCACTTGCAGCCGACCGGTCAGACAAACAGGGTAAGCCTCATGTAGCTTACCTTGGGGACAAGACACGGCTCGGGCGACTCAACCCCTAGCTAAACTGCCTGCAACATGCCGACTATCGGACATGACTAAACAACAATGACCCTGAGTCGTTCACAACATAAAGCGGTCAAACTCTCAATCGCTGACAGACCATCAAACGTCCTATTGATTCAACTAGCCTATGCCAAAGCAAGACGACAAAGGGGAAATGAAAACATGCAATAGAGATGACAAACACGAAACGGATAAAATTGTTTTCATTAATGGTCAAAATGAAAAGGGGTACAAGCACACCAACTTTACTCCTTATCAGGAGAAGGTACAGAAACAAAATAGCTAGGCCTAGTGGAAAATGGAACAGGAGCTGCGTCCACGCGCGTCACAGCCTGGACATCAGAGCCCAAACTGTCTTCCTCGCCCGATGATGCAGAGGTAACAGACAAGTCTACATACGACATCTTCTTATAGCGGCCGAGATCCCACTCTGGATGCCCCCCTTTCATCAGTGCTAGTTGTTCCAGCCGACCATGTACAACCTAGCGAAACTCACATTTGCCTTATTCCTAAATAAATTTTTCCTCTCGCACCTTCGCATCAACAAGTTCATGCTCTAATAGCTCTAACTTGCCAGTCAGCGCGTCGACCTGAGACAGCTATGTGGCTAGACTGCTCTTCATGACACTAAGCTCATGCCACTCTAATTCGAGCTAGTCCTCAGCTTTTTTCACCTTTCGAGCATAAAAATCCACATCGAATTCCAACTATTGCTTCTCAACAGCCCAATCGGCTTCATTCAAAACACTATCTTCAGCAAGAGACCGAAGTTCAGAACACGCCTTAGCCGCAGCTTCCTGCGCAACCTCGACTTCTTGGCGGATCCGGCTCAACTCCTGCTTAAGTTCGTCCCTCTCGGACACCACCTCTGATAGATTACACTCAAGGTCCTCCAAACGAGCCCTCTGAGTCTCAGCAGCCACGGTTGACTGATCTAGCCTCTTTTCCTCGGCATGTTTCTTCAACTGCTCAACTTCATATAGCGCATCAGAATACAATGCCTGCATGTGCCAGAAGACACGCTCCAAGGTGTATACCTTCTAGTTGTGGCCTAGAGCGAAACGGTGAGCAATTCGGACTACAGAAGACATGGCCAATACCGTGATTACTTTCAGGTAAAACAATAATAGGGTGATCGGATTCTACAACCTCAGACAAATCTTCACGGGAGCCTTCTACAGGAATGATCCCACGCGAATCAGTACCAACGGAAACTGCCATTGCAACCCGCACCAGGCGGTTGTTCAGTGCTTTGACCTGCGTGTTACTAAGGTTCTACCTATCTACAACTCCTGCAAACCACAGATAATCTTTATCCAAGCCGAAAATGTCAGTCTCTACCCCAACAGGCCTAGCAGACTCGCGCTATTCTCTCACCAGAATGGGTCGTGCCGAAGACGACCCAGTTCTAACACAAGTCTTCTTCCTCACAAAGAAGGCAAACGTTTCAGATGGCTCATCCATGTCAGACAGAATGAAAGCTTTGGCTACAGGAACCTTCCTCTTCATCGAAGGGGCCCCATCTTCCACCTTTATTCGCGACGTTTGGTACATAATGGGGGCAACGTGCCAGTAGTCCCACAACGCACTACGAATGAAGTTGGAAACTCTTATAACATCTACCGCGTTCCTTTTCGGCAAGACACGAAACATCTCCATGGTGTTTTGCTCCGCTAAGGTAAGAGAAGTAGTAGAAAACCTTCCTGTGAAGAAACACAAGCAATGACTAATTAGCCTGCTATCAAGCATGTCAAAGTCAAAAGAAAAGGGTTGAACTTACGAAGCGACCTAAACTGTCGCTCGAGCGGACGAACTTTGCATCGAAAATACTTCAAATTCGCAAAAGCCAATAAGCGGTACTTCTGCCAGAACTTGAAGTCATCAGGCAGATTAACAAAACAAGTCGGCAACGTCATCTTACAGACAACATTACTCTTCAGCCGATGAGAAGTCAGCAACTGAACTACCCGCGGAGTCACGTTGACATCGACCTCCTTAGCACTGATCAGAGTCATGAGGATGATCCTATATCCATTAGGCTCCAACTGGACTGGAGGAATCCCTGAAAGATCCAGGAGCTCCCAAATCACATCCAGAACTGAAAGGCTTACTCCGATTTGAAGCATCCCACGATGCAATTAGATGAAACTGACCGAAGGTGACATTGACGTTTGGTCACCTGTTAGGACATACAACAGCAGGTCCTCAAGAACTCTAAACTTCGTACGAATTTCAGCAAGGCCAGGCTCAAACAGCAACCTGACTTCGAAAAACTCTGGGGCCTTGGCCAAGATTGTGTCGTCAAGAAGGTTTTGTTGGGCCATTAAGAAGATCAATTTTTTTAAATCAGAGCAATATCTTCGAAAGCAAATAAAGTTGAATAATCAGGCTCTGCACCACGAATGACCTAAATAGAGGGTGGGTTCCCGCCTCCTTTTCGCTGAACCAACGCACATTCAATTAATGCAGCGTGCGGCTCAAGCAACGATTCAGACTCAATCGTCGCGAGCGTGACATCCCTTTAAGAGACGACTTAGAGAACCGATGTGACGACCCACTGACTTGGGGGGGTAGTTGATGATACATAAAAATGGTCACATCCCTGAGCCATACCCGTGTCATGATGATCTCGAGGAATTTCAGGCTCCAGCGTCAGCCCAACACTGATCCGGCCCAAGTGGTTTTAAGCCCGCTCAATTCAGTCCGCCAAGCGGACCCGAACTCTCACAACATGCTAGGCCCACACGTCTCACAACTATCCTCAATACCCGTAAGCCCTACTAAGGCAAGTATCTCGAAGATCAGTTTCAGACAGACAACTACAACTGCTCTCTGCTACCAACTAGGAAGCAAATTTCAGAGTGCATTCCACACAGGGGAACTCCATTTTACTGATTGTTCTTGGATTGGGAACTATCTCCCGCGTATCTGGGAGCACGAAGCTAACAATGAACTTCCCTCCTACAACACGACTCCTAATTAAAGAATGATCTCCACAAAGATATCCCTCCTAAACTACGCATACGATGGTCTGATAGAACTAGGACTCCTTGCACTATAAATAAGACATGAGGTTGGTAAGCTAAGGTATGCTACAAATTCCCTGTTACAGCATTACAGCTTCCTCAAATCCCTATCTGACTTTAGCATCGGAGTGCCATCGACCACCACAACGGTGATTTATGGCTCACATGCGTTACTTGTGCAGGTCAACAGGAAGTAGGTCAAAGCAGGGAGCGAAAAACAACTGCATCAACATGTGTACCATATAATGTCAGTTTCCCTTAGGAATAATATCCATGTGCATTTCGTACTGATTTTTAGAATGTCCAAAATGCCCTTCCAAACTCTATCATATTTACAAAAATAACCAATAGTTAGGTGAATAGTAGTCTGAGGTACTTTTGTCTTTTTAAACCCTTCCAAATTCATATAATTTACGATAAAAAAAAAACTCGCCACTCTGAAATCTTATTAATTATACCTAGTCCCCTAATATCATTTATTTGAAGTCCTTGATTATTTGTAAATTATACATAGGCTCTTAAAATTATAAATAATTATTTTATTTAGAATTTCAATAATATTTTTTACTTATTATTGAAAGGTTGTAATAAAAATAAAATAAATATTGAATAATCATGCATGTAGAGCGTGTCGACACCCTAGTTTTTTAATGTTTTTTTTTTCCTTTCAAATTCAGATTATTTATATATATATATATATATATATAATTTTGAGGGTATATGCAAAAGTAAATAAATATTCTATTAAACACATTAAATGAAGCTTAAATACCAAGAAATCAATATACAAGTAGAAAAAATAATAATTAGAAAATGGGGGGGGGGGGGGGGGGGGGTTAAAAAATCAACAAATAATTAGAAAAAAAAACTCAAAATTTATGAAAAACCCCTAAATTATTAGAAATTTGTTTGTAGCTATTTTTTGTATTTTAACGAAAAAAACAGGAAAAATGTAACTTTTTTATTTCACATTTTTTCTTTTCGTAATTAAAAAAAATGAAATTTCGTGAAATTCTACAAAAAAAAAACACAATTCTTGGTATTGATTAGCTTAATCCCAATCATTCAGTAACAAGACGTTTGTTTAGCATAAATATTCTTAAATACAAATTTAAATATTAAAGATAGCGATAATAAATATTAAATGAATAAGTTCGGGATGAGCGAGATTGAAAATCTTCATCCCAGTCCCATCTTACTCGAGATCGAGATGAGACGGGATCAAGAAAAGTTTGATTACTCCCAAAAGGACCCAAAAAAATCAAGATGGGATGGGATCGGGATCGTGGGATGAGATGCCCAACCCTAATTCAAACTATGGATTTTTTGTTTTATATGGACTATTGGAAACAATTTTACAAGTATTCTTGATTGTTAAATATCATTTGATGTCCAATCTGATTCAGGAAACATTATCTTATAAATAGTTGGGTTTTGGTTAGCTGAAATCATAAATGAACTTGTCACAAATTTTTTTATCAATCATTAATCTTTTTTTTTTTTTTGGAAAGCTATCATTAATCTAAACACAACAAATGAGAGATTTTTCTTCAAATCTCTAACAAAATTTTGGATGACCACTGTTGTTTAAATATTGTAATAATATGTTATTATAAGGCGTGTCTCAGATCACGATCATCAAAGTGTGATTTCATTTTGCAACATGTATAAGAGGACATTTAAAGAAAATAAGACAAATGCAATGATTTTGTAGTATAAAATTCCATCTATATCTCAGGATTTACACGAGGTTTTACATTGATTATGTATAAAGGGGGCATTTAAGCAAAAACAAGACAAATGTTATGATTTTATAGTGTAGATTATATATGTAATGATTTATGATTTACATAAGTATTGCTATATGTCTAAACATTGTTCTAAAAATGGCTAGGCGGTGGGCGGGCGGCCAGCAAGTGCCTAGCGCCTCGGCGGTTTTAGATTTTGTATTATAATTTTCATAATTTACAAATATTTAGCATAATACATTAATATTTTATCAATTACTTCCAATTTAATGCCAGAATAGTAATACATATGAAAAATTTATAAACATGAAAAATTAAGCTTACATTAAAATTTATAATAGCATAAGTTGCATAACATAGAGCTTCAACAACATAGAGGAAATAAATGTTCTTCCCCTTCTTCTTTAGGTATAGTACAAGTCCTCAAGCCAAACTTCAAAAGTGGAGCGAAATGCTTCGCTTGCAGCGGAGAAGCAGAGCGATACCTGCCGGGAAACTCTTCTTCGTCTTCTCCTTCTTCCCCTTTTCTTTTCTCTCTGTTTTGCAAAACCTAAAAATTTCGATGGGTATTTGGTCGATTGGTTTTGGTTATTTGCAACTAGAGAAAGAAAAAAAAAAAACAAAAAAAAAACCGCCCTGACCGATTTTTCCCTCCGCCCAGCAACTAGTCTAGGCGTCTATCTACCTACTAGCGCCTAGGCGCCGCCCAGGCCGCTTTTTAGAACACTGTGTCTAAACGTTGTAAAAAGTTATCGAGGTTACGGAAGGTAGGTTTAATATTTTTGTGGTTCAAACACAATATGAGTTGAATGTGACAAGTAGAATATGAGTTCGATTAAGTTTATCATCATGTCCAACAGTATTAATTAAAAAACATTTATTCGTCAACATTATGTTATAATTTATAATCTATATTAATGTTGAAACCTAAACACATACCATTTTTTTTTTATTAATGTGGTGTACCCAGTACAAATAAAAATATAAGGTGTTCATAGTTGAAGTGCAAACATTTTGATATAATTTCATTATCACGTTTGCTTACATAAAAATGAAACATGTGGCAACTATGACTCATATACACATGCACCTCTAAGTGATATGTTTTTTCTTCTAATCTGTCTATATCTTCCTCCCACACCTCCATATGCTTTGCAACGGCCGGCTGTCCCTTCCTTCTCCCCCTCACTCTGTTGCATTTGCTTATGCAAAACATAAGAATATATACAATAAATGAATAAAATAAAAATCTTAGTCCCCTTTAAAAGCAAGTGTCGACTCACATGGAGATGTAAATGTCGTTTTTAATCTAATAGTTTTAATATGTACCCTGCACATCAAGTCAAGGCTTCAATGTCTGGTCATCGAGACAATTGAAAGCAAAGTTTTAAGGCAAATAAAATTTATTAGTAATCAAACTGGGGATGCCCTTCTAGTGGTAAGTACTTTCTCATCGTGCAAAGATTTTTTTTATTTTTATTTTTATTTTTTACATCTGGATACATGAAATGACCCTTCAAAAATTGATTCACAATATGATGTATACCAATCTACGAAAAACCCATTATAACAAGTATCCATTTTCTCATATTTAAGTTTATTTTGTTGTCCAGTAAAAATGGCCAACAAATGGAGATGAGTTCAATTAGTTAAACATGTCTATAAACAAGAAAATAAAAGCTTCACATTTATATATCAAGACCATGATGCATAATATTATAGCAAAACAGTGTAAAAATATGCTAAAAACTAAATGAAGTTCTTTTGTACAAAGCAAAACAATATATATATATATATATATATATATATATATATATATATATATATATATATATATATATATATATATATATATATATAAAGAAAGAAAGAAATACCTGCTTGAATAGGGCGTCCGTCATTTTTGCAACTTGTTTTTGTAATTGCTTGTTAGCCATCCCAATGGCTGAGAGAGTGGAGTTTGAAGATTTTTTAAATGAATGGATATAAATGACAATGTAGAACACCAACACAATTGTGGGTATATATATGGGTGGGAGGACAGGTAGAGGGGCATGAAACCAAGATTATGTGTTCTAACCTATGGACTCATGTTAAGATAAGAGAGTTGCTACGTGTATCCGACTATTTGGCTCGGTTGCACAAAATCTTTGTTGCACCGACATTTTGAGATGTTTTGACTTTGTTGCATCAATCTAAAAGATGTAACACCAACCTCATTTTTTTTTTTAAATAAATGGAAATCATTTGGTGATGTAATTATCTCTTTCAAGAGCATCAATAAATAAATTATAATAAATGTAAGTGATTGCAACTATTAAAAAAATATACATTCAACCCCAAGAACCCTACATCAAAAAATTTACAATAAGAATCATCCATACAAAATCCTAAATCAACAAGTAGTTTTAGTTTAAAATTAGCAAAAAGTGATTTAGTGTATTAAACCATTTTTAAAAGCTAAATCTAGAAAATAAAGTTGGTGGCATTGAGCCAAACAATCAAGAAAATAACAACTACCATTTTAAAATTGATGCATTCAGTTACATTTTTATTTACTTATTTTTAATATGTATTTTTTGTCAACCCCTCTGTGTTTAACAAACACATTATATTTCTCTGCACTTTAGATTTTTTTAACACAACCTACTATAGTGTTTGCTATTTAATTATTGTAGAACTTGTGACGATACTTATTGTATATTTGATGTTTATATGCAAATTTGAAAGTAAAGAGTTCGTGACTGGAGTTTAGTTTATCGATAACATTTACTAAAAACAAATTAATGCTAAAAAACGGGAAATTTTTACCACCAAATTATTTGTATTGTTAAAAAATGTAAATCAGTGTTGCATATTTTAGGATGGTGCAACAAAGTCTGAACATCCCAAAAAGTCGGTGCAACAAAGAGTTATGCAATTGTGCCAATTAGTCAGGTACATATAGCAACTCCTTAAGAAAAAAGTAATTATTTTAACTATTTTTAGACATTCAAATTAATGCCTCACTACACCAAATTGGCATATTTGTAACAACTTAAAAAATAGTAACACTTTCGAGCTATTACAATTCACCAAACAATTTCAAGTTAAAACTAAATTTAGTCAACAAAATGAAAAATAGCTACACAAAAAAGTAATACAATAAATTAGATCACCATGAATAGCATCACTTGTAAGCCCATACTATTTGTGGTGATACAATTATTGAATCACTTTGTTTGTGAAAATGTGTAAAATTGCTTTGTGGATTGTTATAGCTCAAAAGTGTTACTATTTTTTTGATTGTTACAAAAATGTCAATTTGGTGTAGTGCCTCCAGATTCACTACTATCTACTATTTTTTGTGTCTGGATTTTTTTAGAGATTTTCTTGGATTGCGGTCACGTGCACCTTGGCATATTATTATTAACAATTCCCTTCATACTTAACTGTATATTTTTTGTCCTTCTTTTCTATGACATCTTGCCGTTTTGGTTGCCTTTTCTTAGAGTGCATATCCAAAAATTTAAACTATGATGTAGACTCAAATTTCTTTTGGTATTTTCTACATGCCTATCTTATAAACACATTAAATAAATAATATAGGATACTATTTTTATTCAATGTTCAATATAATTCTTACATTGTTATATTTGCTTTTCTGTTTTTCAAATATAAATAATTATCAGTGGAAATTATAATTATCAGTTTCGAAAAATGGTTTTATCTTTTGTTTAATTTTTATTACACGTCCAATAACATCAAATGATAGGAAATACAATGGACTATCGAGCGTGAAAATGGTTTCTCAAAACCTCGACAACAATTATTGAAGCAAAAGAAATATCATAAAATGTGAAGGTCTCCTTTTGTTTTTGATAATGATGCCAAAACCTAGCTTCTGATACTATAACACGTGTTCTTTAATAAATGATATTTATTGTTTACTTTTATGCTAATTTTAGACTAATTAAGGTAAATGAGTACAATGACAATGATAATATATCTTCTCAATGCTGTCGTTACAGAGCAAGGTTTCACATAAACCCCTAGAGAACAACACAATGAGATAGGTGGTGACAAAAAGTCATCTTCCTGCAAAGACGCTTCAATGCTGGAGACACCAAAGTACATGCAAATATCAAGGTGGGTAGTCTTTACCTTGGAAGGGAACGTGTCCCCTAGATTTATATCGTCCATTGAACGGTGATTGTGAGGACATAATCCCTGATAAAGTTGTGTTGTGAGGATATGATCCAAAAATTAATTTTGGGGGCTCATATGGAAAAAAAACATACTTCAATGGAACACCCTATACATGCCCTCACTTTTACTTGGCCTCTCCCTTCCCCCTATATTTTGAGGCATTCATGTCATCCCCCAAATCCTACAAATATTTAAAAAATCTCAATTCTTTTAATTTGTCAAATTAAAATTAATAATATAATTAAAAAATATCTAAATAATAATATAGTTGAAATTAATAATAGTATAATAGAATAACTGAAATTAAGTTGATATAAAAAATAAAAGATATGTATTTAAATAATTATGAAAAAGTTAAAGTGGGAAATGTGGTTCTAGTAATGAAGAAAGAAATATGAGATCCCTACAAGTAGCTTTTGGTTAAAATGAGGTGTGGTTGATACTTCAATTTAACTTGTACCCTTGGAGATGCTCTAATCTCCCCTATCCCTCATAGGGACTATGTTAAATTCTGTGAAAGATCATGGGTATCGATATTTGAACTCATGTACACGTTCATGCCTTCCCCTGATGAACTTGTGTGCAAACATGCAACTAAGTTTGTTTATTGGGACAATATTGATGCTTTTGAGTTGGCCATCTCGATGGTAAACACAGTTTGCATGTTTATTTATTTTTAATAATTTATTTATTCATATGAAGGGATCTCTCCATCTTCATTTTGTAGACGATACCAAATGTCATTTTCCTGCAAATGACACAATATTCTATCAATTCCTGTTTGGTACCCATCACGTTATTGGACGTGAGAGTATTTCAAGCATTTCAAAATATATAATGGTTTCTAGTTGTCAAACCCATTGACTTAACAACCAACACTCAAACTGGGTGTTAGACGGAATAAATGAAATTAATGGCACCCAAGTAGAGTTACGACAAAATTAATGGGGCTAAAAGGTAAATAAACCTAACACAAACATATATCTTATTCTTTTACTAGTTGTGATTTTATTAAAAAATTATATTATTTATTGGTTATAATTTTGTTTATGTGAATATATATATGCATTTTGTGTAAAGTAATTTTATTATTTATTTCAATATCACTCTGAAATAAGCCAGTGGCATGACAACTCAACGGTTAGAGCTTGGCGGATGGTACCACTAGGTCATGGGTTTAAACCCAACTTGCGGCATCTTTATGGGTTCTGGGATCCTATAAAAACCCTGCTTGCCTTTCAAAAAAATAATAATAAAAAATAAAAAAACTCTAAAAGAAATTGAAAAATGAAGAAGACAAAATCATTTGTTACTTACTAGTGAAATTGGTTGATATTTTTTAGAAAATATTGTGTTACAGTTTTACCCCTCAAAGTTATTTTATCATGATCTTTACCATTACACAACTTAATTGGAAAGAAATTATATTTGGAAATTGCAATGTTGAGTGGAGTCAAATTCAGAGCTGGATGACACGTAGCTCATGGCAGGATATTGTTAGCTTTTGAAATTGAGTTTATTAATAACCTCTAACTTTTGCTTTGTTTAAAGTTTTTACCAACAAAAATGACTACCTGTCGAATTTTAGAAGAAATAATTTATAGCAGCGACTACTCCACACCACCATACGTACTATCTCACATTACCATGTATTGGTTTTTGAAAGTTATGACTATTTTACGACCAAGTACTCAGATTGTCCTTTTTTTTCCATTTTCTTTTCTGTTTTCACACATTTGTATTGGGCAATGCGAGGAGCGAATTTGAGACTTCTACTCGCATTGTCTTGTGCGAATGGGTGAAAACACATACTTTTTTTTTTTCTGGACAGTTTGAATGTCTATCGTAAAATAACAATAACTTTATCATTTCAAAAATTTCCAAGTGATTTAAATTGTGTTCATTAGATAACTCATAGTACTACAATTTTTGTGTTTTAATGAGCTTGAGAATTGGTCTCAATCAAGCATAAAAGCTGGCCGAAAGTCAGGGATACTATCCCGTTTTCTTTGTAGGACAGATTTGCGTGACTTTTATAAAATGATCATAATTTGCTCACTTCAAAACGTTTTCAAATGATTAAAATTGCGTTTATTATATAATTTAGAGTACTACAATTTTCGCGTTTTGATGACTTGAGAATTGGTATCGATCGAACATAGAAGTTGAACCAAAGTCAGGGATGATACCCTATTTTCAAATACAAAGAGGGTGAGAGAGGTGGCTGGGTGGCGGTGGTGGTGCTTGATGGAGAAAAGAGGGAGAAAGGTGGCCGTGACGGGGTGGTGGTGATGATGGCGGTGTCTGATGGAAAAGAGAGGGATGAATGAGAAGAAGATGGAAATATATAAAATTTTAAATTTTGAGTTTTTATTGGTGGTGAGGGAGAGAAGTGGTGGTGTTGGAGAGAAAAAATTGATATGGTGGTGTGGGAGAGTATTTTAAGTGGTGTGAAACGGTCACTGCCATAATTTATCAGGAGAAAAAATAGAGTTGAAGACGTAGGCACAACTATTGTTCCTGAGACCCTTCACGTGTTATATAGTAGTTCATACTGGTGGTGGCGGTGGTTGTGGTACTTGAATTCGGATAATTAAACTTATTTCTCCTACAATTACATTCCATCCCCATTAATTTTTTACTTTCTACTCTCTACACCTATACCCTACGCCACTCCTATTCAATTTTCCTATTATTTTCAACCACCCACCAGTGAGAGAGTGAGACACACATGCCTTTTCGTTTCCTTTCCTCGTCACCATTTACAAAATGTAAAACACAAAGAGCCCTAAATCTACGGTGTCTGGTGGTACCAGGCACCGTAGTGTTGCTCCACAAAGAGTTAGCTAGCAAAGAGAGACTTGTGAGATAACAAATTTTTTTTGGGCTCTTGCATTACTGCATGAACCCACTATTTCCTCTTTCAAACACCACCACCTCTCAAGTCTAATTTTCAAAATGTGTCGTGATATTGACACCCACGGTTTTGATCATAGTCCTCCACTTAAGTAAGGAAAAAAGAAACCAACACTTAAGTAGAATTTGAGCAAAGTCACCCACCTATAAAGAATATCGACTCTCGATTTTCCTTTTATGTTACTCTTCATCGTATCCAACCAAACCATAGTCACCTCTCCAATCTTCAATTCCTCAACTGTGTTCTTAACATTTTTAATCATCCATGTACCTTTTCGTATCTCTTCCCCTCTTCCCGCCGTCTAGCCCTCATAAATCACATGATTTGATTTCATTTAAAAACATAAAAAATTGTGTGTGTGTTTTTTTTTTCTTTTTCTTTTCTGGAGGTGAAGTATAGTGGACTCTGTGGGTGTCTATAGTTAGGGAAACAGTTGAGTTGTCCCCCAAGAGGAGGTTTTGGGCGAGGAAAACAGCGAGGGAAATGAGGTGGAGGGGGTGGAAACCGTCCACCCTCTTCGGGATGTGCGCGCGAAAAGTCAATGCTCACATCCCGAGGAGGGTGAACGGTTTTCACCCCCTCCACCTCATTTCCCTCGCTGTTTTCCTCGCCCGAAACCTCGACATTTAGAATTTCTGAAATTCAAAAGACAGTAACACCCCCTCAAGAATCCAAACCCCCAAAACAAAACATACAAGCAAACCAGCTCATTCGTTCATTAGGGGTTGATTTCCATACGTGAAGCGCGGTTAATCTCACACCTCAAGCAAGATTTTCCCTTTTCGATCTCTTTACGTAAACTTGTTTCAGCTCCACGATTCCCCTGCTTTCACTCCTTAATTTCAATACGGATTCCCTCTCTCTTTCCATACACATCAGTGACTCTCTCCTCTTTCTAATCGCGAGTGTTCGACAGAAGATCTGCGTGTTATGCGAGATGGGTTGTAGTGTTTAGTGGTGATTGAGAAAACCCATTGGGGAATTTGTGTTCTTTTTAGAATTGGAGACGAATTGAAGACAAACAGGTGACTAGGTGAGGACTTTGTTTTGCTCAGTTTCTGGGTTTTGATGGAGATTTGTGTATTCTGCTGTGATGGGTTTTTGATTTAGGTGATAAATTAGAATACCCATTAAGGAATTTGTGTTCATTGTGACAGAGGTGATGCATGAGAGCTGTTGAGTTGAACAAGGAAGATAAGAGACATAGAGCTCGTCATGGGGAATTTCATTGGCGGGTTCTTGTTGCCTCTATTGCTTTTAACAGGTACACATTGTGGTAGCTCCTCAAGTATTTTGATTGTGTTTAGTAGTATTTCTTGATTAGTTAAGTTTGGTTTCTTGAATTGCCTCATTCCACAACTAAGTTCAAAATTTGTTCTTGTTTTTCATAGGTGTTTGTTTATTACCTACATATATATTTTTTTTCTCAAATTTCAATGAGAACACAGTTGGGGAGATGGTATGATCTTTGTTCAGTTCATTTTATTTTATTGTAGTTTGTGATAGGCAGGTTAGGGTACATTTAATGGTTCATCAACTTAGCATGCAAACATTATGTTGACTAGTTGAATTTTAGAGAGTGTAGACTGTTTCTGTCAAGTTGGGTGGGATAGTATGAACTTGACTAGGATTACCCTGGAAGGAAATTTATTTCTGTATGAAATCAAGTTCTATGAGACTTTGGCACAAATGCTTTAAAGAAAGCTCAAGTATAGTACTTCTTCCCTCTTTGTAATCGATGGATTCCAATAAAATTTTGCTAAAAAAAGATATTATTTACTATTCAGTTAAATACTCAAGCCACATACATCGACATCTTGGACATGTCTTTTGGTCCACTGATTTGTGCTTTGCAATTTGGTACTAGAGTCAGGCCACATCCAAGGGCACTGATTTGGAAAAGTTTATTTATATGGATCTTCAGGAAGGGAGTATCCTTCTATAGATCTATTTTTGTTCCGTAGAATCAACTACTCCAATTATATATTGTAAAATCTCCTATTTCTTATGGTTGGAGTCTGGTAAGGTTCTTAGTCCTTAAAGAGGAAGTATGAAAAAAAAAACATATTTTGGTGGTAAATAACTGTTTCTTAGGCAAATCAAACTTGAAATTTATAAGTTATCTCACTTATTCTGTCCATTAGCGCTTTCAGTTTGGCGAGATATCTTTTATCCTCTCTCACCAAAATATGCCCTCTAGAGCACAATGCTGGGTTTGCTGAAATATTGGAAGAGTTCTCATTACTGTTTGATAGGTCCATGCATACGGAAGATAACTCTGTTTCCAATCTTGTGGGGTACTTGGCTTGAGTAGAATGATAAATGCTTTGAGGGAACAAAGAGTAGTAGAGAATCAGGAAGTAAATTTCATTCGCCACTGAGAATCAAATTTTTTGGTAGGGAAAAGGGGTTGGACGTGGAGGGGATTTCTTCAGAGCATTTGGGTTTTTGCTGGGATGTGCTTAATGGATCGCATAGTGAGATTGGTTGAGCAAGTTGTATTGTTTATGTTGTGATTTAAGTGGAAATTGGATTTGGTGCTTTATGGAGTTGTTACTCGTGCTTTTTTTTATTTTTCCAAGACTCAAGCCCTACCGTGTTACGACTAAGATTGATATTTTCTTGTGTAAAGTCTCTAGGAGCGCATGGTGCACATTATCTTAGACATCATGCGGCCTATGCCTCCACTCCACTTGTATTCAAAGGGTCAATCCTAATAAATGGTCTTTATGGGTGTTTCTGGCCGGCCTGTGTCTCGTCTAAGGTGGCCATTGTTTGCTTTGTGATTATGATAGAGATATCAACTTTTTCACATTTTGATGCATATCTCGAGGCATACATGTCAAAACAAGCTGAAATTTAGACATGTGTTTTTATGTTGTTTTTTTTAATAAGTTTTCTCAAAATTTCAGCTCAAACAGAGCTCAAATGATATACTTTTTATTTATTTATTCATGTATATGCAATCCCGAAAACCTCGGGAATGGGCTTTGATGATGATGATGATGATTCATGTATATGCAATGTCCTTAATTTACTATGAAAACTATGGTGGTCTTAAATGAAGTCAAAAATGTTTTTTTTTTTGTCAATATCTGTCTATATTACTATTATTATTATTGTTATGGTTATTAATTATAATACGAATATGATCCAGTGGGGTCTAGTTGGTTACCAAGCCATTGTGTTGTTGTTGTAAGACTAGTACATAAAAAACAATTTCAAGCCTTAAGAATGATTTTATTCGCGGTGTGGAAGCAGTGGTACAAAAAAAGTGACATGGTTAAATTTTGTTGTGATATTTGGATTGTCATCAAGCTTTTGTAGTGAGGTTTCCTAGATTGTATACCCTATCCAACAAGAAACAAGGGTTGTTGGTGGAGTTTGGTAACGAGCTTAGGGGGAGTATGAATTTGTGGAGCTTTCAAATGTATTGGATACTGTATTTCGGAGATATGCAGATGATAGATGGGTGTGGAAGGTGGATAGAGGAAGATGCTTCTCTGCTCCTTTTTCTCTAGTTTGGCGATGGATCATATGCCTTGTGGTGTTTACACAATTTTCTTGTGAATATGGTGTGGAAGAAAGTTGTGCCTTCGAGAAGTAGCTTTATTTATGTGGATAGCAGTATGGAACAAAATCTAAATCTGTTATAAGCTGGAATTAGTCATAGAGGGATGGATATGGATTGGATGCGTTGGTTGTGCAATTTGGAGGAGCCCAAAAGTCATCTTTTTATTCATTGCAATAGGATCAACAAGTTATGGATGCTTTTTATAGACAATCTTGGCTTATCTTGGGTAATGCAACTTCGATAGAGGGACTCATGGGGAATTGGAAGAATCCAAGTCACCTTACTATGAGAGGAAATGTGTGAGTGATGTTTCTATTTGTGTTTTGTTGGACAATCTGGAATGAAAGGAACAAGAGAATCTCTTAGGAGTATAAGGCCTTGGAAGGTGGAGCTTTCATGATGGAAGTCTTTATTACTCTATGACCTTGATCTTTATAAGGTTGGGATTGTACCATTTTTACAATCAAGTTCTAATAAAAGTTGTACCTTAAAAAAATACTAATGTTATTATTTTGACTTCTTGTCTCCTCAACCTATCTTATTCTGTTCTGGGTCTGTGTTTCTTTTACATTAGTCTTCTTGAAATAAGAAGAATAAACAGGCTTATCTTACACATGTAATCTTAGATGGCATTCTCTTCTTGTTTGTTTTTGCTTTCTCTTCTTAAGTCGACAATTCTTTCCAAGGTAAGTGGAGAGTGTGTTATTTATTTTGGGTTGAATTTTTCACACGATTGAAATTTAGGTGGAACTGAAATTTCCAGCTGTTTTACCTCCTTTAGTTAGTGTGAATGTACTTCAATGTCAATTGATTGACCTCCCTTTTTTAATAAATCTGTGCAGCTGGTTTGCTCAACTGGGGCTTGATATCTCTGATTGATCTGCTGATTTTTATCATTATACAATTTACGAATAAGAGAATAGGTATGCTGCTTGCAGATCCTTTCTGGTATATGCTATTATGTTGTTTCATTCAGTTGTGCTTGTCTTTAGGTTATTTTTCTTCTCTTTGTCTGATTGAGTTACTTTTTAAATTAAAGATGGTAGCTTAGACACATCAGTTTCCATTATGATGTTGTCAAATACTGAGTAAAAATGGTTTTACACGTTTCTGACAATCAGTGTAAATGCTTATGACGAGACAGAACTCACAACCAAATTTTTAACTAAAAGAAGCAAGCAGGGGTTTAAGGTACCCCACCTTGACTAATTAGAAAGAATAAAAGGAACATGACACTCAAGCAAAGGCAGCAGCACCAAATAACAGCTAGCAGAATGAACAAAAGCAACCTATCTCATTACAAGAAGTGGCAGATATCTGCCCAACTACACCGCCCAACACTGAACACAAGCAACTGCCCTGACTAACATCACCATCACTATTTCTTCCTAGTATTCCAAATACCAGCAGCATCATTCTCCACTGGCACAACAATCTCACTTTCAATAAAAGGGTATAACATTGCAGAGTGCCCGCGCTCCTTTTAGCTAAGAATTCAGCATGTTTGTTCGTCTCTCTGTAGTCTAATCTCTTGGAAGTTGTTGACTATCCTCCTAATCTCCTCCTCGACCACTAAGCTTTGCCAAGGAGTGCTGCAACTCCATTAAGAATCCAAAATTGGCCTTCCACAGACCACTAACTGCTCTAACCTTTTTTTTTTTTTTGAAAGGCAAGCGTGCCGCCGGTGGGTTTTTAAAGGCGTGGACGGCAGGATGCGAACCGCTCTAACCTTATTTGCAATAGCTTAAAGCTCAATATGGAGGCTACTAGCTCTTCTCACAGCAGCAATGAACATAGAAGAACTTGCCCATCACGATCCCTCATAAGACCACCAAAACTGGCATAGTGAGAGAAGGAATCATCAACGTTGAGACAAAGCCACAATGTTGGCGAAGGAGGACACTTACAATTAGTAGCAAGCAGAGTGATACTGAGTGTTAACTGTACCAACACGAGTAACAAATAAAGTAACTGCCTGGTTAGATTTGTACAATACTGTGCAGCTGTACTCACCTGATCCTACCCCACCCATATCCTTCTATAAAGGGCATATAATTATTTGCACAGAGAAAATGTCTTCCTTCACATAAGTTTCAAATTTTCAATCACCCAACCAACTTAAGGTTATTGCTATGTGTCCACTTTCTCACCTCTGACCACTTGAGGGGAGTGTTCAATCCCATCACATTCTAACTTTCACTGTTACTTAAATTACCACCCTTGCCATTTATGAGACCGGTCCACAATACCATACTACTATTAATAGGCAGAGAAACTGGGCTATCTAGGATGATGTTATTTTCCCTCCTATCCTATCTTTGATTTAATTTTGTACATCCTTCCTTACTAGGAGTCTTCCCTACCTCTTTGTCCTTGTGTTGCATTATGCTACATTTCCATCATTCCCTCCACTATCCTATATGTCACGTACTTTGTAGTTGAATGATCTTTCACCCTTGTGTAAGGCCAATGATTGGCTAGATCTAGGAATAATGCTCATGTCATTTCTCATCTCCATGAGGTCTGTTTCCTCTGAAGCATTGATCTTCTCTAGCTTCACTAAGGGACTTCCACTTCAGTCTCCCTTTTGCTGAACTGGATTAGCCGCCTCCTCAACACTCTTGGTTTTCCCCATCTCTTTGGGTTTCAACTCCCCTTCCATTCATCCCATGACAAAAGCTCTACATATCTTCTAGCTGGCCATCTTCAAGCTATCTAGGAGTTGATATTCCACTGCCATAATCACTTGATTCTGGGGTTCCATAGCTTCCTCACCATTGTCCCTATTCGAAGATTTGTGAATAAGCTTCCGTATGTTTGTTTTAAATTCTGCTGATTCCATCACTACACTTTTGCTCTCTCCATCACTCTGTTAGGGGGAGTTGCTTTCTCTCTTCCCCTTAAGAGAAGGAGGTCTCTGTGGGCTTTTACTTCTCACTCATTTAACCTTGAAGCAGTCTCTTCCAAAATTGTATCTCAAACTTCATGCACTCTCTGCACACTTGGGCTTTACAAGGGTACTCCAAGCTTGCAGTTCAACATGCCCCCGTCCTCGGTATCGTCCTTACGAGAGTCCTACACTGTCCTAGTAACCTCTAATTAAGTGACAAAGTTTGCATACCTCAACTCCCGAGCACTGCTACGTAGCTTTGTCCATGCAGATAGGCTTCCCTATATTGCTTGCGACATAACTTAACCACATAGGTGTGCAGTTGCTTGGAAATTGAACCTCACCCGAATCAATATCTTATCTCGAGGTTCCTTAGTAATTCCAAAATTTGATTCCAATTTCTGACTATGAATAGCTTTGCGAGATGTATAAAGGTCCACTTAGCAATGCCTCTTGCTTACCTCTGTCCTCTGAGAACTTTAAGAAAAACCACTGACCATCAGATGTTCCTCATGGAGATGAATGACTGAAGGCTGGTATCTTTCCAGAGATACATGGTGGAAACGATGAGAACGAGATTGCAATGGAAAGTTTGTTGAGTTTCCAATTCCAAAAAAGTTTCTTTATCTATTTATTTTAATTACTTATAAGTTGTAACTCCTCAATAATTAAATAAAAAGTCTGATTAATTAAGGAAAAGCCGTAGTTGTGAGGAGCAGAGTTAGTATTGATCGGTCCTGCTCCATGGAGCAGACGATCTGGACTCATTTCAGAGTAAATGGTAGTACACTCATATTTACGTGGGTGAATGTTCATTATTTCTGATTCTTTGCACAATGGCTTCAATTCAGTGCATTGCTTGTCTTCTACAATAATTCAATTTACTTATCCAGGATTCAGGAGTTATAACTTTCTTGCAATTTGTCTCGTGTTTGGTTCCCCTAGAAAACTATCACACGCCTATCAATTTAATTAACTTTCAGAGGTAGCTGAGTTCATTAGACTTTGTAAGGTCCATTCCTTTTTTTACGTATTGTCTCTCCATCCAATACGACTCATGTAAAGTTCTATCTACAAAGGGTAATAAGATTTGATTAAGGAAAAGCCTAGCCTGAATATATATATTCCTGGTCCTCAGTGAGATCTTAAACACCATTCACTTGAGTAATATGCTTTCTGCTGTATCTCCTGCAATATCTGGTTTGTCTCATATTATGTTTCTCTAATATGTTGAATAGCTTTAATTGATTAATGTATTTAACTGTGATACTGCTGACAGGATTACGTTTTTGGAGGCAATCTCTGGTGTCATGGTGTATTGTCATATTTTCCATACTCGCCATCCTATCACATGTGACATTTCAAATTATTTGGGTTGTCAAAGGAAAAGAATGGAATGTTCTAGATTCTTCGTGGGCAAGGATTTTTGGATTTTCAAGGTAAAAATAATATTTAAGAAAAATCTTTTCTTTTTCCTGGATTGAATTGTTTTGTCATAGTCCATACTAACATGAACTTTTTGGCAGAATCCAGCCCTCAAGTTATCCATCAATAGTTTATTTCTTGGTCGCGCAGCTATTAGTGGCACTTTTTGGTTTAGTTGATGTCTACTGGAGTGGATTTCAACGGGTTCTCCTGCGAGGTTCCTGTTTGCAGCAAGTGTCTTTATCTTTTGAAAGTTTAGGTTTGTATTTGAGTTTTTGCATCCTGGTATATCTTTCTTGTAATTTGTCTTTCTATCATTATGTGCAAGAAAAAGTTTGATGTGTTCATTAGTGTGTGAATACTTCATTTTATTTATTTTTTAATTTAATTTTTATATTTTTAATGTGAAAATAACATCTGATGTCACTCAACAAGGTTATTCTTTGATATTTTTCCTCGTCGTCTTCTTCCTTTTCTGTTTTGAATCTTTCTCTTCTCTCCTCTGTTTTTGATTACTCTCTTTGAGGAAGAACAAGACAAATGAAAGAGTACATGTATAGGAACTAAAATGACTGTCACGTGAGTCTGGTAGAATCTTGCAAGTGATTTCTATTGAGATTAAAGTACACTTCTTTTTTGGTCTATGGCCCGGCTGTTTAATAGGTTTTTTTTGGCCTTCTCTAACATATTTAAGCCTTTTGAGTAGATGGCCTAACATGGTTTTAGTTTAGAGCATGGTCCTTAGATGTTGAGGGTTCGACTCTTGTGAGAACAATTGCTACTGTGGGTGAGTGGTGCAACACTAAAGTCCACTCCCATTGTACATGGGCCCTCACCACTTGATATATGATAGTTTTGCCTTCTCTAACAGCTTAACTTTTTAGAGTAGATCTGATAATTGCATCGATGTTAGATCTTTTTATATGCTTTTTGTAGCAACCCTGAATGTAGGGCTGAACAAAAAACCGATCAAACCGATTAAACCGACCGAATCGATCTAAATCGAACCGATTGGTTCGGTTTAAATTCGGTTTGGATCGGTTTCGGTTTTAAAAAACTCAAAACCGAAGTGGTCGGTTTGGTTTTTGGTTTCTATGTGATTTTAACCGACCAAACCGAACCGACCAAATATATATAATAAATAATATATATTTTATATATAAATAATACAATATAGTCGATCGGTTCGGTTTTATTTCGGTTTTGGTTCGGTTACGGTTTGCATAAATTAGAATCGGTTCGGTTTCGGATCGGTTTTGTTAATGGTCGGTTCGGTTTCGGTTTGAAAATTTTAAAACCGACCTAAGTCGGTTCGGTTTTCAGCCCTACCTGAATGGCAAGAGATGTGCTTTTGAAGATTAACAAAATATGAATCTGCTATCATGGTCATTTTGTTATGTTACTTGGAGTATTATAGAATTGGACGAATCATAAAATATTTGCAATTCCAAGTTAAGTTTCCCTTGCTTGTTAGAATTAAGAAAAAAAACTTCAATCTCTCTTATCATATCTCACATGAGTTTGACACGGTCTGTGTTGGACTAGATTCGACTCTTTGATCATTGATTACATGTTATTTTCAAATATTTTGATTAATTTTATTGTTTCCGACTTTTTAGGTACTCACCTCAGGGGTGCTTGCTGTGTATTGTTGCCTACGGTTCAGCTGGTTGTGGGGATCAGTCACCCCTCTTGGGTTTCTCTACCATTTTTTATCTGTAGCTGTGTTGGTCTAGTTGATTGGTCTCTAACAAGCAACTTTTTAGGTCTTTTCCGGTAAGTTAAGATGGCAGTCATGTTTTTCTTTTTCTTTGATTGAATGGGTTGTATGCACGAGTAATTCTTGTATTTAATTTTTAGTCCATTCAGATGCCTTACATTTTTGTCCATGGATTGGAAGGTGGTGGAGGCCTCTTCTCATATATGCAGGCTTCAACATCATCCTGCTTCACTTATACCAACTCCCTATTGAGTTCCCAAAAATATTTCAAGCAGTGTCAGTCTTTATTGGGCTCTACAAAGTATCTGCAATTACGGAGTGGACAGAGATCTCTTCTGGTCTTTCTCTTCTGCTTTTCTATTTCATGGTATGCATTTGATTTGTTCAGCAAGAAATTTTTTTTTTTTTGCTCAGTAAAATAAAATTTATCGATAGCAAAACTAGGAAACAAGCGAGTCTTAGATAGGCTACAACAATTGCAATGACCAAAACAAGGGGAAAAAAGCCCAACTCGAACAAATTTAATACCAAGTACTTTTGCAAATTTCATTTCTTTCTATATGAAGCTTGCTGCGTTTACTGTAAATATCTGGGCATACAAGAGCACAACTCTCTATTGTACTTGACTAGATCTTACTTTAAATTCTGAAACCTGGCATAAGTTAAACAAAATAAAGAAAATTATTGTTTCACTTGGACCAGTGTTTCTATAATAAGTTTGGTTCAGAATGTGTATGGCAATATATGCTTCCTTTTAACTGTTGTTATATCAAACTTACTATTTTTTTTATTTTTTTTTTATTTTTTAAATTTGTAAGTGTTATTGTGGATCCTGCCTTTGCATGGTTGAGCGCCTTCCACTGTGGAAGTTCCACATAATGCTCCACTTCAAGTGCCTCCCCTTACTAGTGGTCCAGCAGTGTATGACATCAGATAGCGTTTCCTGTTTTGATTCTGACATATGTTGTAAATACATATGTATTTGTGCATTTAAGTAAATATGGTTGAATAAGCATATTTACTGTACCTCTGTCAATGGCTTACGTATTCGTGACTGTTCTTTTCGCAACAGTTATCAAGCATCAAATGTGACCTGGAGGAAATGGATTATATAATGTCCATGCAAAGCAGTCTGACAGAAAAACTACTTCCATCAAAGCATTCCTTTCAGTCAAGGTAATTAGCTGGTTGATAAGATCAAGGGTTCCATGCTTAACCATGAAGATACAAGTGATTTAATTTTAAATGAAAGATGAAGCTTGGTTCTTTTGTCGCTTTAAGGTTTTTTCACCGTTTTAAGAGGAGTCTTATTTATGTATTTGTTGTTATTTATTAGTTTCTTATATTTATTTTTTTGTATTTTTCCTGTAACTTATATTGTTATGCAAGGCAGCCACACTTATGGTCCTTTTTTTCTTCTTCTGATTATCTTTTAATAAGATTGAACTGTTTATTAAAAGGAAACTTGTATATTGTTCTTGCACTTTCCCAAACATTTGAACCAATATCTTTACAGTTACATACTTAAATACATTATACATAACATGGATTCATGGACGTTTTTGAAGATAACCTTCAACATTGGTGAATAACTGGAATGGAGTAGCCTTTTTCATACATTAGTAGATTTATTTCTGCAAGCTATTGTTTAAGGAATGTACAATGACAGTACATCATACAGGAGCATCCATAGCCATTAAGAGGTCTGAATAGAAAATAATTTCATTAGTCCTCTATCAATGAAATGAACTCTAAGCCAAAAATAGTTAGTGATTTCATCAGAGCCTTTTTTTTATACAGAGGCTAAAATAACAAGATATTGTGGAGTTTTACTTGCCAAGTTCATGGATTCTATTGTGATTTCAGATCTGGTACAAGGCTTGCAAGTTTCTTGTTGAGAGGAACACATTTCCAGACTTTTAGCATCAATTTTTTCACATATGGATTTCCGGTAAGCACTTTATAATTTTGTATTCTGTAATTTCTTCCAGGTATTTCTCATGTGATGATTGTAGTTTCTAACAGCCCTAATATGTTCGTCGTGTAAAGTGTCAGGGCACATGAAAAGGATAATTGCAAACTTCCTGGAAGTAATAAACACAGCAGTGGGACATGAAAATATTGTTTAGATCCTATTTCAGTGATTAATTAAAGCTTCAAAATATCTTGCAAATATGGTACAAATGAAATAAAATTTACATTTGTTGCTTGAAGGGAAATTGAAACGTCACATTGGACTTGTATAATTACAATTCAGAATTTTTGTCACAAGGGCCTCCTAATTGTTAACCAAGAACTGAATTTTAAAACTATGTACTTCTGAAGAAGGAAGAAAAATAAAAATGAAAATTAAACTGATTTTGACCTTTATGTTAAAGGACATTGAGTATAGAATCTGGGGCACTGTTTATAGATACAGTACTAGAGTTTTTGCCTTTGCATTCATGTGACAGATATGCAATTTTTTTATGTGAGAGCATCACAAAATTAAATCACATCTTGCATGTGAGTTTGTATACTTCAACAACTTTCCCAGTTTTATCCCGGGATACAGCCCGGAGAGTCTACTATTCTGTCTGCCCGTGATGGCTCTTATGCTTTGCATGAGAACACAGTATGCAATCTTACTTCTGTAAGTACTGATTTATATTTTGATAATTTTAACATTCAGAAACTCAGATTACTTCACCAAGAGAGAAACCTTAAAATAATATGGACTTAAATTCCTTCGAAGTCTTACCTAGCGGCTAGCGAGTTTTTAGAGTTGGTTAAAAAAGAAAAGAAATTTCTTCTTACCTTATCTGGTGTAAGACTATATCCAAGGACCAAGGTTATCCGATCTTTTTCTTTTCTCTCTTCTAGAGCAGTTGTTTCAGTTAATATTTCCATGGAGATGCTTTGTCATCAGATTTACTGAAATCTCAGTTTGTATTGGCAGTTGGGAGACCCTCACACTTTTGTTGCTTATCTAAAAAACTTTCAGTGATGAACATGACAGGTTTTGTTGCTTGCCCTTTCATTGTGGAGTTTCTTTTTTACAAGTATATGCGCATTTGGGTTACTTGCATATGTTGGCTACAATTTATATGCCTTCCCTTCCTTGTTCGACATGCACCGGTTGAATGGGCTACTCCTCGTTTTCATTCTCTTTTGGGCTGCAAGTACATATGTCTTCAATGTCGCATATACGTTCCTAAATAAAAAATTGGGGAAGGTATTTCTCAGTTTTAATAAATGAATGAAGTTTATTTTCTCTGTTTTTTCATTTGAAGATGGACGGATTCTCGTGAATATATTGCAGGACATGGAGATTTGGGAAACTCTTGGTTTGTGGCATTATTCTATTCCAGGGTTCTTTTTACTAGCCCAATTTATTCTCGGATTTTTTGTTGCCATTGGCAATCTGGTGAACAATTCTGTTTTCAAGTACACGTCTGATGAGAGAGTACAGTCTTCTAGTGATGATCGTATTGTTGAAGGTAAGTAATAACATATTTAACAGAGCACGTGTTGGGGTTTGTTATTGTTTCTCTAAATCGCAGATGAATTTTTCTTGAAGGGAAGAGCCTAAGAACCTATATACAAAATAAGCTAAAATGCATTAAAGGAGATGTCTCACCAGTCACTACAAAAAGATATAACCTCACTAAATCTTCCATGCGAAACAAAATTATCAGGTGTATTATTAGCTAATAGAGTAATAGATACAAATAATGTCCTCTTCCAAGACTTAGATGATTGAAATATTGAAAGTTTAGCTGGCTGGTTTTGAAAACGATTCTGATTTGAGGATATGCCTATTAACTATTTAGGCCAACCAGAGAAGTTGTGCAAATCAATTTCCAATCCAATCAAAATATGCATATAGAATAGGCATATCCTCAAACAAATGCGGAGGGTCTGGTGTCAGATTTAGATTATATGTATGTAGCGAGAGGGCGCAGTGATGAGGTTTCTACGATTTGCAATCATCTGCATGTTTGGAATCACATTCTGCATTCATTAGGCCTGAATGATCTTTGACCTACTTCGTCGGTATTCTCTATATGTCCATCAACAGCAAAGGGTGCGCTTTGTTGATTAACGAAAAAAAGAGCTATTAACATCTCTTTGATCTCTGTGAAAGTATCTTCAACTTGACGAGCCTCATGTTGATCATATATGGCCTTCCTCTCCTCTCCTGTTCATCATCATGATTCAATCAAGATGCAAAACTCTGCTCTAATATCAATTTCGATGCATTATTGTCGCTAAAGTAGAAAGCATAATGAACAGGTTACATTCTTCACACATTGAATTATAAACCACAAAAAATTAACTTTAATCAGAACTCAGAAACAAGTACACCTGTTTTTGTACCCTTGTTCAGATGGCTTCACACGTGCTGAATGGTTCAAATAATATATCTTTGTTTGCTCAGTATCACATTCTCAATTAGAATTATCTTCCTTGTATTTAAATGCTGCAGAGAAAGAAGAGACCAAGGTTTTGATCGTTGCTACTTTAGCATGGGGACTGCGCAAAAGCTCCCGTGCTATTACGCTGGGGTTGTTACTTCTTCTTGCTATGAAACCTGGATTTATCCATGCAGTATATGGTATGTTAAGGAACATCATGACTCGTTATATCATGTTGTTGTATAAAAGAAGTTACAGTCTGAGCTATTTAAATAAGTCTATTATTACACTCTCAACTAGAAGCTGTTTTTCTGTTTTATATTTGTTGTACCGCTTCAAAAGTTGGAAAATGTATGCCTGCATGCATGTAGATAATATTGATACTGCTTTTTAGTTGCAAAAGTATGACATCTGACTGGATTTTACCACAATGTCCTAATTGTTGCCTAATTCTGCTTCATGCTTCAGTGGTTTTCTTTTTTATGTTTCTGTTGAGCCACACCGTAAGCAAAAGGATACGTCAATCCCTGATTCTTCTTTGTGAGGCTCATTTTGCACTACTGTACATTCTTCGTTTGAATCTTATCTCCAAGGTTTTGGAGCAAAAAGGGTCCTTGACCATGAAAATTTTGTCAGAGATGGGTATGTACTTGTACTCATTTCATTTATCCATTTCTTAAACGAACAACAGTTGCATTTTACATTTCCAATGTTTATATCATTTCTTTTGGAATCTAATAAAATCGTCATATCCGCTAGGGTTTCAAAAGTTTGGTATTTTTCTTTAGTATGCTGATGCCATATTAATTTGTACTATAATGCAGGCCTCCTAAATTATGCTAGTTCCTGGGATTTCTTGCAGATAGCTGTGCTACTTTGTTTTTGTGCAATTCATAATCATGGACGTGATATTCTGTTCTCGTTCTCAAAAATAGTGCAGCAGACTCCCTGCCATCCAGTTGGTTTTAGCATCTTGAAAGCTGGTTTGAACAAATCAGTTCTACTGTCAGTCTATGCCTCTGCAGCAGCCAGACAGAACCAGTTCAATAATTCTTCACATGGTATAGCTGCACCTAAGGTTGAATGCATTTGGGCCACTTTTTGGTCTTCATCTTTTCAACCTGTTTATTCATTTTTCAAAGTGCAAATGCTGGAATGTGTTATTATATGAGGATCAACTATCTTTTTAATTGTTCAAATAACCCCTTCATTTTTGGCTATTCCAGTGGAGCTAGTCCTTAACTTTCAATCCAAGTGTCCGTGCAGTTACTTCCCGGGTTTTCAACTCTGTTATAATCAACACTTTAACATGTTTATTAATATTCATCCCCTTAAAGTACAATTTATCTTCTGTTTCTGATGCACTTTACTTCTAATTCGATTAGCATTTATCATATATCACATAGCGTTGGTTGTCTATTCCAACATCGTCATGTCGTAGCATTGTTCATATCACTCTAAGAACACATTTCATTTCAATTTCAAGTTTCAACAACCAAACATGAAATTTTGATTGTTAGATCTAAAGTTGGACATTAAATATGATCAGTAAATCTTATGTAACGATAAGATTCGTGCATGGGTTAAGGCTTACATTCATTGGATCTAATTAAGAGTACTGCTTAACAAACTGATTAAATTAAAATGAATTTCTATTGTATCATTTTGGGCAGTCTGAATGTGTTACCTATTTGCTTTATTGCTTACTGAAAAAAGAAAAAGAAAAAGAAAAAAAAGAAAGATGTTCCAGATAAAAGTCGTTTAACCAGGTCGCTGTAATTCAGTTAATTTTAGCCTAAGAGATCATGCTATGGATGATGCTAACTGTTGATGTGCTTTATTGATTGTTGATGTTATGCTCGTAAGACATTCCACTGTAGATACCCAGATATAGTTTTAACTGTTATGAATATGATAATTGATCAATGATGTTCCATGAGTTTTTACTGATTCTCCTGTCGTTGTATTTTCAGAGAGGAGGATAGCAACATATCTCAATGCGATAGGGCAGAAGTTTTTATCCGTTTACCGCTCTTTTGGAACCTATATTGCTTTCCTGACTATTCTTGTGACAGTATACCTGGTGACACCTAACTATATATCATTCGGTTACCTATTCTTCCTCCTACTCTGGATCATTGGAAGACAACTTGTAGAAAAGACAAAAAGACGCTTATGGTATCCCCTAAAAGTTTATGCAATTATAGTGTTTATCTCCATCTATAGCTTGAGTATTTTCCCCAGCTTCGAGACATGGTTGTCAAGAAGAGTAATACTTTATCCCGATTTTGGCTTCAATCCAGAAGCATCATTGTTGAAAAATGTATGGGAGTCGTTAGCTGTTTTGATTGTGATGCAACTCTATAGCTACGAAAGGAGACAGAGCAAATATAAGGAATCGGATGACCCTAGTCCTTTGGAAAATAGAATACTTGGGTTCCTGAGACGTTTTGTAATTTGGCACAGTGAGAAAATATTGCTTCTCTCTGTATTTTATGCTTCTATATCTTCAGTTAGTGCATTTGGGTTTTTGTATCTTCTAGGCCTTGTGAGCTGTTCAGTTTTACCCAAAGCTTCTCGGTTACCATCCAAATTGTTTTTAGTTTATACAGGTATTCTGGTCACAGCTGAGTACCTTTTTCAGATGTGGGGTAAACAGGCTGAGATGTTTCCTGGTCAAAAGCATGCTGCTTTGGCTGTGTTTTTGGGGTTTCAGTCATTTAATCCAGGAGTTTGGGGATTAGAAGCTGGCTTGAGGGGAGAGATTTTGGTAATAGTTGCATGTACTCTACAATATAATGTCTTCCATTGGTTGAAGACGATGCCCCCTGCTCTTCTCAATACAGGAGAAGGGGAAGAGCCTTGCCAGTTGTTTGTGTCGACAGAAGGCACCCAATCTGAAATTTCCATTTCTACTGAGGAAGCAAAACCATCAACAGATTCTACTGGAGTGTCCATCCGAAGAAAGGGTCCTATGAGCAATTCATGGCCATCTTTTGGCCTTGATGCATCTCAAAGATTAGATTCTGTTCATTCTAAAGCAGGAAGCTCAGAGAGTAGTGGTACCACAAGATATTCTTTGGCCTATTTATGGGGAAGTTCTAAAGAGAGTCATAAGTGGAACAAAAAGAGGGTCCTTTTTTTGAAGAAGGAGAGGTTTGAAATGCAGAAGACCACTCTGAAAATATATTTGAAGTTTTGGATAGAGAATGTGTTCAACCTATTTGGCCTTGAGATTACCATGATTTCTTTGCTGCTTGCCAGCTTCGCTGTTTTGAATGCCATCTCAATGCTTTATGTTGCCTGCCTTGCTGCTTGTATTCTTTTGAAACGGTGTGTTATACGCAAATTCTGGCCCATTATTGTCGTTTGTTTCGCTTCTATTCTAATTCTGGAGTACATTGCCATATGGAAGAATCTGACACCTTGGAATCAACATGCACTGAGTGAGAATAAAGTGCAGTGCAATGGCTGCTGGCAAAATTCGGACCAGTATTTCGACTTTTGCAAAAACTGTTGGTTGGGTAATTTTCTGTAACCCATGTTATAATTACAGCTCAATGCAATGTTGATCTATTCATACTTGTTTCTTCTCTTCGTGGATTTGCCAAATGGATTCAAACTTTGTTTGGGTCTAAATTGACAAATGTTGTCAAAAGCCTTAAACTTTGACTTATAAATACTTGAGAACTGTATTTTTGTCTAGCTACTATAGAAAGTAGATGATCTGTTTGATCAGCTTATTCATCAAACTGTTCAATTTGTAAGAATGAGTACAGCACAGTTGTATATAGTACTCATATGACTTGGTGAAGTTACTTGAAGTTTTCAATTTTCTAGAGTACAAACCATGGAAGGATAGTCGTTTTGGTGGTTTGTTTTTGCCTGAAGACATTGCTGTCTCTGCTGAGTGCTGACTAATTTGAGCTATTTCTGTAGGACTTATGGTTGATGATCCTCGAATACTTATTAGCTATTTTATGGTTTTCCTGGTGGCATGCTTCAAACTTCGTGCGGATCGTGTAGCCACTTTCTCTGGATCGCATACGTACCGAGAGATGATATCTCAACGTAAGAACGCAGCAGTTTGGCGAGATCTTTCATTTGAAACTAAGAGCCTCTGGACAGTTTTTGACTACCTAAGACTTTACTGCTACTGTCATTTATTGGATATTGTGCTAGCTTTAATTCTAATTACTGGAACTCTCGAGTATGACATTTTGCACCTTGGCTATCTTGGTTTTGCTCTAGTGTTCTTCCGAATGAGACTGGAAATTTTGAAGAAGAAAAACAAAATCTTCAAGTTTTTGCGAATGTATAACTTTGCTCTTATTGTATTATCTCTTGCATACCAATCTCCTTTCCTAGGGGACGTTAGTTCAGGCAAGTGTGAAACGATGGATTACATATATGAGATGATTGGGTTTTATAAATATGACTATGGTTTTCGGATTACATCAAGATCTGCACTGGTTGAGATTATTATCTTTATGCTAGTATCACTTCAGTCATACATGTTCGCTTCCCCAGAATTCGATTATGTATGCAGATATCTTGAGGCAGAACAAATTGGTGCCATCGTACGTGAACAAGAGAAGAGAGCTGCATGGAAGACTGCACAGTTGCTGCACATCCGTAAATCTGAAGAGCAAAAACGCCAGCGTAACTTGCAAGTAGAGAAGATGAAATCTGAGATGCTTAACTTACAAATCCAGCTTCACAGCATGAACTCCGTTACAAATGGTGGAAACGCTTCACCTAAAAGTGAAGGCCTCAGACAGAGAAAGCTGTCTTCGTTAAAGTCATTTGAAGGTACTAGGACCCCCAATAATGAGGGAAGTGTTGTCATGAAGCAGGATGAGAATAACAGTACAGAATCTTTATTTCCTTTTGGGATACACAATTCTCCTACAAGTGTTAGAAGTGGAAGTTCATCTCCAGTGGACCATACCAGGCATTCCGTGGATTCCCTTTGTGAGATCACCGAGGTTGAAGAAAAAACAGCTAATATTGCACATTTTGGTACAGATAGAAGAGAAAAGGAAAAGGTTCAAGGTAAGGGAAACCCATTAAAATCTGCTGTGTCGCTGTTAGGTGATGGTGTATCTCAAGTACAATCTCTTGGAAATCAGGCTGTGACAAACCTTGTTAGTTTCTTGAACATAGACGAAGAATTTGATGTGAATGAGCAATCCTCTGCAGAGGATGGTGTGTATGATGAAATAGAGAGCCAGAATGTGAAGTTTGAACGTTTGGACCGAGCATCTTCTTTGCAATCTGATAGTGGAAGAACGGTGTCTGATACCGCATGTTTTCAGATTGGAAGGCTTTTCCGTTACATATGGGCTAAGATGCGATCAAACAATGATGTTGTCTGTTACTGCTGCTTTATTCTCATTTTCCTCTGGAACTTCAGTCTACTTTCTATGGTCTATCTTTTTGCGCTTTTTATGTATGCACTGTGTGTTAATCCTGGTCCAAGTTATACGTTTTGGGTTATTATGCTGATATATACAGAGATCTGTATTTTGCTCCAGTATCTATATCAAATCATAATCCAACACTGTGGGTTGAGCATCAACTGGAGCCTACTGCCTGAATTAGGTTTTCCCAAACATAAAATTACATCATCTTTTGTTATCAGCACATTGCCTCTCTTTTTGGTCTATCTATCTACCCTACTTCAGAGTTCAATAACTGCAAAAGATGGCGAATGGGTTGCTCTGTCAGAATTCAAAATTTTTAAGAGAAGAGTTCTTTACCAAGATGAGGTTCATGTGCGTTCTAGTTGGAGAGAAAGGGTTCAGCGACTTCTCACACTCGGGACAAGTTTATTTAAAATGATAATTAGAAGCCTCTCCAGATATTGGAAGTCATTGACCCAGGGAGCAGAATCCCCCCCTTACTTTGTGCAGCTGTCACTGGAAGTGGACTCATGGCCAGAGGATGGAATTCAGCCAGAAAGAATTGAGTCGGGAATAAACAAGTTACTTAAGATTGTGCACGATGAAAGATGCAAGGAAAAGAACCCTAATTTGTGTCGCTCTGCAAGTCGGATTCGTGTTCAAAGCATTGAAAAAAGCCAAGAAAACCCAAATCTAGCAGTGGCTGTTTTTGAGGTCGTATATGCTTCCTCTACTATGGAGTGCCCTCCAACAGAATGGTACATGTCAGTTACACCAGCAGCAGATGTAGCAAAGGAGATTCTGAGCGCTCAACGTTCAAGGATTGTTGATGAGATAGGATTTCCTTACCCCATAATCTCAGTAATTGGGGGAGGGAAAAGAGAAGTTGATCTTTATGCCTACATATTTGGTGCAGATTTGGCTGTTTTCTTTTTGGTTGCCATGTTCTACCAGTCTGTCATAAAGAATAATAGTAAATTTCTTGAGGTTTATCAGCTTGAAGATCAATTTCCAAAGGAGTTTGTATTTATCTTAATGGTAATCTTCTAGCTTTCAGTCTCGTGTTTTTTTTCAATAAATCTCTTGTTGTTTTCCTCTTTTTTTTTTTTTTTTTTTTTTTCAGTAACTCTTAAACGAAAATAAGATTTAAAGTGGGAGCTAAGGTTTAATAGTAGTGTGATAAACTCAAGAACTTTGGGCTAAACCATTTTCACTTGCTTTCTAGTTAGGAAAGTCTGATGACTTGGTTTATTCTCATAAATGCTCAGCAGAGCTTGATATTTCCATTTTTTGAACTAGGTAATCTATTTGTTTCAAGTATGTTGGAATATTAAGCCCACTCCAGTTATCAATGGGCCTAAAATCCCTATGTGTTATCCATAGTAGTATCGTGTAGTTGTACTATTGGTACCAACCGGTGTATGTTGTAGTCTCACGCTTCTGCTCGATATATGATTAGATTCGCCGTCTCTACAAGTTCGAACTTTTAGAAGAATTGGCAATTTATCATGGTATCAAAGCATTAGTCCTCGGAGGTCGTGGGGTCGAGTCCCATCCAATGCAATTATTGCGAGAATTTTTACTATTTTCCTCACGCTTGCGTTGAGGGGGAGTGTTAGAATATTAAGCCAATCCAGTTATCCACATGCCTAAAATCCCTATGTGTTTATCCTCAGTAGTACCGTGTGACTTTACGGTCTAATTGTACTATTGGTACTCACCAATGTATGTTTTAGTCCCACACCTCCTCTCTTTTTTCCGCTTGATATATGATTACGTTCGCCCTCTCTATAAGTTTGACCTTTCAAAGGAAACAATTTATCAAAGTAGAGCAAGGGTTGTTTCCTTCAAATGCTGGGGATGAGGCAAACCTTAAATCTAATGTGAGCCTCAGGGCCCTATCAAAAATTCTTTCTGAATGCCAACATTACACTGAACTAGATTGTTAGTTGAGTATGACTATCCTTTAGGGAAAATTTAGAGGTTAAGCCCAAGCAACAATGTCATTGAATAAGCTAAACTCAGCTAAGTAGACAAAAAATTTATATGGAGGGGGAATGAAAAGAAGACAAGAAGCTTATAGATTTGTTTTGGGTCCTATTGATGAAGTTACATGCTTAATCGCTATTTTGTTTTTCTCAAGATAAACGACATGCGTTGTCCAAGTTTGAAATTTTCTGATTGACTCAACATTAAAGAAAGAAGAAATGTAGCTGAAACATCTTATGATAATTTCTGAAGTATTCAACATGGTTATTCTATGCAGGCACTCTTCTTCTTGATTGTGCTCGATCGCATAATTTACCTCTGTTCATTTGCTACGGTGAAGGTCATATTCTATATTTTCAACCTGATCTTGTTTACATACTCTGTCACGATATATGCTTGGAACATGGAACCTTCTCAGCACGCTGGAGGATTAGCACTCCGTGCTATCTATCTTACAAAGGCGGTTTCTCTAGCATTGCAGGCCATTCAAATTAGATATGGGATTCCTCATCGAAGTACTTTGTATCAGCAATTTTTAACAAGTTCAGTATCACAAATTAATTATTTGGGTTTCCGACTTTATCGTGCTCTGCCATTTCTTTATGAATTGCGCTGTGTGCTAGATTGGTCATGCACAACCACGTCTCTTACAATGTACGATTGGCTCAAGGTAGGTCATTCACAACTTCAGTCAATGCTTTTCTTTCAGGAAACTCATCTCGCATGAGATTACTTTACTTACTGATGTCATTTTATGACTAACGTTATTTCTCACTTGATCAAGTCAGTTTTTTGTCATTCTTCGTTTGTGCAATAATTACTATTGTCTTTCTGACACACCATCGTTGTTTTATTATCATCTCCATGTCAACTACTGTTGTTATTTTCATGGGATATGTTGAAGTATTAACATTATGTATATTGAAGTTGTGACTACTGTCAAATCAAATTGAAAAAAATATAAATATTTTCTGATAATGGCAAGCCTCAATGTTGAGTATGTATTTACTTTAGAAATTGCTTCTATCCAAAAAGACATGATGCAGCGTTCGCTATTTGTACATTTTAGTTGACGAGACTGAAAGGCCGATGCTCGAGTAGAAACTTTTTGAGCTGAGTCCAAAAGTTTCAAAATAAGCTTGAAAACACGAGTATTTGGTGCAACCTTAGATGTAACAGTGTATTTAAATGACAGAATTTGTTGACTTCTAGATCACTATACAAACATCCAAATGCTTTATGATCTCACTTATGAGAGGATAATGTCTCCTAACAATCACCCCTTGACTCATTCATAAGAGCACCAAAAATATTGTTGCAGACTTGCAGTTAAAGTTCATCCTGGAACCCTTTGAAAGTACCAAGTGTTTCTTTAATCCTTAATTTTTCTCAAATATGCAAGTGCCACAGGATTTCAGAGCCAAGTGAGTTGCTAAGTCATTTGCGATGGGCTTTTCGACCATGTGCATTGGTGCAAATGTCACGAATGTCAAACTACACAGCTGATAGTGGGACAAGCTAATCCGATAGATTCTGGTCCAAATTCACATTATTTTCAAGTTTGTTAGGTTGCTAGAATCTTTATCATTGTTCAGATTGATTTTAGATGTGTTAAGACTTAAGATACCTTTCCTGCATTATTGTTCAGGAAAAACTGAGCCCTTCTAGAATACATAGGATAATAAATGAACTCAGTATTATTTTTATCGTTTCAAGAACATCTTGTCTCAAAATTGATTCTACTTGTTATCAACTTTATGTTTTCTTCACCTTTGACTTGGGTTTTGAATCATATTCTATTCTAGATATTTGACTATATGCAATTTTCCTATCGCTAGTCTGACCTTTGGATTTCTTGTCAGTTGGAAGACATATATTCGAGCTTGTACCTTGTCAAATGTGATGCTGTCTTAAATAGAGCTAACCATCAACAAGGACAAAAGCAGACGAAAACGACAAAGTGCTGCAGTGGGATATGTTTATTCTTCATATTAATTTGTGTGATCTGGGCCCCTATGCTGGTAAGGAACATTGAAGTTTAAATGTTTTGTTCCAAGTTTAGTTAGAAGCTGTATATTTGAATGTTGCACCCAAGCAAGAGAGTTGGAAAAAAAAAGTCAAATTAAACTTCAACCAACTCCTGTAGCTGTTTGCCAGCCTTCATAATTGTGGACGCATGGAACAAGGTGCTCGTAGAAAAATAGCAAACATTGTCTATTATCAGCTAGGTGCAGTTCTTCTTGGAGTATTGCCAAGAAATAGTTTAGTTATCTTTAACCAAAAGTTGGTCAAGGACGGATCTTTCAGTAGATTTTCGGAAGATATGGGAGAAAAGAAAGAAAATGATACCTTTAATTGTTATAAACGTTTGTGTTCTATAAGATAGCTTATTGACAAAATCAAAGGGGCCAAGTCAAGGCGTTGTTGGTGTTAGTTCCACTATTTTGATGGTTGGTTCTAAGTAAATTTTTTTTCATTCCTTTGCATAAAAAATAGTTTCTCCGCTAGGAGGATAATGCCAAATTCACCCTGATAAGCGTTTGATTGGGTGACTTTGAGTTTATCTTTATTTAGTTGGGCTTAGGAAGCTCAACACAATTTCCACAATTGTACGAGCAATGTTCAATTTTCTGACGATCTTCCTAACCCAAATAACTTCCATTTTAATATTTGCAAGAGATTATTTGGTTGTGGGAATCATGGATTTGGAAACCTTTTTGGAAGTAGCCGTGTTGGTAAAAGTCTTGAGAAAATAAGATTTATGTGAAATAGACTTTTTATTGTTTTCTGGCCTTTTTGTTTCTTAGTGTAGGTGGAGTTTTGGGGTGCAGCTGAATTGAAGTTCCCCGTGTGATTTCTATATAAAAAAATAAAGATCTATTTTACAAATTAGTCAAAGGTTTCACGAAAACCACGGAATTTGAGATAAAAAGATGACTAAGATTAAAAGTTGGGGAAGATGTTGAGGGTGGAGATTCATTATCTATAATGGCATGTTTGTAAATATAAAGCATGTAGAAGGACAAAAGAAAAGAAACATAAAACTTAAAATGAGTCCTTGGAATGTACATGTGGCAAATCTCTTGGTTTTTTCTTCTCAAATTTAAAATTGTCATAACTAACTACTTAGTTATCGGATTTTGGTAAACTTGGCATCGTTGAAATACATTTATGAAGATCTTTCCAATGAGACCAATAATCAATACAAATGCTTAAACTTTAAAAGATGCATTTTATGTCGTATGCATTTTTCAAAGAAAACGTCTAATGCATTTCACGTTGTAACTATTTTCAGTATTTATTAAGAATGTGACGAGCATGCATCTTAAGGAGCATTTAAAAAAAGATCCCAAAACTCATTATTGTCGTTTGAAAATTTTTTTTAACTGATTAAAATTTTAACCAAGTTTGACCCTAATGTCATCACCCACTTTCTATCGTGCCAACGGCACGGATAATACACTAGTATTAATACAAGGGACAATACTAACAAAAAACAGCAAGATGCCCCCTATGTCCACAATATCTCAATAATGCACTTGAGGCTTTGGAAGAGGAGGAGGTGTTTTTAGAGCGTAGCTTTTGGCTTAACTTTTCATGGGAGCTTTAATGATGTTTGGATACCCGGGGTAAGATCTCCTTGTTGAAAGTTAACTCCTTTGACAAATTTGGACGAAATTTGTGATGTTGAACCTTCAATAAATCAAGTCTTCATTTGTCATGATCGGTTTGCCAGCTAGGAAAATTTTATCAAGCTTTTTCGATCATTGCATGAATATTTGAAGGTTGGCTTAAGTGGGGATTGAGTCTTTCTTGGTCAAACTTATACTTAGACTCAATATCAGCAAACTGATATTCTAAAAATCTGATTTTAGAAACTAAGTTTTTCAAGTTCATTGCATACATCTACTCTGATCATAATTTGTCTAGTTAGAATATTAAGTATTTACTTGAGAAATTATTGATTTAACTTGGTTGGACTATGTAAAATCATGTTTTAGTAACCAGTGTAAAGCTTTTCAAGGTCCAAAGCCATTACTGGTTTTGACTAGTTAGCAGACTCGAGACAATCATCATTGTCAAAAAGAACTAGACAAGTCCATGAAGATCATTTTGTTGATTATTATTATAGTTTTTGTTCTTCTAACTCATAGTCATTGTCGTCTCATTTGATATTCATTGCTTTTTGCTTTCCAACAATTGACTAGTTATTTTGGCCAACGTAAGCATAATGGCCAAATTTGTGGAACTTCCAAATTCCAACATTCGACTTTGGATATACCTCGGATTATTTGTTAGACTTTTGATCCTGACAACGAATTTTAGAACTTGTTAAAGGACTCTTGACATTCAATAGTTTTTTTTAAATGCTGACTCATAAAAGCAAGTTTGTCGTATATCTTCTTCGTCACATATTCATCAGAATCATCATGATCAACATTGTGATAACAGTTTAAATCTCTACATAAGTGGTTATGTGATGATGTGGATTTAAAAGTCACACTCATCCCCTTTTTGACATTGTCCTACCCATTGTAGTTAAGGCGTTGAGGCGGACGGGCCTGAAAACGCTCAGTGTAGTGAGGCGGACACCTCAGTGAATTAAAACATAGTAGGCGAGGCGGACGCCCTATTTTAAAGATTTGTTTTATAATAAATTAAAACATATCAGCATAGTAGTATACATCATCATTTTGATAAGTATTATGAGCAAATATGTACAAAAAGTGACACAACTATCTAGAATTGAAATGGAAATATAATAAAGTTGTATAACATAGCGAAAAGATGCACTACATAAGTGTCAAGTAACTTGCAAACATAAACTAAATTATTAAAAATCAATAATCTTGAAAGAAGAGAAACTTGAGAATATTGAGCATTTGTTAGAAAATTGTTAGAATGGTTGGTAAAAATCTACAAGTATGATTACTATTGGTATTCCAAAAGCATAAAAATCATTGAATTATGCTATGAAAAATCAAGATTGATGTTCTGATCAAAACATGATATATTTTCTCCAAAAAATAATGAAAAAAGTGTACAAATTTATCAAAACTTAAAAACTTTTTATCTTGTTTTTACCAAAGTTATCAAATATTACACCAAGAAACATGAAATCCTATTATAGAGTGGGTTGTAACATCTTTTTGCTGCAAATGGGCGGCTGAGGTGGGGTGAAGAATACCAAGTATTCCAAAATCTACAAGTATGATTACTATTGGTATTCCTATTATCTTGTTTTTCAAGTAACCATTTTTCGGGTTGAGGAGTTGAGGTGGTGAGGCGGTGAAGCAGTCGAGGCGGCTGAGGTGGGGTGAGGCGGTTTGAGGCGGACACCTCATTTCACCGCACCGCATTGCCTCACTTTGATGTGAAATTTTGTAAAAACGCTTTGAGATGTGCCTTAGGCGCGCCTAGGCCGTTGCTTTGACTACACTGGTCTTACCCATGTTCGATTTTACATGTAGGTAATTTAGCCACCAAACTTTCAGGATTATTGAGGTTGTGCACTTCATAAATAACAATCTCCCTTAAAGTTTAGATCTAAATCGATCAATGGAGGACCTAAATTGATCAATGTACAATCACACAGTACTAAAATAATAAGTGCAAGAAAAAAAAATATATAACGTGGTTCCCTTAGAGAGTTTGAAACCCCAACTCTATAAGTTACATCCATGGAAACCAACGAGATTGTTCACTCAAACCACTTCCTAACCCATACCCTTGTTTCACAATGAGCGAGCCCTTGTAATTAAATTTTATATATGGAAGCTTGCTTCAATGACCTTCCCTTGCGATCTTAGCAACATACTTAGCCCGAGAACACTGTTTGCATATGAGATGGTGATGTATGTGTGAACTCCTTGGCACACAAAAATCTTTGCAAAATACAGAATTATATTCTTTTAAAAAGGATGAAAAGAACTCTAAAAACTTTTTATTTTTATGTAACACCTGGTTGCTCTCTTATTTATAGAATTGTGAAATAGCAAAAAGAGATGAGTTTAAATAAAAATAAAAATAAAAATAAAAATAAAAATAAAAATAAAAATAAAAATAAAAATAAAAATAAAAATAAAATGATGGAAATTTTGTTGTGCTCAACTAGTCTTTTCTGTGCAGCTTGTGTTTGATAGAGCAAGCTCAAATCATCCATTTTCATAAGTGTTAATAATTTGTGTTATTGCATCCTAGTCTTTTCTGTGAACTGGTTGCTCGAATGGTTGAGCTCTCATCCATTTTCATAAGTGTTAATAATTTGTTATTGCGTCTTTTGACCTTTGATTGATGAGTGTAGTTCTAACTTGTAAATTTGTACTCTGTCTTCAACCCATTATGGAACTCACTTAATTGAAGCACCCATTATGACATGAAATAATATCAACCTAAATTATGGAGGTTTCATTACCTATATGGTCTTTGGATATGATTTTTTCTGAGTGTGCAAGTTACAGCTTGTAGAGCTCATTTTCCTCTCATCCTATTGATGTTTCCCTCTTCCACTACTTTTGTTGCCAGTTGTTGACAGTTAGCTCGATTTCTACCTCGTCTTGACAAAAAACTTGTCATTTCTCGTAGTTTGTTGCTTCTATATACTTTTCTAAACTATTCTGCTTCGTATATTAACTTGCTATGCGTTTTTTCCCGACTTTGTTTTTGGACCATAATCAATAAGAACATTCTTCTTTGTCACAGATGTACAGCAGTGGCAACCCATCAAACATTGCCAACCCAATCAAAGATGTATCCGTTCAGATAGATATTAAAACTGCAGGTGGAAGGCTCACCTTGTACCAGACCACATTGTGCGAAGAGCTCCCATGGGAAAAAATTCATGTTAATCTGGACCCAGAACATTACTTGGAAGCTTATAATGTGAATGACATTCAGTTAATCTGCTGCCAATCTGATGCAAGCACCACGTGGCTTGTTCCCCCTGTGGTTCTTGCAAGATTTGCTCAGTCCCTTGATGATATGCATATCATCTTTTCTTGGGTTTTTTCCAGGGACAGGCCTAAAGGGAAGGAAGTAGTGAGATATGAGACTGTGTTAGATTCACCACCAAAACCATTTGAAGTTGAGGAAGTTCTTAATGGTACTGCAAAAAAGTTCAACATGTCTAATATTTATCCGAAATTCTTCCGGCTTACAGGCTCTGGTGATGTACGGGGTATCGAACAGGCGGTATGCAACACTCTCAGCATCTCCACTTCTGATATTTGCCACTATACATATCTATTTTCTGGTTGTTTGCGGAGATCATTTTATTATAAGTATAGTCCATTTGTTACTAACAGTTCTAATATACAGGAAGACAAGATCAGTGGTGATCTAGTTCTTAATCGTGGCACTCCAGAGTGGTGGTCCTTCCATGATACCAATGCATCAGACCTACTTGGATGTGGAGGTTTGACAGGACCAATGGCTATCATCGTGTCCGAGGAAACACCACGTAAGTAATCTTACCAATCAGTGGAACAAAAACTCCACTTTTCCCATTACACTGTTATATGTCAGACAAAACTTTATTTGATATCACCTTTATCTTTTGATGAGGAGTTCTCATTCCTTCTTCATATTTCAGAAGGGATTCTTGGTGAAACTCTTAGCAAGTTCAGCATCTGGGGTCTCTACATTTCCTTTGTACTGGCAGTCGGTCGATTCATCAGGCTTCAATGTTCGGACCTGAGAATGAGAATACCCTTTGAGAATCTTCCTTCCTGTGACAGGTAGTTCTCTTGCTTTTTATTTCTTTTTTTAATTTTTTGTGGTAAAGTTTCTACTAAGACCCCAGTCACGCTTTGAAGACTTGGAGTCCACATATTTGTGGAGATGATAATCTCATCACAAAGGCATAACTCTCAAAAAGTATTTCAAAGCATTCTAATTTTCAATCTATATCCCCATGACAATGGTCTTATAAGTTGGACAATTACAGACCTTCTGGTTAGCCATTAAGTTTGAGATCATAGTTGGTGGAGCTAAAACTTTCATATATTTTTGAGGAGGTGAATATATACGTGTTGTACATGGAGATCATCCTCACCCCAATCAGTAAATTCTGTCTTATAATTGGCATGGTAGAAAAGCTAGTTACTAATTGTGTTCCTGTGGGCCCCATGAGAATGTGAAATGTGTCAGGTATGCCTTTGTTCTTTCATCAAATCATTAAATAAGGCTTCCATCTTTCCAGGGAAAAAAAAATCCAATTGATGGTAATGTTAGAAATATGATGCAATCCCATTATTGCTATTATTCATTTTCAAGTAAAAACTCTCACAGTATCCCCAATTCCCTATGAATCATACTATGATATATTGCCACTTCTTGTATTGGTCTTATTGCCCATGATATATGCATGGACAAGTAGTCATATCCAACATGGATCTGAGGATTAACATATCCGAAATCCGATGCAGACACGGCAATCACTAAGTATTTGTTCTTCCTCTGCCCCCCAAAATAGAAATATTGTTGTGTCAAAATATATAAGGGAAACATTAGGGGACGCCTAACAATATTGCATAGGAAGTTCAGTTCAAGCCAACCATAGGAATTAACCATCTGTAGATTCTTCATGGTAAACTAACTCTCCAGGTTGCAAGTTCTTGCATTGGCAAATGAGTTGGTCATTGATAAAGAGTTGTTTTCTTGATTTCCCATGTCCTTATAAAAAGTTGATTTAATGTAGGCTGATAGCAATTTGTGAGGATATCTATGCTGCAAGAGCAGAGGGTGAGCTGGAAGTTGAAGAAGTTCTCTATTGGACGTTGGTGAAGATTTACAGGTCGCCACACATGCTCCTGGAGTACACCAAACCTGATTAGATTCTTGACAAAATTATGCAATTTCTCTGGTCTTCAAAATCTTCACCGTGCAGTTCTAACAAGAATCAGGTTGACTTTCTGGAGCAGAAGATATGGTTCAGGCTCCCTGGAGTATATGTGCTGATTCACGAGGGAAATCTTCTGGACCTTGGTTCGTAGGTCAGCTCAGTGGGCCTGTCTGATCTGGGTTGTTTGGTTCAGAACTCTTATTATTGGTGGTTCCGTTCTTTGGTGCTTCCGCATTGTTGATTGGTGACGTTCACAGAGTAAAAAATGCAGAATGCAGGGATTTCCTTGTATATAGACATATCCACACACTCTTGGTACTCTTGGGCGAGAGTGCCATAGCTTCACGCTAAGGATTTGATATTCAATACCTATGGGCTATGTGTGACCATGAATGGGTGCACCAGCTCGGTTTGGTGGGTTGGGCATCATGTACTGCTACAAATAGTTTAAAAATGTATTAACTTCATAATTTCATAGTTTCACAATTTATACACAATCCTTTGTCATGTAATACGAATAGTCTTTGTTAATCTCCACAAACTCCCTATGGACCATCTAGATCTTTATCATTTGAATGATTTCATGAAACATTTGATATGACATACTCATTTAAACTGAGACAGAGTTTAGGACCTGAATCATGTAAAGCCTGAGCTGAAGTTGCAGTAGACGCTGAAAGCAATTTGATCTATCAAAAGACGGTAATGATATGCTATCTAGTCTCACACTTTTGAAAACTTTCATCTCTTAAGGTACATTTTGACCAATCTTGTTCATTATGTTCATCCTTAATTTCTTCTTTTGCCTTGTGACAGTGTTTTGCAGTGATGGGAGGGTACTGATTATCACTGCATGAGCAGAGAAATGCAGTGATAGCATCCTCAGGTATGTCTTGTTAATTTTTCAAAGTGTTCAAGATAGTGAAGAACAAGACTCAGATATTCTTGTGAAGCCGAGTAAAAGGAAGGGTGATAGCTTTGTTAAGAGGAGCCCAGAAACTCTTTTGTTGGAATTTGAATGCCTGTTGGCTGAAATCTACATACTGCATGTCTTCATTTGGAGTTGAATGTGTTTATTGCCGCCATGATGATGGGGATATTTGTTGGTACCATATTGCTATGACGTCGCTTGTTGGATTCTGTGGAGTATCTACCTGTTATCTTTTGGTAATTTTGTTGTTGAATGTGTAATTATCTGACTTCGGTTTTAGGGTATCGATGTTTGTTGCTCTTGTGGATTTAGGCTTTCGTTGAGCCACATTATATCTGCTGTTGTTTGCTTGTTTCTTTACATTGTGCCTAGATTACTTGTTTCGCACACATCCAGATGACTGTTTCACACACATCCTGACGACTGTTCTATAAGAAACCTTGTCAAGCACAACAATGTATATTGGCTGTTTTGCTTACATGGAAATGAAATTTTTTCTAGCTAAGCATAAAATCAGGGATAAATAGGTCATCATAAAATAGGACAAATTTTTTATCTGGATCCGGGTCATACCTAATCCAAACCCGGATAATTTGGGTGCTTATTTTAAATTTGTTGGTACTAAAGCATCTCCGATGGGAAAGCTCAGAAGCCGAATGTGAGTTTCTCAGCTTGGCTATGCCCAAATCCTATAGCCTATACCCTATCTGGGCAACTGGTTGGGTTGGAACTTTGAGCTTTGGGCTTTCTATTAGAATACTTTTGGCTATTGAGCTAGCACATTGGAGATGTTACTATTAACCTATATTAAATCATCATCATATCATCATCAAAGCTTATTTTCGAGATTTTCGGGGTCGGTTACATGGATTTTGGTTCTCCAAGCAATGCGATCTTCCCACATTTCCTCGTCTAATCTAAGCTCCATGGTATCTTCATTCACCGTCTTCATCCAAGTTTTCAACGGTCGTCCCCTCCGTCTACACCCTCCATTAACTTGCCAATCTAAACATTTTCTAATTGGCGCCGTGCTTGGTCTCCTCCACACATGACCAAACCAAGTTAAACGTCTTTCTCTAATTTTGTCCTCTATGGGCGCTACACCTAAGTATCTCCTAATTCTTTCATTTCGAATTTTATCCTTACGAGTTTTACCACACATCCACCTTAACATATGCATTTCTGCTATTGCCATCCTATGCGTGTGTTGTCCCATAGTAGCCCAACATTCTGAACCGTATAGCATGGCTGGTCGAACAATTGTCTTATAGCATTTCCCTTTTAGCCTTGCAGGCATCCTTCTATCGCATAGTACTCCTGACGCCATTCTCCATTTCAACCACCCAGCTTTAATCCTATGGTCTACATCTTCTCCAATAGCCCCATTCTTTTGAATTATAGATCCTAGATATCGAAAAGCCTCACACTCCGGGGCCTCGACACCTTCGATCTCAATTGCATTACTTCTCCCTCTTGGTTCACACCCAAAGTTGCACACTAGATACTCCGTCTTCGAACGACTAATTCTAAAACCTTTACTCTCTAAAGTCTCTCGCCACTTAACTAATTTCTGACCTAAACCTGCACTAGTCTCATCCATTAAGACAATATCATCTGCAAATAACATGCACCAAGGTACATCTTCTTGCAGATGTCTCGTCAACTCATCCATGACCAAAGCAAAGAGATATGGACTTAATGCCGACCCTTGATGTAGTCCTACTGACACTGAAAATTCACTAGACATCCCACCGACTGAGCGAACACTTGTTACAACCCCTTCATACATATCCTTAATGATATCGACATAACATTGAGACACTTTCTTCCTTTCAAGCACCCACCAAATTAACTCCCTGGGGACCCTATCATATGCTTTCTCCAGATCAATAAAAACCATATGCAAACTCTTACGTGCCTCTCGATATTTTTCTATGGTTTGCCTAAGCAGGAAGATGGCCTCCGTAGTAGACCTACCCGGCATAAATCCAAATTGATTTTCTGAAACCGTAGTCAAACTCCTAAGTCTTTGTTCGATAACTCTCTCCCAAAGTTTCATCGTATGACTCATAAGCTTTATCCCTCTGTAGTTCGAGCAATTCTGGATATCCCCTTTGTTCTTATAAATTGGTACCACAATGCTATGCCTCCATGAATCTGGCATTTTTCTAGTTTCCAAAATCCTATTAAAGAGCTTAGTTAGCCATTGAATCCCAACGTCTCCCAGACATTTCCATGCTTCAATTGGTATATCATCCGGTCCAACGGCCTTCCCTGTCTTCATTCTTTTTAAAGCTTCTCTCACCTCTGTGGCACTAACTCTGCGATGGAACACGCGATCTCTCCCTTCCTGTGAAGCATACCCCTCCAAGTTTAACTCCCCTACATGTGTTCCATTGAGTAGGTTCCAAAAGCAATCCTTCCATCTATCTAAAATCACTTTATCATGCATTAAAACTCTTCCATCCTCATGCTTAACACACTTAACATGACTCAAGTCCCTAGTTTTTTGTTCTCTAGCTTTAGCTATCTTGAAAATATCCTTCTCCCATTCCTTCGTACCTAGCCTATTATAAAGAGCATCATACGCTCTCTTCTTAGCTTCTCCTACTGCTCTACTACTCAACTTCTTAGCCTGCTTATAAAGCTCATAAGACTCTAGGCATCTATCTTTTTGCCACACCTTAAAGCATCTTTTCTTTTCCGCAATGGTCTGTTGCACATCAGCGTTCCACCACCATGTCTCCTTACCATAGAAACCTCCTCTTTTGGCCTGTCTTAGCTCTTCCTTCGCACATCGTCTTATTCGGTTTGCCAAATGTTCAAAAAGATCCGCGCTACTAGTCCTACCCTTTGGTTCTAGATTCTCCCAACCCTCTGAAACTGACTGGCCATCCAAAATCCTCTTTTTAAATCTTTGGCACACATCTCCTTGTAAGGTCCACCACTTAATTCTCGGTTTAACCTGTTCTACAGCAATACGACCGCTACTCTTAAGACAAAAATCGAGAACTAACAGCCTATGTTGGTTTGTCAGACACTCCCCTGGTATAACCTTACAATTTTTACACCTACTTAAATCGTGTCTCTTCACAAGAAAATAATCAATTTGACTTCTATTACGCTCACTCGCAAAGGTCACCAAGTGATCTTCCCTCTTCTTATAAAAAGTATTTACGATCCCAAAATCCTGAGCTAAAGCAAAATCTAGAATAGAAATCCCCGCAGTGTTTCGATCCCCAAAGCCTTGACCTCCATGTACCCTCTCATACCCAACTCTATCCGTACCGACATGACCATTCAAATCCACGCCTAGGAAAACCCTATCGGAAGAGGGAATTCCAAGAACTAACTCCTCTAAAGAGTCCCAAAAATCCTTCTTAGTCTCCTCGTCCAAACCCACTTGGGGTGCATACACACTAATAACATGCACTATCTCTAGTTCTAAAGCTAATTTAATACTTATGATTCTATCCCCAAACCTCATAACATCGACTACTGTATCCTTAAAAACTTTATCTACCACTATTCCCACTCCGTTCCTAGTGCCATCTTTACCAGAATAGAAGAGTTTGAACCCTCCTCCTAAATCTTTAGCCTTATTCCCTTTCCCTTTTGTCTCTTGAAGACAAACTATGTTTACTTTCCTCCTACGCAGGGCATCCACTAATTCTATTGTCTTTCCCGTCAAGGTTCCTATGTTCCAAGAGGCCAATCTAATCATTCTATCTCTAGCTCTTACCTGGACTAGCTTCTTTACTCGCCCCCGTCCAGAATGGTGCGAGAACCCTTGCCTATTTAACACTACAGCCGGGCGCCGCTGCAGCGCGCCTTGCTCATTTGTCACTACACCCGAGCGTAGGTGCAGCGCGTCGCTTATAGCGGGGGACGCCCTATCCTTCTGCATTAATCTTTTTGAACCAACTATTAAGAGCATCTCCAATGGTAAAGTTAAAATGAGGATCAATCATCCCCCATTTTAATCAAAAGCTAAATTTAGGGGTTTTTCTGTTTTTTGATTACTTCAATCGCATCCTCCATTTTAACTTTTTTTCATCATTATTTAAATATATTTTTCATTTTTTCATTCCCTATTCCTTTTGTTTTGATTTTTTAATTTAAAAATTAAAGATTTGGAATCTTTTAATGATATTTCAAATTTTAGGGGATGGTTGGTTGCCCCTAAATTTAGGGGCAAATTAAATATGAAGTTAAAATGGGGAATGGTTTAGGGGATCCATAAGAACATGCAATTTCTCACATGAGACCCCTAAAATAGCTAAGCGATCCATTGGATATGCTCTAAGGTGACCTTCATAACATTTGTGTAATACAATAAAGAGGATATGATTTGTTGATGCTTGTCATCTAGACTATAATATTACTTTGGCAGCTGGTTGGCATCGAAACTTCATACAATCCACATGCCATGTCTAAGATCATTAGTTAAGCCAAAATATTGTCACCGAAGTCAATGGCAACGACTTTAAATCTACAAAGAAACTTGCATCGACAAACAATTGCAAATTAAATAATGTGTTGCATATAATTTTTTTGGTTATAATAAAAAAGTTATATTTATAATATAATCTCAATTTCAAAATATAATTTCAATCATATTTATCTCACGAAAAATGAATTTTAAGGTCAATTTTTTCACAAAATAGACTATTTAGGTATCGTAGTTGATGTAATGACTAATTTGTGTATATTTTTATACTTTTATGACCGACAATGACTATTTTATTAACTTATATTAACTCATAAAATTATATGACATATTTACCTTTCTTTAAAAAAAAAAAAATCTAATTTTATACTTTTATGACCAACAAGGATTTTTTTATTATTAATTATTCTATTTTTTTTATAATATTACCCTTAACCCCTCCCACCTCATGCCGCTGGTAGGTATCAACATTAACTATTCTAATTATGAAAAAATTATAAGTTTTTTTAAGTTTTCATTGACTAACAAGTAAATCAAATTATTATGCTAAGGTTTAGTAAACTTTTCATAATTTAGTTAATGATGATTAGAAATTTGGTGTTAATTAATTAATAAAATCAATTTGATTAATTTGTCATAACTTTTTACATTCCAATGGAATTATAACCAAGGATTGTGATTTCGTTTTTCGAGTTAATTTCGGTCTACTGATTTTAAGAAATATTTCGATGTGTAAAGAAAAAACGTAAAAATTTCGAGGATAAATTAAATATATATAATGAATTTCAAGAATATATTAAATATGTGAAAAATAAGATGTAAGTAAATAAATGTATTAAACACATTAAATGAAAACAAAATACCTATAATTAGAAAATCAGGGTTAGTTTAAAAAATCAATATATAAGTAGAAGAAATATTAATTAGAAAATTAGGGGGTGGTTTAAAAATCAATAATTAATTAGAATAAATGATAATTAGAAAAAAAAACTCAAAATTTACGAAAAAACCCAAAATGTTTCGAAAAATGTAATTTTTAGTAGTTGTTTTTTGTACTTTTACGAAAAAATAAGAAATTTATGAAAAACCTCAAAATCTTTCGAAAAAAAAACCCTTAAAAAAATGTAAATTTTCTTTTCGTAATTAAAAAAAAACGAAAATTTTGATGAAATTTTGCGAAATCACAATCTACCATTGCCACACTTACAACTTTTTTGTTGATTTTTTATTTTTTTTAGCATTAATGGTCCTAAGTATTGTAGGTAGAAAAGAAACTCGACACAAAGAGTATCTAAGAAATTAAAAAAAAATCATTAATAAAGAAAGTCATTGTTGGTCATAAAAGTCTAAAATTAGGTTTTTTTTTTATTTTTTTCGAAATGATAAATATGTCATATAACTTTATGAGTTAACCCGGGTTAATGAAATAGTCATTGTTGGTCATAAAAGTATAAAAATAGGTATAAATTAGCTATTACATCAACTATAGTATCTAAATTGTCTATTTTGTGAAAAAGTAGGTCCTAAAAGTCATTTTCCGTTTATCTTATTTTGTTTGATTAATGAGTTAACAAAATAACCAAAATAGTAGACGCCCCTATCTTGACAATTTTGTATTTCATGTTAGTTTTCTTAGTTATCATTCTTTTTTCTATTTCTTTTTTATCCTCCCAACCCCGTGCCGCCGACTGATTTCAAATTCGGGACGTGTGATTCCATCTGCCATACCTCTGTCAACTCAGCTGGTACATTATTTAACAATTTTCACTAATTGGTGTATATTTTTCATATCGCATACTCAAATGGATTCGATTTAATGGTTCCGGACCCACTAAAACTCCGTGACCCAACTCGATTAATAAGCAAATCTCTTCAAGATCTTTTTAGCAAATCTATTCAAAATCCAAAAAAAAAAAAAAAAAATTGTAAGAAATTTCTATAAATGAGAAGCCATCTATTGTTTAAGAAATCTTTTAAACCATCTTTTAGGAAATCTCTATAAATGAGAAACCATCTTTTACAAAAATATTTTAAAAAATCTATTTGGTAACTAAATAGCATGCAAACCATTTGTGTCTCTTAAATGAGAAAAAGTTGGATTTCTTACAGGGTGTACTTTTAAAGTCCCAATACACCTTTGGGCTATAAGTTTGCAGCAAAATATTTAAGGTAATAAAAACTTATTGCTTAAATTAAATCATAGGAAATTAAAAATCTTTCACATTGCATTTAAGTAAACCATTGAACAATTCTTCAATTTTTAACCTCTTTTAAATGAGGAAATAACAAATTCTATGTGATATCCTACAAAGTTGTTCAAGAATTTAAACCATTGACATTAACTCTTTTCTATTGAAATATTTGAAACTTGAAATCTTCACCATTTAATTACATCATTGACCTATTATCAAAAACAAAAATTACATCATTAATCCAATTTGACAATTTATTCTGGTCTCTCTAACAAAAAGAAACAAACATTTAACATTCTTTTGTTTTGAGGTTTCAAATAATATCTCATAAAAAAAATTATCGATATCCTCAATGAAATTTTAAATAAAATTTTTATCCAACCACAAAAATTTTGGGAGAATTTTTGGTTAATCGTATTTATTTGAAAGTTTACAAAAATCAAGCTTTTGTTTATTCAACCCCTAGTTAAGTTAAACTTTTGTGATTATATGTGGAGCGTTGCAAAAACCATTTTTTTTTCTAAAATTTTTCTTCAACAATCTAAAGTGTAAGTTTCATTGTTGCTACCTCTTACATCTTGAAAGACTTTATTGATAAATATATAACTAATTCTTTATTTTATAAATATATGTGTGATAAATATATGAAAGAATAATGCTACAATTTTTATTATTTTCCAAAATTTAAACTTTATAATGACAAAATATTCGTTCACGCGTTTTTCGGTTTTTCCTAACGCTCACTCACGTGTTTCTCGTAACGCTCGCTCACGTGTTTCTCGTAACGCTCGCTCACGTGTTTTTGGTAACGCACTTTTGTCGCAATAGCTCCAAAACCACGGTATATAAATTTAGTCTTCTCCAGTTCTATCACTTTATTCTGGCATACTAGTAGTGGTATTTAATATAACTTTATGAGTTAACCCGGGTTAATGAAATAGTCATTGTTGGTCATAAAAGTATAAAAATAGGTATAAATTAGCTATTACATCAACTATAGTATCTAAATTGTCTATTTTGTGAAAAAGTAGGTCCTAAAAGTCATTTTCCGTTTATCTTATTTTGTTTGATTAATGAGTTAACAAAATAACCAAAATAGTAGACGCCCCTATCTTGACAATTTTGTATTTCATGTTAGTTTTCTTAGTTATCATTCTTTTTTCTATTTCTTTTTTATCCTCCCAACCCTGTGCCGCCGGTCGATTTCGAATTCGGGACGTGTGATTCCATCTGCCATACCTCTGTCAACTTAGCTGGTACATTATTTAACAATTTTCACTAATTGGTGTATATTTTTCATATCGCATACTCAAATGGATTCAATTTAATGGTTCCGGACCCACTAAAACTCCGTGACCCAACTCGATTAATAAGCAAATCTCTTCAAGATCTTTTTAGCAAATCTATTCAAAATCCAAAAAAAAAAATAAAAAAATTGTAAGAAATTTCTATAAATGAGAAACCATCTATTGTTTAAGAAATCTTTTAAACCATCTTTTAGGAAATCTCTATAAATGAGAAACCATCTTTTACAAAAATATTTTAAAAAATCTATTTGGTAACTAAATAGCATGCAAACCATTTGTGTCTCTTAAATGAAAAAAAGTTGGATTTCTTACAGGGTGTACTTTTAAAGTCCCAATACACCTTTGGGCTATAAGTTTGCAGAAAAATATTTAAGGTAATAAAAACTTATTGCTTAAATTAAATCATAGGAAATTAAAAATCTTTCACATTGTATTTAAGTAAACCATTGAACAATTCTTCAATTTTTAACCTCTTTTAAATGAGGAAATAACAAATTCTATGTGATATCCTACAAAGTTGTTCAAGAATTTAAACCATTGACATTAACTCTTTTCTATTGAAATATTTGAAACTTGAAATCTTCACCATTTAATTACATCATTGACCTATTATCAAAAACAAAAATTACATCATTAATCCAATTTGACAATTTATTCTGGTCTCTCTAACAAAAAGAAACAAACATTTAACATTCTTTTGTTTTGAGGTTTCAAATAATATCTCATAAAAAAAATTATCGATATCCTCAATGAAATTTTAAATAAAATTTTTATCCAACCACAAAAATTTTGGGAGAATTTTTGGTTAATCGTATTTATTTGAAAGTTTACAAAAATCAAGCTTTTGTTTATTCAACCCCTAGTTAAGTTAAACTTTTGTGATTATATGTGGAGCGTTGCAAAAACCATTTTTTTTTCTAAAATTTTTCTTCAACAATCTAAAGTGTAAGTTTCATTGTTGCTACCTCTTACATCTTGAAAGACTTTATTGATAAATATATAACTAATTCTTTATTTTATAAATATATGTGTGATAAATATATGAAAGAATAATGCTACAATTTTTATTATTTTCCAAAATTTAAACTTTATAATGACAAAATATTCGTTCACGCGTTTTTCGGTTTTTCCTAACGCTCACTCACGTGTTTCTCGTAACGCTCGCTCACGTGTTTCTCGTAACGCTCGCTCACGTGTTTTTGGTAACGCACTTTTGTCGCAATAGCTCCAAAACCACGGTATATAAATTTAGTCTTCTCCAGTTCTATCACTTTATTCTGGCATACTAGTAGTGGTATTTAATATAACTTTATGAGTTAACCCGGGTTAATGAAATAGTCATTGTTGGTCATAAAAGTATAAAAATAGGTATAAATTAGCTATTACATCAACTATAGTATCTAAATTGTCTATTTTGTGAAAAAGTAGGTCCTAAAAGTCATTTTCCGTTTATCTTATTTTGTTTGATTAATGAGTTAACAAAATAACCAAAATAGTAGACGCCCCTATCTTGACAATTTTGTATTTCATGTTAGTTTTCTTAGTTATCATTCTTTTTTCTATTTCTTTTTTATCCTCCCAACCCTGTGCCGCCGGTCGATTTCGAATTCGGGACGTGTGATTCCATCTGCCATACCTCTGTCAACTTAGCTGGTACATTATTTAACAATTTTCACTAATTGGTGTATATTTTTCATATCGCATACTCAAATGGATTCGATTTAATGGTTCCGGACCCACTAAAACTCCGTGACCCAACTCGATTAATAAGCAAATCTCTTCAAGATCTTTTTAGCAAATCTATTCAAAATCCAAAAAAAAAATAAAAAAATTGTAAGAAATTTCTATAAATGAGAAACCATCTATTGTTTAAGAAATCTTTTAAACCATCTTTTAGGAAATCTCTATAAATGAGAAACCATCTTTTACAAAAACATTTTAAAAAATCTATTTGGTAACTAAATAGCATGCAAACCATTTGTGTCTCTTAAATGAGAAAAAGTTGGATTTCTTACAGGGTGTACTTTTAAAGTCCCAATACACCTTTGGGCTATAAGTTTGCAGCAAAATATTTAAGGTAATAAAAACTTATTGCTTAAATTAAATCATAGGAAATTAAAAATCTTTCACATTGCATTTAAGTAAACCATTGAACAATTCTTCAATTTTTAACCTCTTTTAAATGAGGAAATAACAAATTCTATGTGATATCCTACAAAGTTGTTCAAGAATTTAAACCATTGACATTAACTATTTTCTATTGAAATATTTGAAACTTGAAATCTTCACCATTTAATTACATCATTGACCTATTATCAAAAACAAAAATTACATTGTTAATCCAATTTGACAATTTATTCTGGTCTCTCTAACAAAAAGAAACAAACATTTAACATTCTTTTGTTTTGAGGTTTCAAATAATATCTCATAAAAAAAATTATCGATATCCTCAATGAAATTTTAAATAAAATTTTTATCCAACCACAAAAATTTTGGGAGAATTTTTGGTTAATCGTATTTATTTGAAAGTTTACAAAAATCAAGCTTTTGTTTATTCAACCCCTAGTTAAGTTAAACTTTTGTGATTATATGTGGAGCGTTGCAAAAACCATTTTTTTTTCTAAAATTTTTCTTCAACAACTTAAAGTGTAAGTTTCATTGTTGCTACTTCTTACATCTTGAAAGACTTTATTGATAAATATATAAATATATAACTAATTCTTTATTTTATAAATATCTATGTGATAAATATATGAAAGAATAATGCTACAATTTTTATTATTTTCCAAAATTTAAACTTTTTAATGACAAAATACTCGTTCACGCGTTTTTCCTAACGCTCACTCACGTGTTTCTTGTAACGCTCGCTCATGTGTTTCTCGTAACGCTCGCTCACGTGTTTTTGGTAACGCGCTTTTGTCGCAATAGCTCCAGAACCACGGTATGTAAATTGAGTCTTCTCCAGTTCTATAACTTTGTTCTGGCATACTAGTAGTGGTATTGAGATGCATTGAGCATTTTTCATTTAGCAGTAGGTATTCTCGTCGACTCAACATTCGTGTCTGTTGAAGTGAAGAACAATGATACAATGGTAATATTTTTTCCTTTAATCTCGATGCAATTTAGAATTTTTGTTGTTCATCGTATCTGTTTGAACTTTACCGATTAAAGTAGATCTTGAAACATGAATGTCGACATTGCAAACTTTCAAATTTAGCACTTGTTAGCCTAATCTACATGTATAGGTACTTAATTTTATAAAAATCTCGCATAAATTCAATTTAGGGCTATAAAAGTTGATTATTGGTGATGTATTAGAAATGATATCTAATTTGTATCTTTTCAGCGATAAAAATTCAATTTAGGGTGCCAATGGCATGACTGCTCAACGGTTAGAGCTTGGCGGATGGTACCACTAGGTCATGGGTTCAAACCCAGCTTGCGGCATCTTTATGCCTTTCAAAAAAAAAAAAAAAAAATTCAATTTAGGGCTATAAAAGTTGATTATCGGCGATGTATTAGAAATGATATCTAATTTGTATCTTTTCAGCGATAATCTTTATATGTATGTGTTTACTAACAAATAAACATCTTCTCCTGGTAACATGAATCAATAGAGGAATCATTGGAAAAAAAAAGTCCTATGGGATAAGTTAGAAGAGTTTTTTTTTTAGAGAGTTAAACCTAAATTGTCGACCACTAGTCTCACTTTTTTTTTTTTTTTTAAACAAGGGTAGGATCCTGATGCTCAATTGTTGAATATATTGCTCAAATTCACGGTGAAATTAGATGGTTCAAAATTAAAGTTAACTATTGTTTAGTATATTTTTAATTTTAATTAGAAAGTAAAAAAAAAAAAAAATTAAACCTTAAAGTTTCATTCACATGTTTGTAACTCTTATATGTCAAAATAGCTTCGCAATCAGCTTATACAAATATAATCTTTTCTGATTTTATCATTTTGTTTCAGTACTGGAAGTGACACGAGAAGTATTGAACGATTCTAAAAGGAGTTGTTGGGATTCTTATCAACTATCTTCGACATCCGTGTTTGTCAAAGAAAACTACAAGATATACAATGGTAGTATTTTTCCCTTCAATCTTAATGCGACTTACGTGTTTTGATGTTTTATTGTATGAGTGAATAAACCGCATTAGATATTGAAACTTGAAATATCAACATTATAAACCTAAAATCAAGTTTTTATATAGCCTGAGAGAAACATACTAATTATCCATACAAAACTTGCATAAAAATTGCTTTATTAAATTTAGGGCTTTACAAGTCGATATTATTATTTTGTACTAGTAATGCTATCTTAATTCTATCTATGCGACTACGATCATGATAAGTAAGCGTTTATTAACAAATAAAGAAACATGCATTTTCAAATGTTAACATCACTTACTCATTCATGGCGATTTAACGAAGAATTGAGCCCATAAACTCTTATGTAATTCATAACCATTTTATGGATCCATTCGAAATTTGGATATTCTGGATTACAACTATTCATATTATATTATAGTTTTGAACTTTAATTGCTTTGTGGTAAAGCAGGGTAACAGTCGGCCATCATCTTCAAATTCTCCACAAAATGCTAAACCTAAACTTGAATTAGAAGGATATAAGGTACTCCAGTTGTTATAGTTTTGAATCAATATTATATTAGATACTAGTGTATTAAGGAGTTGCTACGTGTATCCTACTGTTTTGTTTGGTCTCTCAACTTTATCTTTTAGATTTAACTTTTAAAAATTGCTTGATGTACCGAACCATATTTTGTTAATGCAATATATATATATGTTACTCATGTTGTTGATTTGGGACTTTGTATGAAGGATTCCTAATATAAATGTGTGGATGTGAGTGTTTTTTTTTTTTTTTTTTTTTTTTTATAGGTTTTGAAGCAATTTTTTTAATATGATATAATAGTTGCAACAATTTCAAAATTTATATATTCATTTATATTTTTAATTTAATTATTTTTTATACGTATTTGTCATGTCACCCTTAATGAACACATTTAACGAATACATGTCTGCATTTTAGTTTTATAGTTTATAGATAATGGTTACTTTTGTTTTTTCATTCAAGAACCAATTAACGCTCCTAAACGAGAAAATTTCGACTCCAAATGATTTTTATTAAAAAAATGATAAGTCAGTGTTACATACAATAAGTTGGTGCAACAAAGTCGAAACATCTCAAACTATCGATGTAACAAAGAGTCGGTGTAATCGAGCCAAATAGTCGAGTACATATAGCAACTCCCTTGTATTATTATAACTACTAAAATACGTCATCCACTATTAACTTTGTGTTTAGCTAACAAGATGTTTTATTTTTGAACAGCATGGCAGAAAACCAAACAAAGACAAGATATCTATTTTTGATGTCTTAGAAAATGCTTGGAGGAAGTTCAAGGAAAAAGAAAATGAAGTAATCTCTAACATGTTCATACTTTTAATATATATGTTTTCGTAATGGTAGTAGTTAGTTTAATTGTTTTGATAATCAAATAAAAAAATTGTTAGCTTTCATACTGGATTAAAGAGAAAATTCTATCTCATTCATTCATCTCAAATGTACACTACACAACTGTTTATATAGACAGATCAAGAAGAGACTTGTTGTCAAAACAGACTTATAACAAACTTCCTAACAACATATAAAACGCATGACTTATGACCATGACTAATAGCTAAGTATGCTTAACATCCCCCCTCAAACTAAGCGTACAATCATCAACTACACTTAATTTGCGACGAAGCAACAAGAATCTGGTATTGCCAAGTGCCTTAGTAAATATATCAGCAACCTGATCAGTAGCAGGAATGTGATGAACATGAATAAGCTTGCGAGCAACCTTCTCACGTACAAAGTAAACATCAATCTCAATGTGCTTAGTCCTAGAGTGAAGAACAAGATTGGCATTAAGCATCACAGTACTCTTGTTGTCACACCAGATGGCAGGAGTAGAACAATCAATTTTCAGTTCATGAAACAGAGATCTCAACCAAGTAAGTTCAGCAGTAACCGATGCAAGGCTTCTATACTCCGCTTCTGTACTGCTCCTGGATACAACACTCTGTTTCTTTGATGACCAAGAAATGAGATTAGCTCCCAAATATACACAATACCTAGATGTAGACCTTCGATCATTAGGATCCGATGCCCAGTCAGCATCACAAAAACCAGATAGTTGAAAAGAAGGAGTAGGACTAATATGAAGACCAAGATTAGGAGTAGCCTTGAGATATCGCAGAATTCTTCACTACCCTCCAATGTGACTCAAGGGGATTCTGCATGAATTGACAAACACGATTTACTGAATAAGCAAGTTCAGGTCTGGTGATGGTAGCATATTGGAGAGCACCAACAATACTTCTATATAATTGTACATCTTTGACTGGATCACTACCAGTAGCAAATAACTTTTCACCACTGCTCATGGGAGTAGACAACCCATTAGCATATTGCATCTTAGCCCGACACAATAAATCAGTTATGTATTTTGACTGGGATAGGAACAATCCATTCTTAGTATGTTGAACCTAAATACCAAGGAAGTAATGAACAAGTCCCAAATTCTTCAATGAAAATTGTGCATTCAATTTATGAATAAGCTGAGAAACAATATTTGAGTCAGCTCTAGTAACTAGGATATCATCAACATACACCAGAAGAAAGATTGGAGATGGAGAATGTCTGATGAACAAAGATGAATCAGACTTAGTAGAAACAAAACCAAGCTGTAGAAGGGTATGTCTGAGCTTATCAAACCAAGCCCGAGGAGCCTGCTTGAGGCCATATAAAGCCTTATATATGAAGTTTGCAAACAGCAGTAGGACGAGAAGAATCAATGAAGTCAGGAGGTTGCATCATGTAGACTTCTTCCTGTAGATCTTCATTTAAAAACGCATTGTTGACATCTAGTTGAAAAATTGACCACCCATATGTGACTGCCACCGAGAGCATCACTCTGATTGTAGTTGATTTAACAACCGGACTGAAGGTTTCAGCATAATCAAACCCAGCCACTTGTTGAAATCCACGAGCCACCAATCGAGCTTTGTATCTATGTACTGATCCATCAGCATTTTCTTTTACCTTAAACAACCACTTACAGCCAACAACTGACCTATGCTGTGGCATATCAACCAAAGACCATGTATCATTTCTCATCAATGCTAGGTACTCATCTTGCATCGCAGAGAACCAGTGAGGAGTGTCTAAGGCTTCAACCAGACTTGCAGGTTCAGCTGAAGTCAAGTATACTTTTGGCTTGTATATACCAGCCTTAGATCTAGTAATCATAGGATGACTAGGAGTAACATGAGTAGTATGATGATCAATCGAAGAAGCAACATTAGAAGCATTATTAGAATCAGCATTGGAAGTAACATTAGGACTAACATGAAGACAAGGACTAGGACTAGGCTGGTCAGAATGATGAAGGACAACATTAGGACTAGGACTAGGAATAGAATGGTCAGAGATAGGGAAAAGAGAACCCAATGGACTATGAGAAGAAGCACGGTTTGAACTAGATGATGTGCTATCAGTAGGTGGAGCAGAAAAATTAATTGAAGCAGGAATATCAGTAGTAGGACAGAGACCAGAGGAGAGTGAATTAGTACTCCATTTTGAATAAGGAAACTGACTCTCATTAAACACTACATCACGAGAGATGTAAACCCGACCTGTGGATGACACACACTTATACCCTTTATGTTGAGAACTGTACCCAAGAAACACACATTCAGCTGACCTAAACTGGAGTTTATTAGAGTTGTAGGGTCTAGTGTTTGGAAAGCAAGAACAGCCGAATACTTTTAGATTGTGATAATCTGGAACTTTGTGATAAAGAGTTTCATAAGGATACTGTCCCTTAAGAACAGTGGAAGGAACACAATTGAGAAGAAAAACTGAAGTGCGGACTGCTTCATCCCAGAATTTTAGGGGAAGAGAGGCATGAGCAAGGAGTGTTAGGGCTGACTCAACAATGTGGCGATGTTTTCTTTCAGCAATGCCATTTTGTTGATGAGTAGTTGGGCAAGCAAGGCGATGGGATATACCATGTTGATTGAGAAACTTCGAAAAGGACCTATATTCCCCTCCCCAATCTGACTGAATACATTTTATTGGAAGTCCAAACTCTAATTCAACCTGAGCCTTGAACTTAAGGAAAGTGGGATAGGCATCAGATTTGTTTTGCAACAAGAAAACCCAAGTGAAACGACTAAATGCATCAATGAAGTGTATATAATATTTGTAACCACAAGAGGATATAGTTGAAGCAGGACCCCATAGGTCAGTGTGTATAAGTTCTAATGGCTTGGTATACACAGTAGAAGATTTGGAAAAAGGAAGTTTATGAATCTTACCCAAGCAACAAGAAGGACAAACATCCATATTGACATTATTGTGAACAACAATATTACACTTTGTAAGAATCTTTTGTATAATAAGAAATGCAGGGTGACCAAATCTAGCATGCCAAATGGACAAGGAAGAAGATGGCTTAGACACAATCATATTTATACAAGCAATAGAACAAGCTGGAATGCTTTGATAGGTGCTGAAATTACTATCTGGTCTACTGACTGAACTGGATTGCTTGTTGACATTGCTATCTGGTCTACTGAAATTGCTGAAATTGCTATCTGGTCTACTGACTGAACTGAATTGCTTGCTAAAATTGCTGGAAGAACTATTGTTTGGAATGTATTGAGATGTTGACTTGGAAATAGAATGCACAAACTTGGAATCAGGAAGAGGCATAGACGGAAACACATAGAGACCATTCTTAAGTTTCCCTTCCAAGAGTGTTTGGCGTGTGACCTGATATTTGACAAAACAGAGATCAGGATGAAATTCAAAGAAGACCTTATTATCCCTAGCAAACCTAGACACGCTTAAGAACATGTTTAAGGTGCAATACTCTTGAGGAGTCAGAAGATAAAAGAGTGGCCAAAGGGGCTGTGGTCGAGTGGTTAAGGAATTGTGGACTTGTTCCACAGATCCTTGCTTCGAGACCCACTGGAGGCATCTTTATTTCGGGGTGATATTCGACCCGTAGGTCGCATCTCGGGAGTAGGTTACGGATCCTATGCTGAAAAAACCGGCTTGCCTTTCAAAAAAAAATAAAATAAATAAAAATATAAAAAAAGAAGAAGATAAAAGAGTGGACTGACCAATATTTTCGATTTGCAAAGCAGATCCATCGCCAACAAAAAGTTGATCATTGCCATGATACGGGATAGGATTCATCAAGTTCTGATGGTATGGAGTACAATGGTCAGTTGCTCCTGAGTCTGGATACCACCTACTGTCAATGGTCGTAGAAGGAACACTTGCAGAATCAGATGAATCAGGCCTCCAAGTTGATTGCATATGTTGACTGGTTGAAGCAGAGTACGCATGTCTTGGAGCACCAGGACCAGAGAATTGTTGAGATGAGTTTCCCGAACTAGGACCAGAAGAATAAGAGATCTGTGAATTGGAATTCCACGGATTTGATACATTACTATCAAACCTATTATAACATTTGAAAGCTAGATGTCCAATTTTGCCACATATTTGGCACTGAGGACGATTGGAGTTATAGCCAGATCCAGTTCCAGATGGTCTAAAGCCTCCCCCAGATCCAGATCTTGCACCCCTGGGATTATATGGAGCTCTAGAGTTAGGTCTCCAACCTTGTGAGCTTGACACAAATGATCTAGGTGAAGGTTTGTAAGATGTATGCGCCACATTCACATTCACAGAACCAGAGATATCAAGATCTCTCATGTGTCTTTCAATTCTTGCTTCTTGAGCAAGCAAAAGAGATTCAACTTCTACAACACTATAATCATCAGATCTAGAACTCACAGATACTACAAACATATCATAAAGCTGTGGTAAGCCATCAAAGATGGCATTAACATGATCTTTTTGAGAGAGCTGATGTCCTACAGAAGCCAGTTGATCAATAATGGACTTGAGTTTCAGCAAATATGCATTGACAGAGAGATCTCCTTTCTTGAGATTTTGAAGTTGAGTTCTAAATTGTGATATCTTAGCTACGGTTTGTGAATTGAAGAATGTTTCAAGAACATACCAAATGTGCTCTGATGTTTCACATCCTACCAGCCTTGTGAGTAGAGATTCTGTCATGGAGGAAAGAAGCCAAGAAAACAACAATTGATCTTGTTGTTCCCAGATGAGAAAGTCTGAACTAACATTATTGTTGATTTGATCTTCAGTAGAGAGAAATCGTGATGGAGGTGAAGTTTTATCAATGAACTTCTGAAGTTTATGCCCTCGAATGGTTGCCAAGACTTGTTGTTTCTACAGCAAATAGTTGTTTTCATTCAACTTGACAGACAGAGCATGTGTGAACATCACTGGTCTTAACTCTGTTGAAGCATTGGAAAATGTTGCATCTGCCATTAGAACTATTGAGAGGAATTGAAAAGAAGAAGAAGAAGAAAGAAATGGAAGAGCTCTGATACCATGTTAGCTTTCATACTGGATTAAAGAGAAAATTCTATCTCATTCATTCATCTCAAATGTACAGTACACAACTGTTTATATAGACAAATCAATAAGAGACTTGCTGTCAAAACAGACTTATAACAAACTTCCTAACAACATATAAAACGCATGACTTATGACCATGACTAATAGCTAAGTATGCTTAACAATCCGTATTTTTTTGTCATATAAGGGTGTGCTTGTTTTCTTTAGTTCAAATTTCATTAAATTAGATCCCACGATTATGAAAGTTCAGAGCTGAACTCATTTTTTTTTAAAAAAAATTTTGTGGAAAAAGAAATTTTTTCATACGGAAGCAAAGAGTGGCATCCGTCCACTTCCTTTGTCGCCGGTTGAGAGAGCCGTAAAACAATTAGGGATTTGGTTCTAGGTCGTCTCGACAGAGATGTGGGATATGTAAACCAAAATGTTGAGTGGGGATAACATATAGGTGAAAATATGCGAATTTAACTATGGTTAGGACTTAGGTCATTTTGTACTTGAGAGACAGAGTATTGAGTTGTTTGCCACCTAAAAATGAAACTCCCCCACCAAGTTTTTTCATCACTGTGACTGTGGGAGCGATAGCAGACGAAAAGAGAGAACTGAAACAAGAAACAGAGTAGTGTGTGTGAGAGTGAGGTCCATACAATGCTTCAAAACCCCCACACCCTTTGATTCTTCTTCCCTTGTCTGACGATTCCAGATTGAGGGTTTCATCAATCCATCAGAGCACAATCTGTAATCTTGGTAAGTTTCAACCCCATTCATTGTTATCACTCTCTGATTGCTCGTTCAAGGGTACTTCTTCAATCTGATTGTTTTGTTGATTTTTTATGTCTGGGGTTTTATCTTTTGATGAACTGATGAGATTTCTGTGTCTGGGTATTATTGATTGTGGTTGTATTGATGAAATTGGCCTGTTTGGATGAATGTGCATCTTGTAAAATGCATCTTCTCTTGATTTTAATGTCTGGGTAGGGTTTATTTTAGTGTTGCATGGACGAAATTGGCTTTTTTGGATGAATGGGTATCTTGTAAAAGGCATATTCTGTTGATTTTAGTGTTTGGGTAGGGTTTATTTTAGTGTTGCATGGTTGACATTGGCTTGTCTGGATGAATAGATATCTTTTAAAAAGCATCTTCTGTTGATTTTAGTGTCTGGGTAGGCTTTATACAGTGTTGCATGGATTAAATTGGCTTGTTTGGATGAATGGGTATCTTTTGAAAGGCATCTTTTGTTGATTGTAATGTCTGGGTAGGGTTTGTTTTGATGAATTTGAGTGGTTTGGTTGCAGGAATACAATAGAGGACCTGCGCTTCCAGTTCCTGAAGGTACTACTCTTACCCCCTCCCCCCCAATTTTGGTAGCTAAGAGTGATTGTAATTGTTGTTTTAGTGTTGGGGTTTCTACTTGAATTGTTGTTTCTTGTGATTTGATAAGATTGATTTAGTGGTTCTCTTAGGATGTTATGTTTTGGTTTAACCAATGTATTAAGGAAAAACAGTCAAATCAAAGAAAGGGGAGAGGAAATAAAGAGGGAAAATTTTGAGCAGTTGAGGTTGAAAATGATGACCATGTCCTTTTTAATTTTCCATGGAAAATATTCTTTTGAAAACATCTGTTTTTCCGTTTGACTAGTCTTTCTTCTATTTTCTTCATCTTCTTAGACTACTAATTTTTTTTCCCTATCATCTGTGGGTAAGGTTTTGGGAAATCATTTTTTTCTCAGAAAAAGAAAGAAAAAAAAAAAACCTCAACATCTATTTGTCTCGCATGAAAATCTAATCGAAAGTCAGTTTTCATTTGTAAAATTGGGTGGGTCACTGTTAAAACATGCTGATTTTCACAATCAACTTGAGAAAATTATTCGATCCAACGCCCTTTCTAAGAGAACATTTGTCTAATGAATGAGAAAATTAGGCTTTCCCAACTTTTTTTGGGAAAAGTGGAGGAGAATGAGCAAGTCCTATTTTCTACTCCACGAGAAAGTCAATTATCATGGTTCACTTATACCGTGTTTTGTTGCCTTGGAAAAGTTTTAAAGGAAAAAAAAAATCCAAAATTTATCACTTGATTCACATGCAAACAAGGTATGCTTTGTGAAATTTGTAAAAAAATTCTGTTGATATTTCTAAGAAAAGTGAAAACAAGGTATCTTGATGTATGATTTTTACAAATGACAATGACTTCTATCATTACTCTTGTGAATATTTAAGGATTTTACCAGGAAATTTTCCTATGCAACCAAACATAGCTTCAGTGTCAAATATATATATATTTCTCCTTTTTTATATTTTATATTTTCTTTGTTTTAATTTCTTGGATAATTAGCGCTGATTTTTTACCACATTGAAAATTTACAGGTGGAGTGTGGACTGAAATTGACGGCTTTCAATATTTTCTTCTGCCTTACATAACGCCGGAAATGAGAGCTAAGGGTAATAATAGGGTTAATAGTACTCAATTAACAACTTCTTTATGGGTTCAAGAAAAAGGAAATAGAAATAAAAGAAAATTCTTGTCTGATCCACCTCTAGGTGATCCAAACAAGCTTGGCTCTTGTTCTCAGACTGAGCATCCTAATTATGAATTCTCTGCTGAGGGATCCCAAAGCACCGCAAGTCCTGAACAATACTGTTTGTGTCAAATGGGTTGTTTTAACCAAGACGTTCCCGATGCTTTTCAACTTGAAGTCAAGGTGTCTGGGTCTGAAAAATCGTCTATGGTCGACTCAGGCCAGCTTAGAGAGGAACTTGGACTAGAGGACTTTCCAGATGCTGATTGGAGTGATCTTACAGAAAGCCAGCTGCAAGAACTTTGCTTGAACAACTTGGATATGATCTTCAAGAGTGCAATTAAGAAGATTGCTGCTTGTGGGTATGCTGAGGATGTGGCGATGAAGGCTGTTTTGAGGGCTGACCTTTGCTATGGATGTAAGGACACTGTGTCCAATATTGTTGATAATACAATAACCTTTTTGAAAAGTGGCCAAGAGATTGATGCGGTGAAAGACCACTTGTTTGAGAATCTGGAGCAGCTGGAGAAGTATATATTGGCAGAGATGGTTTGCGTGCTTCGAGAGATCAGACCATTCTTCAGCACTGGTGATGCTATGTGGTGCCTGCTGATGTCTGATATGAATGTTTCTCATGCCTGTGCAATGGAGGGTGATCCCCTGAATGGTTTAGGCAGTAATGAGACCTCAGGGTCCAGTTCCTCTGTTTCTGCTTCAATGCAGATGAAATCGAATGCTAATAGCTCTGAAGAGAAATCTCTTAATGTTGAAAAACCAAACCCTTTAGTCTCAGGTCCTGATAATCTTCAACTTGAAACATCTGCTGTAAAAGGAATTCCAAATCTGCCTAATCCAGGTAAATCTGTTGCTCTTGAAGGGCTAGCTTCAGAGAAAGAGAGTCCCATTTCAACGTCAGCAACTATGGAGAAGTCGTTGGGTGCTATTCAGGAATTCGTTCAATCCAAGTCACAGCCTTCAAGCTCACTGGAGAAGTTGGGGGGTGGTAGGAAAGGCCATGTTGGTAAGAGAGAATATATCCTTCGACAGAAGTCATATCATCTTGAGAAAAACTACAGAGGAGCTCTGAAGACTGGGAAACTAAGTAGCTTGGGTAGTTTGCTCTTAGATAAGAAACCAAAGGGCAGTGGTTCTGCTGGTATAACTTCGAAAAATGCTTCCTCAAAGGTAAGAAAGGCAGGAGTCAATATCACTCAAGCTGATGGAAAATCCAACCTTTCGAGCAATGCTGGAGTCTCTAATTCTTCAACATCCAACCAAAAAACTGTCAATACCTCAACTGCATTATCTGCTGCCAACACCGGACGTTCTCTCTCTATGCCCTCTAAAAGCAGTGCTGCTTCAGATCGCCTCATGTCTACTATGGAGGTTCCTAGCTATGGCTTTTATGGGATTCCATTTGACAAAGCTATAGAGCAATGGGTCCCTAGGGATAAGCGGGATGAAATGATTATGAAGTTGGTTCCGAGGGTGGAGGAACTGCAAGGCCAGCTTCAGGAATGGACGGAGTGGACAAATCACAAGGTAATGCAAGCTGCAAGAAGGCTGGGTAAGGACAAGGCTGAGCTCAAGACCCTGAGGCAAGAGAAAGAAGAGGCAGAACATTTTCAAAAGGAACGACAAGCACTGGAAGAGAACACTATGAAGAAGCTCTCTGAAATGGAGAATGCATTGAACAAGGCTACTGCACAGGTTGAGCGAGCAAATGCTACTGTTCGCAGACTCGAAATGGAGAATATCAAGCTGAAAGAGGATTTGCAGGACGCGAAGATTCGAGCTGAAGAATCAGCTGCTAACTGCCAGGAAGTATCCAAACGAGAGAAGAAGATGATGAAAAATTTTCAGTCGCGGGAGAAGCAAAAGGCCGCATTGCAAGAGGAGCTTGCAACACTTAGGCGTCAGCGTGTTCAGCTGGAACAAGAAGTGGAACAAGCTAAAGAGTATCTTAATCAATTGGAGGTAAGCCTTTTGGAAATAAATTTTTAATTTCTTAGCTGGTAAGTTTTAGCTAATGATGTAGCAATCACATATACTGGCATGGAGTGCAACACTAGATATTGAGAGGTGGGACTCACCATTAGTAGGTGAGTGTTACGTAAAATTTTCCATAAATCGGTCGAAAGATTTTAAGGCAGCCACTAGACACTAACGTCTCCATGATATAAACAAGAAATCCATGAAAGAGATGGATGGTTTTAGTCATTTATCACTGCTCTTTTGTATGCCTAAAATTCACAAGTGATTATCATTAAGTTTAATGTGTAATGACGCACCAATTGTAGCTTAGTTGGTCGGACATCCACTCTTCTTGTGAGAGGTCGCGGACTCGAGACTCACCAGTTAGGATTTTGTGAGTTTTCGCCCGATTATTAGGAGCACATTTGCTCCGTCATTGATAAGCCTTCGGGTATTGAATGCAGCTGCTTAGATGGAGGCGACGGGGATATGGCAACAATATTGTAGCCTTCGGGCTTGGTTTGGTTTACCCTATAGGGTCAGTCATGTAGCCTTCGGGCATGGATTAATAAATAAGTAAAATGGTCAACGACCCAATAAAAAAAATCTTTTTAAAAAAAAATGATGCACAAATTGTTTTCGCAAATATTTTTATGGATAAAGGCTCATTACTTTATGAGAAATATATATAGAACTAAAACACTAGGATCAAAAAAAGGTGTTACTGATCTGCTATGAGCGAGCCCAACTAAACTCAAATCCTTTAAACCAAGCCTCACTTTGCTCCAGTAGTCATATAAAAGGATAGAATAATTTCCAGTATCACTCTTTCAACACAGGTTTTCTTCCACTAGAAGCATATCATAAATTAAACTTTCAAATGCACTTTGTTGTAGCAGTTTCCTAATTTAACCTAAATTATGAAAATGGATTAAGAACATTTGGTACATAACTTTCTTTGATTCTTTGTTTCTGTTTTACACATCCAATTATTATCTTGATGGGATATCTAGGAAGTTTGTAATTTTTTATTCTAAATCATCCAAACATTTTAAAATCTGGTTTCCAGCAAAAGTCTTAAAATGGTTCTGCTTTGTGCTTTGAAATTTTTTTGGGGATTAAACAAAGTAAATTTAATGTTTACTCACACACATTCGTTTTTTTAATAAGCTTTCTAAACACAAGAACTCAATTTTTAGCTTATATAAACATAGCCAGATGGAGATATGAGATACCAAGTAACAGCTATGGCTTCAAAAAAGGTATCTGCATGTGTGCCACATGGTCCCTTATATGGAGTGATAAGCGCTTTCTGATTTTCATCAATCAATAACTTATGTGTGTTTCTGTATATATATATATATATAATTTTTTTTCTTCTTATTCCTTTTCATTTCTTTTTCTTCTTATTCTTTTTCATTTTTAACTGAGTGTTTATCCTACATTTCTTTCAGTGTAATGATTTTGTAATCTCTACATTACAGGCTAGAAGAAAGCAGGAAGAGAAGGCAAAGGAAAACCTACTTCGTCAGGCTGAATCCATAAGGAAGGAAAGAGAACGAATTGAGGCTGAAGCAGAAAGGGAAGAGGAGATGATTAAACTGAAAGCTGAAAATGATCTGAAGAAATATAAAGATGACATCCGGAATCTTGAGACTCAGATTTCCCAGCTGAGAATGAAAGCCAATCCCTCAAAAGCAGCGCCATTACAGTGGGGCTCCGATGGAAGAAATGGCACAGCTATCAAGGGAACTAACCAGACCGCATGCATATCTGGTACAAGGGCAGAATTTCAGGACAACCCAGGAGGTAAAAACGTGAAGCGAGAAAGAGAGTGCGTGATGTGCCTGACTGAAGAGAGGTCTGTGGTTTTCCTCCCTTGCTCCCATCAGGTTGTGTGCACAAGCTGTAACGAGCTTCATGAGAAGCATGGGATGAAGGAGTGCCCTTCATGTAGGACTCCTATTCAGCGGCGCATTTGTGCACGCTTTGCTCGTCCTTAGCTATACATTATACTTGCTTTTCCAGACCCGCTTTTCAAAACTTAGTTGACTAGTTTGGAGTTTAGACAACAGCTTATAAACTTGAATCACCTGCCTTTACAGAGTTGAAACTTAAAAAACATTTTTTCCCTTTTTAGTTTAACTGTGTGTGTGATTTCTTCTTATGAATCGTTCTCCCTTTCCTAACACCATTATTTGCATAAAACTAAGGTGCCCTTGCATGCAGGTATGACTTATTTTTGCTGTCACATTCATGGTGATAGCCTCAGGTGATAGGTTCTTTAAGATGGTATACCATCTGCTCTGTCACCTTCGCTTCTTAGATTCCATTGTAGACAGGATTATGTTTGCTCTCGCAAGTGTGTTCTTCATGTTCTGTGTTTTCTTCTCATTGCTTGAACTGCTCTTCATTTCTATACACCATTATTTAGCATGAAAACTTATTTGTTCTTGCGTGCATGTATGTTTTTTTTTTTTTTTTTTTTTTTTTTTTTTAATGTCAAATTCATGATGATAATTGGATGGTATACTCTGCTGTGTCACCTTTGTTTTTGACTTAGATTTTCTGTTGTTGACATGATTATGTTTGCCCTTGCCTGTGTATGTTAGTTCTTTCTCCACAAGCTTTAGATACAAACTATATTTTGCCCAAGTAGAGCAGACACCCGTTTGTATTTTGGTTTTTAAGCCTAATTGTTTGTGTTGCTGTACATAACCTGATGTTTTAGAATCAGGGTTATGCTTTCTTCATGTTAGGTTCAGAAATGTCGAGATTCAGTAAATAGGGATATGCTAGTCTATGAGTGAAATAGGAACTAGAAGATATTGTGTTAGGTTAGGTCGAAGCTTGCCCAGTAATTTGGATTAATTGCAGATAGTCCCCAAATCAAGGACGATAATAAGAATGCTGTGACATCCACCACCTAGTCATGATGAAATGTTTCTGCTTCCACTATACAATCTCTTGTACTTTGTATATTGGCGCAATTTTGCTTTTCATGCAGGTTCTTTATCATTTTGACAAGGAGAACACACGATGAATTTGGGAGAGTTCAACATGGGAACTGTCTGAAGGTTCCAAATATTCTCCGCCTCTTAGTTGATTATCATGTTATGGCTTTAAAGATGGTGTCTTGGTCTCCTCTCAAGAGAACTACCTTAGGGAGTTCCTATGAATGGGATGGATCAGACAGCAGGATACATTGGTGATTGTTTCTTTATTAGAGCTCACAGTTATGAACTTCAGTGTAAGTACTCAAAAGTCTATCCCATCTTTTAAGTTCATTTGGGTTTTGCCCTATGGTGTAGTGAACTTTTGTTATTGTAATGAGATAGTTTTGGATCTGAAATGGTCTCTATCCTGAATCCATGATATTCGATTCAATAGAATATCTTTGCTGTTGTCATTGCCTATGAGGTTGGATTGAATACTTAGGTATTGATCTGAGTTTCATCTTATGTTTTTTGACATTGTTCATTAATATTTATAAATTTTTATTTTTATTATGGAGCTTAATAGAATTTGAATCTGTTCCTAATCAATGACCTCACGCAAATGACATTTGGATATAGTTGAGACGATGTTGGCAAGTTTCTACCTATGTACCTAGCAAAAGGCATTTTGCAAAGTGACCCCTTTTGAAGTTAGAATCTCTACATAAACATAACCTGATTTGCAGAAGCACACAAAAACACTGGTATATACAAGCCACTGCAACGTAGATCTAAAAGACCAACTGGGCTAATTTCAGATTTAACGAAATTATTCCAAAACCATCAAGATTAGTTCCAATTGCCTTCACACTTGATTAAAAATCGGAATGAGAAAAAAAATCATGCTAATATTCAACAACTATTACATCCATTGTCTGTCTGAAGACCTACCAATTCCATCTTTCTAAAATAGAATGGTTTGCCTGAATTATGTTTGTTGATCCCCCTGACCCATCCACATCCACTGCGCGCGGTGAATTACATGTTGCAGCCTCTGGCAACAGTCATGAGGTTCTATCAGTTATTGCTTAATGAATCATGTTATGACTTCAGGTGCTTGATCAGAAAGGTGTGGGGCAACTTATCAAGCTTGCCACAGAACAAGGTCGCGGAGCTCGGCCTAACTTGAAGTTAGGAATGACTACGTTTACAAGTTCATGGGAACTTAATAAGCTTGTTAGTTGACACGTGACGCATAATGTGGGCTTTCTTCAAAATGCAAATATAAGCTCTTTCAGATTGATCCCATTGAATACTATAAGTTGCAAGTACTTGAAATCCATGGCTTCCAACATGCATAGGACTATGTTCGCTGTAGTGCTGGAAAATTTATCTTATATATTATGTTGCAACCTCTGATTCTTTGGTTCCTTTAGGTACTTATCTACTAAATAGTTTTAATGATGGGAACATACAGGTTGGAATATGTGGAGAACCTTCTTTTGTTGCATTTTTTGCAGAGGCAGAATTGGATTATATTGTCTCATGTTCATCATTTAGGCTTGTATATTCTCTTCATCGCCACATATCATTGGATATTGAAATTTTCAAATTGCAGTGAGAAGATCTTATAGTTTTTGTTATTCCTAACTCGAATTCATCTTGACAGGGTCCCCATTGCAAGGCTAGCAGCTGCTCAAGTGGCCATCTGAGAAGACATCCCACATAGACACAACAGGAAATTAACCACCTTCTCTTACCACAATATTGGTGATTTGTGCAGGCATGTAAATAGCTATTAATTCATCATAAATGGCTGTATATTGTAATAAGCACTGTGACACAACTGAAAAAACCTGCTCATGTTAATACTAAGAAGGTGAATAGTGATATGATTTTTTCCAAGAATGGAATTGATTTATAACATATTACTACATAGATCAGTTGTTAGTAATGTTATCAATGCTCCATTTCAGCTCTTTATTGTTCCTATAGAATTGTTATGATGGTTAGAAATTTCTGAATGACTTGTTTTCCCATAACTTCTAACCACATAAATAACACTGTATGGTGTAGTAGCAAAAATGACGCAAGCCTTGACTAAAGATTGTGATATATCTCTGGTGAGATTTCTCTATGGTGAAAAGGATGCGCAACTGGCCACCAAGTTTGAAATTTCCACAAGTATTGGAAATACGGAAGTCCAAACCAACACACCTCTACAAATGAGACTAGACTCATCTCATACAAATTCAATGATTCTTCTGCTTCTTCGCAGCCATTTTGACATTGCATTTGAACATTCCCATGACTTGCGACCTTGAGAATGGTATGAAAGATCACAGGTCCTTTTCAATCGTTGCGAGTGAAAAATCCAACATTGCACATGTTTGACATTATTTCCACACTCAAATCTTATTTTTATTTCCTTGAACCAGGCATACAAGTCGATATGTCCGAGTGGTTAAGGAGACAGACTTGAAATCTGTTGGGCTACGCCCGCGCAGGTTCGAACCCTGCTGTCGACGGTACATTTTTTTCATTTTGCAATTTCGGTTTTGCTTTCATTTGTCTGAGATACGTGTGCATTATTTGTCAGAGCTCATTTACATGGCAGTGCGTCAAAATTAGACTATCATTTATATGCTTTTAAATGTCCTGCATAACATAAACACTCACTCTGGTGGTTGGTTTCCATTCAAAATTCATTGATAGCTCCTTTTTTTTTTTTTTTTTTTTTAAATAAACCTTCAGTGGGGAGGGGCAACTATGGGATGTCAGACCTTTATTATTCGAAAAAAAATTTATACACTTGTCGGGGGTACATTACGACTTTACCCATCCTCCTTGTGTCGAACACACCTCACCCAAGTGTGCCTCCATTGCCTTCGAAACCACTCGGAGCGTACATGTTCCAAGTGGGGTGCCACATCGAGGAACATGTCATCTCATCCGAAGTTCGATCCATGACAAGTATTTCCTAAATCTACACATACAACTGAACTCACATGGAACGGTGCACTGATATGCAAGCAAGTCTGCATACCCAAAATAATATCACATGTATACAAGCAAGCCTGCATAAAAAAAAACTTCTTTTCTTTTCACATTTTTTTTTCGAAGTTGTGGAAAAAAACATTAAAAAAATAAATAACTCCTCAAAAATCTTTTACGGTGCGCTTTGTCAACCATAACAAATCAACCACAAGGTTCACCCATTCTATTGGGGAAACAAATAACAGTTTCATAATTACTAAGTCTCAAGTTATACCCTTCACAACATCACGCACAAGTCACTTATATCACACGTCAAATGAAACTCACACTTCGGATGCATCTGAAATAACCATATTCATATTGTCATAAACGATTAAACTCTATTAATCCAATGGTATCGATATCTCGCCCAAAGCACTACAACTAACTCAAGAATTTGGATTTGAAAACCCCAGCACTAAATGTTATACAAATAGATACGGAAACAAAATCATATCTAGTAAACCACTTACTATATACGCCCGTAACAGAATTTGGGTTTTACTTTACATTCTTTCTTGGTCTCTACTTTTATGCATGTATAGGCATACAGGGAGACTTGAAGGTGAAGTAAATGTGAAGCTTGTAAAGGCTTACTGAACTTACATAGCTGAGGTTGTGTTTGGATGCGAAAAAAAATCTTTGAGAAAGGGGAAAAAGAAAAGGAAAGGGTGTGTTTTTGTGATTGAAAAAAAAAAGGACTGGAACCAGGTATGAGAAAAAGAGAAAAACATTCAACACAATTACTATGTTTCATGATTTTACATGATGAAGGGCATCTTCAAACTAGATTTCTACTTTTTCTCCTCTCAAATTTCCATCGATCTTTTAATTAAGTTCTTCCTTTACTTTCGCCCTCCCTTTCATTCCTCTTGTATCTCATATAGAATTCCATTCCATGCAAACAAACACACCTTAAGGATCATTATGAATTAGATTTGAGCAACGTTTCAGACATTTTCGCACCGGATCAGAATCAGTGATGAACTATGACACTTACCTTGAATTCTCAGTTCCAATTTCCTTCAGAAACCTCTTTTTTTCAATACCAAATCTCAAATATTTGGCCATTTTGTAAGATAGACTATATCTATTAGAATGAAAGCAAAGTAGTTTCTATGCTCATGGCGTGAAAGTTTTTTGTATTAACTTTTACAAGTGGGATTTGGGAAAGAGAAAATTGTAGCAAGTACAACACAGATTCTTTTACTCAGCCCTGCACATTTTCTATTTATTTTATAATGGAAATCAAATGCAATAGCACACAGCCAGACCTATCATGCAACATCCAAATTAACACATACATTTTCTAATGTTGCCAATATCATCTAGGAAACACCATTAAGACCACTTGGACTGGAGGATTTGTTGATCTGGAAGAGTGAAGAAAATGGTAAATTTAGTTGGTAATCCCTTTAGATGGACCTTTTATACAAACGGAGGAATAAGTACAGCATCTTTAACTTCATCATACTTCTGTGCCTTTCATTTGCAGCTAGCTTCTTGAACTGCTCAGGATGTATTGTAAATGCTTTTACACGACCAAAGCTTAGGCTACTGTCCCATCGATCTCCCAAATAAAAATCTCTTCCACTCACAATGTTACCGCTACTATGCGAATCAAGACTAAGGAAAGGGCAGACCAAGGAAAGGACGTCTTCGAATCATTGACTCAAACCTTGCCTGTAAGGTCATAACAACCCTTCGAGTGGCTTTAAAGAGATGGCGAGGAAGGGCGTGTTTTCACTCATTTCCGTCCAAGGCTCAACACTTGCTGATGCCAAAATATTACCTTCCATATCTTTAGCCACGACTCCAAAGGAACTTGGATTAGACTGACACGTAAACGCCCAGCAGGGGCCACCCTCTTTAACCTGAATCAGCAAAAAATACAGGTCCAATTAGTGATGTAGAGAAAAAGTTCAATCAGAAAATAACTCAATGCACGTTTCACACAGTTAGTTGCAAAGGTTTATTGAAGTGTACCACCGTTAAGAAAAGTTGTTTGCTTTCTAGCAGAACACTTAAGTTCAAGCTTTGAAGCGCACAACATGTACCGTGAACATGGCACGGAAGTGCATCTGATCATTTTTCTCGCATCATAACCATTGTATTTGCAGAGACTGAAAAATAAACACGTTAATGGAAACCTCTTAGATGCGTAAACACTTGCAGAATATCATAGTTGAAAATTACTAATGAAACTATTACAATATCTTGATGTTTTCTTTAGACACTGCAGGATAGCAAAGACTGAGGGTTACAGTAAAATAATAAATGTAACACAAGCACTAATATAACGTTCTAAGGTTGACAGTTTTCAGGGTCTATATTTCACTTGGGATTTTAAAATTACCCACCATGTTTTAAAATTACCTGGCTCTGATACCATTGTTTGATTAAATAACAAATATTTTTGCGATTTTGCGACATTCTCAATGTCGTGGATGCGGAGATGTGTGAGCGAAAACATGGTGGATCCGCGTCGAAAACCTTCAATGTGTGAAACCTTGAACATTTCTCTTTTCAGAAGACATTTAACTGAGAATATGCTCTGTCTGAACTAAAATACCAAGCCAGATTTCACTTGCCATCTGGTTTTCAGGTGATAGTGCTCTTTTTAAAGTGAACAGGAATTTATATAAGTTTTAACTTCTTTCCACAGTTACTATAAAAAAAATGCCACATTCTACATGAACCCAAAGGCTGATAAAAAAGACTAAACCAGCCAATGAAAACAAATTGTCGTACATTTCGTGAAATGAATATATGTGTAATATAAGATAGAAGGTTGAGGGTTGGAAGAAACTCAACAATTAAAATAATTAAAAAATCACAAACTCAAGGTGTCAAATGAATTACCAATGGATAACTGATCTGAGAGGTCTGAATCTTTCTCATGTTATTTCCTGGATGCCTAGCCATCTTCGTCTTCAACTAGAAAAATACCCTTCTCTTGCGTAAACTTATCTGGCAAAATACCCCTCTCTTGCATCTCATTGTATAACTCACGAGCCCTATCTGGATCACCACACCTGTAGTAGCCAGCTATCATAGCAGTGAAAGTCACCACATTGGGAGTGATATTATTTCTAACCATTTCTTTGGTTAATAAGCGTGCTTTGTCCATCTCATTCATTTTGCAATACCCATCAATAAGACAAGTATAAGTGGTAACATCAGGTGTAAGGCCATTTTCAACCATTTTACAGAACAGCTCCAAAGCCTTTTCCATATCTCCTCTTCTACAAAACCCAACTATCATTGATGTGTAGCATATTTTGTCAAGTACCAAGCCCTTGATGATCATTTCCTTGACTAAATTCCGCGCTAGATCCATTCTCTTCCTATTGCACAAGCCATTAATCAGGATTGTGTACATTTTAGCGTCAGGTGTAATACCATCTTTCTTCATCCATTCGAACAACTTGAAAGCCTTCCCTAGATTTGAGTCTTCAGCCAAACGACCGATAAGGGTACTATAAACTACAACATCAGGGACAACAATCCTCTTTAACATTAGAGGGAAAAGCTCTAAAGCCATCTTCGATTTTCTTTCCTTTGGTAGCCTTTTGACAATTACACTATATGTGACAACATTTGGAATAATACCATTCTTTCTCATTTCATCCACGAATAAAAACGCTTCATGGAAACGCCCTTCATTGCAATACCCATCAACAATAATGGTGCAAGTAAAATTGTTTGGCAATACGCCTCCCCTTGAGATGAATTCAAATAATTTCAAGGCTTTCTCCAAGGAACTGGTTTTACAAAAACCATGGATTAGAGTGGTATAATTGATAATATCTGGATCCAAGTTGTTTTCATGCATCTTCTCAAGAATTTTAATGGCTGCATCCATATCACCTTGCTTACAGTACCCATCAATTAATCTATTGTAAGCGGCGCAGTCATACTTATAACCAGAGGCACCAATCTTATGGAACATGTCTAGTGCAATTTCCATTTCTCCAATCTTACAAAGACCCCTGAAAAGTGATCTATAGCTAACTAAGGAAGGTTCAAGTCCATTAAGCATCATATCTTCTAGCAAACTGAAACCTTTCTCGACATCCCCCTTTTTGCAAAAACCATCAATCAAGATGTTGTAGATGTGCAAATCTGGAGATATCCCAGAGTTCTTCATTTCTACTAAAACATTCATAGCCTCATTTAACTTGCCTTCACAATGAAATCTCATTACAATTGTGTAGGTGAAAATATTAGGCTGTGGTCCAGAGTTCTTCATTTCATCGAACAAACTTTGGACGGCTTCTACTTCATTCCCTTCTACCAAACACTTAAGCAAGAAATTGCATGAACGGATATCCGGTTCAAGCCCAATTCCCTTAACCTGCTGAAACATCAAATGCATTTTCAAGCATTTTATAACTTGCAAAAACCTTTATTAGGATATCAACAACAGTCGATGATATTTCCACCTCACCTGACAATTTCAACAATGTGGGGAACAATTCAAATGCACCATTATAATTAACTTCATTATAGTATAACACAACCTCTCTAAGTAAACAATGTACTTCACAGCGCATTCCTGCTGATGAGAAGATATGAACCATACAGCCAGAAACATTGACAGAATGACCAAACCCATACTTCTCTACAGCCTCCGAAAACTTTAACTCCCTCGCAACCTTCCAACTCAAAGAATGAACCACTCTAGCTAACAAGGGAAAAAACTTCACCTTTTCTCTGACATTCGAGCCACTTCTGCACTCAGTTTTGCCAACTAGGCTATGTTCATCAACTGGTCGTTTTCCTAATGAAATTTTATCCCGTTTAGCTCTCAAATTCGAACCATACTTAATTTCATCAAACACACTATCTTCAAAAATTGGGGTTGCAATAAATGGGAAATTGACCACTTTAGTACCATGTTTCGAACAATTGTCAGCAACTGGCCTGGTTGTATCAAATTGGATTTCTTCTAATACCGAAGCTGAAGCTGAAGAGGCAGTAAAGTTGGCTCTAAAAAAACACTGTTTTTGAAAAGGAATCCGCTTTCGAAGCAAACACAATTCAACTACACTCATAGATTGAAGAAATTACTGGACTTGAACAAACCCCCATTTCAAAATCCAACACTACAATGCAAACCAAAAGAACCCCATTATGAAGCATAATTCAAAGTGATGCGGTGAAAAGCAGTAGAGATAGTAAAGGTGGAAACTTTGTTAGGGTTTTGGGTTCGGGGGGAAGATTTCTTCAAAAGCCCATACTAGTATGAAGTGATTGGAGTAAAAAAAATCAGTTCAACTTCATGAAAGACAGAAAAAGTTGCAAACCTGAAGAAGAGAGCTGTGGAAACCTGCACTTGCGGCGTATTCTAGTAGGAGAAATGGTCTCTGGTTCAAAGAGCGCAGGCAGGGGCAAGGTGGGAAGGAGAGAGAGGGAAAAATAGTAGACAGGTGATTTGATAAGATAACTAAAAGGGTTATTTACCTTTTAGCCCAATTAGTTTTAGGTCGAATCCTAGTTGGGTGACACTAATTATCTAAATTTCGTTTAACCTCATTTTGGCCGTTGATTGTTAAGTCAATTGGATTGACTAGCAGCAACTATTAATTTTTTTTAAATACCTAAAATATCCTCACGTGCCAAACATGTAATAGATACCAAATAAGAATTGCTAAAATAATTTGAGTACCAAAAGGTAAAATTCCAACACTTCCTTCTTTTGTTTTTGACCCCCGCTTCTCTATTATAGACCCAGTGACTATAATGGTGATGCAAGTACAACTAACGATAATGCATGCAAGAATGCTAAGGTCTTGGTGTCAGAATCTGTTGAAGAGTGTGAGTTCTTCGATGAGTCTAGTGAGGTTTTGCCTAAAGTAGAGGATTTTGTATGCATGAATGATTCCATTCAGGAAGGTGCTAAAAGCCAAACATCTATAATATGCAATCTTGATGCAGCCCTTGATGGCAAATTGTTTGAAAATGCTAAGTTATTAGTTGTTGACTCATCAAGTGAAAGATGTTACAGTAATGCACTTGGAAGCCGAAAAGGCTGTCATTGATGAACCTCTAGAGAATCAAACAACTTGGATGCCTCATTCTGCAAATTTTAAATCCATGAAGGCAAAGCTAGCCTTCTACACAGATTATGTCAAGCAAAGAGCCTGATGACTGTCAAAGTCACTGATATATCAAATCTCCAATTTATCAATCGGCTTATCTGCTAATTATTACATGTTAGCTTGCCAGTAAGGTGGATCATATGCACTGATCTGGTGGCAAGGAAAGATCATGAACTCTTCTTCTTCACATGTCAGTTAAATAAATCATTTTATTTTTATATCTAGTTTTGTTTGATGTTGTTTGTTTACTTGGTGTGACTGGTTACTGTGTTACTGTCTTGTTTTGATGTGCTCAAAATGTTGTTTGTGGAGTATAGGAGTTGTACACTGAGGTAATGTTGGATAAACTGAGAAGTGTTGGAATTTTACCGTTTGGCACCCAAATTATTTTAACAATCCCTGTTTGGTATCCATCACGTGCTTGGCATGTGAAGGTATTTTGGGCATTTAAAAAAATTTAATGGTTTCTATTGATCAACCCAGTTGATTTAACAGTCAAAGGCCAAAATGGGGGTTAGACGGATTTTAGATAATTAGTGATACCCAACTAGGATTACATACACCTTTATTAACGAGAGTTAAAAGGTAAATAACCTTAACCAAATTTGTTATTTATAGTCCATCACAGTACACACTAGGGTCAGCTCTACAAAAAAAAAAAAAAAAGCCCTTTAATAGCGGTTCAAAAACGCTATGGTAGGATACCATAGCGTTTTAGTAACCGCTATGTCTGCCGGCGCTATAATAGACCCTGGGTTTATTATAGCGGTTTAAAACCGCTATAGAAAGTTAGCCTGTTATAGCGTTTTAAAAACGCTATGGTAGATCCTTTTATAGCGTGTTAAAAATGCTATGGTAGAGTCTACCATAGCGTTTCTGAAATGCTATAATAGAGTCTAGCTATGGTATTTATACATAGAATTTTTTTTTTTTTTTTTTGCTATCAAATGACTTTTCATTACATCTTATAAGTTTTAGAAGCAGTTCAAGCAGAATTTATAACAGAAGCCAAATAGAGGAATATTTGGAAGACTAGAAGATTTCAACAATGAATTGCTGGAACAGAAATTGTATTGACAATGCTGAAATTGGAATTACAAGATACAACTCGAAAGAGTGAATTACAATGTAATATGAACTGAATGATGTAGGCTGTTCGAGATGCCTTAATCTCCTAATAAGAATTTGCTCAATTGTACAATGTGTGAAATCATGAATCCCAATGTTATTGCCATTCTCCTATTTATACTCATACCTCACAGAGGTCAGAGCAACTAACATAGCATTATTCTTCTAACAGAGCATTACTCTTCTAACAGAACATTCTTCTAACCACTAACAGAATACTGAAGAACCCTTCTCATCCACCATCTGACAGAGCACTCTGCAACACTTAAGCACTTGCATTCTCCACCATCTGCAGCATTCACAACTGAAGCATTCACATTCTATATCAGCAACAACTGGAACATTCACATTCTGTTAATCACTCCCTGAAAGTCCTTAACATCAGTTACAATTTGTTAAACCAAAACGATCTGTTAAACCATCATCCTACTCTTTCGCCTAGTGTATGTGAATCGTATATGGGGCCTAACAGATGTGTGTGGTGTGTTGATCTGCATTAATACCACATCACCTATGTGGATTCTCTCTCTAATAGCACCAAGTAGCTTGGAAATATAAACATTTGTTGACACATGCGTGTATGTGTTTAGTAAAGTGCAGCCTAAGTGAAATTATTTCCATAAGAACTAAGACGTATAAGAAATTTACCTTTTGCAGCATCAACAATGATTTTCAGTCTGCGGCCCCAGCTTAATGTTACCTTTTTACTGTTTTGACCTGAAACAGTTGTTTAACAGATGGAGATGCACAAGATATAACATAGAGCCATACTTTCAGAAATGGGGAAATAACAGAAAGAAATATATTTTCTTAGAGCAGCTTACCATATAGATTATCAGACAGTGAACCACCTGGTAAGAACTCATAGACTAGTATCTGTTGCTTGGATTCATAGCAAAAGCCTTCCAAGGATATAGAGAGAAAGCACAGGACATTTAAGACAACTTTATCTTAGATGAATATAAGATATGCCATTGACAAGGGAAAAACTCATCATAAAATTCAATCCGACGTACAAATAAGAGAAAGCGCAGGGCATATTTAAGACAACTTCATCTTAGATGAATATATGATATGACATTGACAGGGGAAAAGCTCATCACAAAATTCAATCTGACTAACAAATAGGGGAAGTCAGATTCAACTACCTGACCATCAGAACCTGCAGAGAACACCCTATTATGGCTAGGAGCTGCTGCTAATGCATTGACATCACCTTTATGGAGAGAATGTGTCTGCAACATAGTTCCATGCTGACTTTCCCAAAATTGCACGCTACCACTGCTATCTGCACTTACAAGCGTCCCTGACCTGAAACCATCTGACTTTAAGGATCAGAAAATTAGAGTGCAGCAGACGCATATAATCACAGAAACCTGATTCGCTTTTTACCTTAAGAGTGTTGCGCCAATTCTTTACCTGATTCTTATAATCATCAAGTCAGGTTCTAATTAAAAGAACACTGATCAATTTCTTCACAAAAATGGTAATAACAGTAAGTAATACTTACTGCTTTTCACCCACTGCCTACAAGTATTACGGAAAGTGAGCATTTGCATTCATACAAGCATTAATTGTGACTTGAAAAAAGTTTATCTGAAATGGACTTGTTGATTAGAAAAGACGTAAATGAAATAATGAAACTACATTTGCTTAAGAAGTTTAACTGTTGGTTACCTGCAGGCAGCCATCTTCACATCCAACAGCCCAAAAATTGGCATTTCCAGCTAAGACAGTTACTTTCCTAGATATTCTATCAGACCAAACAGTCTGAGCACCACAAGTGCAAGTAACTTCAGTTTCCTTGGTCATCAACGCATTTCCGACCCCAACCACATCATTCGCTGCTCTTTCCACTGGGCGAGCTTCCAAGCAGACTGGGATGCTATCTTCCCCTTCTTTCTTATCACATATTGTAATTGAAAGAGCAGAACAGGAAACATCTTTAGAACCTGAAACTTTCACAACTCCTGAATTATCTAGAATAGCCCTGCCACTGAATCTACAGGGACATTAACTTTCTCTATAACCAGGTTCTTGCTTATAGTTGCCTTAGCAGTGACCCCAGAACGCTCCCTAATCCCAGAGTAGCCACATTTCCCTATCATATTGTTTTCTTTTGGGGTCTCATTTCTCTTGATAGAACATTCCCTGAGGCCGCCTTCAGCAAGCCCCATGTCATTATTGTTTTGGTTATTTGTGGCTATGCCAGAGAAGTCAAGCGCTTGATCTTGGGTCACACCAGAAGTATTTTGCTGATGGACTGGCATCCCAACTGCTACTGGAATAATCCGTTTTCGACCATCAGCTCTCTTATATTCCCTTTGCTTCACAGGATTGGGAACTGGTGCAGCACTCACAGAATCCCGGTACCTTGGTGGCAAACCTGCAACACAGTTGATCTTTCTGTCAGGATAACATGACATCAAAAATATCGACAGGGCAACCTACAGAAACAAATTCAAATTCTAAGTCTTACCAAATAGATGCCGCTTCAGATCTTCTTGCATCGTGTCATTGTTGCACACAAAAATGTATCCTCCAAGCACCTCATTTCGTGGAAGCATCTCTGTTGCAGGCAGGGTCTTGAAGCGTTTGTCAAGAGCAGTGTTGTTATTGTTTTCATTGTTATTGTCAAGACCATTCTTCAATCATTCATACCTGTCATATGATAAATAGACTTCCCCTTCCTACGACTGTGTTCCGTACCTTGCAAACACAGATCTGCAAATAGTGGTAGCAATTGAGATTAAGCACATCAGTAATTTTATAATATAATAACATAGTTAAAAATTTTAAGACAGAATCCACCTGCACTAGATCCAGTAGTCCAACCCATTCATCCTGAATACGATGAATAATAATCCCATTGTTACATTTAATGATGAAATGTGCACTTCCACTTATTATCTTACATATTAGGAGATTTACCATCCCATTGGTGCATCAGACATTAGTTGAAATTGATAGGATAAAGAACACCAGAAGGGTGAAATGAAGGAATCAAAGAATCTTAAGTTATCCCATCTTACCTGCCTAGGATGTGCTAGCCAAGGATACTGGCATGATGCAAAGTGCCTTAGATTGGAGAAACTGCATGGCAGCTCCAACGTCTTCTTCCATGAGCTTCGCTACTTGCTGTTTTGTGACGTCTGATGACCACTTCTCCCATGCTGTCTGATTGTCTCCACCTTCACCGCCTCCACCCTTTTTTATGCAAGCACACACAAAAGACAATTAGATGCATACAAAACCATCCTCTATAGTTGCATCCAATATGGCACCTTCAAATAATAAATAGATGCACCCACTACAATAAACTTTTTAAAACAAAAACAATCATGAGTTCAAACCAGATGATGATGAGATATACATGGATCATAACACAAAAAGTTCAAAATTTAATATAAAAACCAAGGAACAGGTATCCAACATTATATGAATTCAAAACATAGAACAAAGGGGAATAAAAAGCACATGATTGATTCATTTTTTAATTTCAATTACCTCAACTGATGAAAGTGGTACGTCAGCAACAAGCTGTGCCACTGCACCAGCTCCACCTAGTTTGCTCATGCTGAGGACCTGGTAAGTTCACAAACAGTAAAATTACCACAAAATCAAATCTTGTAATATTCAGCAGATACATAATGCTTGGGCTAAGGATTTATTAAAGTAAAATTTAAAAAGAAAGAACGAGGGAAGCCTTCCTAAAAAGAGAGGAAAAAACAAGAGATTGGAGATAAATACGACAAATTTTCTCCATATTTTACCTTCTAAAACTTGAAACATGATCAGATTTTTTTTTTCTATAGTAGTTGTGCTCTACTGTTAAGCAATTTAATCACATGACCTTGTAATGGAAATTACCAAATGTCATGAATACAACTGTACATGACCAAATTGATCACTATTAAAAGATCCTGATAAAAAAAAAAAAAAAAGAATAATTATAGCCCCAGTCCCAGTCCCAGTCCAAAAACATGATGAACTACCTAGGACTGCTCTCAAAGAGAAGATATAGATACTCGACCCAGCCCCAGTCCAAAAAATCCATGAAGGCCCCTTGGCCTCATACACCTGGAACCTACATTATCGAAGTCTGTTGTCTTTGATATTTATGTATAATTCACTACAGCACCCTTGCAAAGGTCGAAAGTCTAACAAATAGACATAGTAAATGATCTTGGTGCATATAAACCAATCATCAATTTCTTATTCCAACTTTGCATTGTTGACTGTAACATTAAACAAGGACAAATACATCAAGCAAGAACAAGAACAGCAAGCAAGCACCTGACAGCAACAAGAACAAATACACATAGAGGAACAAGAACAAATACAGCAAGCAAGAACCTGACAGCAGGAACATGAACTTGTGAAATTTTTTGTTGGCACTTGGCACCATTTGTTCTTGTTCCATCATAAATCTTTTTAGCTGCTCATAGAAAACCCACCAACATAGAACTAAATCAACATATACCCATCTCATAAAACTGCAAAAGTTCTCATAAAAAACTGAAATTTCTTCAAAATCTCAAAAAGGGATGAAAAAATAACAAGTGGGGTTTTAAGTTTCTTACACTGTCTTTGAAGCTCCTTTCCCAAGGATCTCATTGTACTGAAAAACCAACAAAATTAGAACCAAATATCAGAAATGAAGAACATAAAGAAGAACCCAAACAAGCAACAAAGGAGAGATTTTTAAGTACCCTTCCATATCTTCCAGTTGGATCAACTTCAACAAACTCAGACTCACCCTCATCTGGTTCATATGGTCTCATCCCAACCATTTCTCTCTAATCTTATTGGCTCTTCCTCTGTTCACAAGTCAAGCAAACAAAAATAAAAACTCCTTTGAGCAGCTTTGAAGAGCTACGAGAAGATTATCAATCAACCCAAACAAATTGATCTCTAGTTGTTATATTCCTTTGAGTAACTTCAGGGACAGATATAAGCCCACAGTGCTTGATACAGTGATCCCCGAAAGCCCTCGACATTGCCAGTCCAGGTGTTTCATCATCTAGTAGCCATACCCTATGCACCCCTGGTTCATCTTCTAAACAGAATACACGCCCATGGCACTGCGTTATACGCTCAGCCTCCTCTGTGACCAATATTAACAGTGTGTGGAGATCAGCTGAAGTACTTGGAAGTAAACTAGTGCATCTTTGATGTCAATTAAAAGCTAGAGGAACTTACGAGGCAAATTAGGCTTGAAATCAATGGTAAGCTGAACAGGTACTAAACTTTCGTCATCAGAAGTGGTAGCCAAAACAGCACGAGAATCACCAACATTTGCTATGATAATGAGCTCGCCCTATGACAACACAGGTTTCATACTAGTTATACATAATGCTCAACAAATGATCATTCATAAACTAATTATAATCAGAACTTACACGAATTTACAATATACATGAATTTATAATGTAGAACTTACGGTAAACCTATCATACCCAAAAACACAAGCTATAGCTTCTTGTATATGATGTGATAGCGGCATGTCCACCATTACGTAAAATCAATAGAGGGGCAGCAGTTCAACCTCTTGCATGGTCCACAAAGGTTGCCAGTCAAGAAATCCAAATGTTACAATGAATACATATTTCAGGACCATATGACTTTAACAAGTTCAAGTGAATGGGCAAACTGGATAGTTGCATGAGTGGTTCAAAAAAAGTTCAAAAAAAGTACAGAACTCATGCAAAAAAAGGACCTGTTCAAAAAAAGGACCTATAACTTCAAGAAGGCTTTCTAGCCTCTAATATCAGGCAAATCACAATAATCAAAACACCAACTTACTCATGAAAGAATCTCAAGGACATTGGTAATTATGTAAACAAATAAACCTTCAATCAGGACTTCAACAAAAAAAAAAAAAACCTTCAATCAGACAACTCACAACATTCTAAACCATCATAAAGTCGTAATATATTATGCGATGCTGCAATTTTTATTGGATCAATCAAATAGCTGCCTCTGATCCATTGATTGGATGAATCAAATAATTAACTTCTAATTTATTGATCAAAATAAGCTTTAAAAACACATTAACAAATAGAAAACAAGTCTTAAAGCTGTGATTGTGAGCTATGGACTTGCGCTATTGTTAATCACTTGTGTTGCAGTGACAAAAGGCAAAATTCAACCCATTTTCAATTACAAAATATACTTATTGCAATTTTCATGTTATATCTTACCTTCTGCCAACTGGAGATCTGAGCATTAGGTGATCTGTTGGTGGTTCTGTGGCCAATGCCAGCGCTCCAAGAGTATCCATGATGAGATTGACCCAAAGAAGCTGCAGAAAGAAACAGTTCAGACGAAAATCAAACAAAGAGAAATTATGGTACAAGAAGCCATAAGAATATACTAGTGACCAAGGGATGTTAGCCATGTAGCATTGGTTTACTATGTAGAAGTGCCTCTCAAATCCATTATCCTGGTTAGAACACTCAAAATCCACAAAGTGAAACGGTCCATAGAAAGAATGAACAGTGCATTAAAAAACATACCGCCCCAAGCAGCTGCGCTTTGCGAAGGAGAGCTCATCGTTTCGAATGTTATGAACTTTAGACTGAAAGCTTTGTTCCCATGCATAACATCTGAACATTCCAAAATAAAATGTAAATCATGTTGAGCTATATAAATTTGTAAGAAGACTAACTGACATCAGTCCCAGATTGAAGCTGAGCATACTTCACTGTGTCCATAGCAGCCAGGATTTCATTCATCAAGCCAATTCGCTTGTCTGTACGCTGCAAGCCTTCCTTGGATAATTTTTTTCATCTTGCTTATTACGTATGTCTGTCACCACTCAAAGAACAGAAGAAAAAAAATAAAACTAGATTAGAATGGCAGAACTATGGACAATATATAAGCAAGTGTTACCATATACTGAAAAACAGAGAAAGCACATATTGTTCCACATATATAGGAGATAATACAAGTGTATAACAACAATGACAAACATATGAAAAGAAAACTGTTAGGAAAGGGAAAGTTCTAAGACAAAATGAAACAATATGAAAGAAAGCCAACTAGCTTCCACAATAAAGAACGCAGATCCAAAATTTTCACGGATTGCTGAAAATCAGAGTCTTTCAGATGTGCATTTTTTCCCCTTTCTTATTTGCAATACTGAGTTGTGCAAATCAACAGGACATGAGTTTTGAAGACTTTTGCTTGCATGGATTTAACAATTCCCATTACACACACCGTTATGCTTGATGAAATTCACATACTACAAAACAATATCATACTACAAAACAATAAAAGTGCACTGAAGGTACTAAAACATCAGAAGGATTTTCTTACCAGACCTCTCTGCACACCATCAGAATGCTGATAAATACATGTTAAAGATGCTAGTTTTGTTAAGAGAAAAACCAGTGAAGAATATAAATAGCTTCTGATACACAATGAAAAGACTACAAGAACCCTACTAAATAATTGAAATGGACAAGTAAAATGATGCCTAACAATGAAGAAAATCTACGAAAAGGTAGGCCTGTTTTGAAATATGCTGGGGTTTGCATCTCATTATCATAGAGAATGAATGGCAACCATATTGACACAATTTCACACATTTTAAGACTTAGCAGCTTCCCAAATCCATTAATAGTTAAACTTTCACATTGAAATAACTTTCACAGAAGTCCAGATGTAGATAAAGAGATAAAGAGATACAGTTAAAGGATCAGTAGGAAGTTTTGATCACTGCAGGAAGCATGTTGGTAGTGAACAGATGGGACAGTTTAGGTACTAAAGTTTACTGTAGGGAGAAGTTTAGGTAACATTCAACATCCGAATGCATCCCGCGCCTTTTATTTCAACCCAATTCAAATACCACATTAGCTACTGTTGAAGAGGTTGCGAATGCCCTATGCTATAACTTGAAGAAAGGCAGGGGCCCTCTTCTTTTGCCTGAACTTCATCTAGTCACCACCAACATTTCTTCCTACTCAGACTTATTACTTTGAACGATCATGTCCTTTCATACAATAGAACTGAAGAAGCATTACTAGAAGATTTTTAAGTATATAAAACAAGTGACCTTTTACCCACAAAAAAATACAATGAAATCATAGAAAATCCATTCTGACATTGGAAGAGATTCATATGGATTGTGTGTTTCATAATTGGGCATTCAACCAAGGCTGCAAATAATTATACACCTAGAACATCCATTATCAAGAGATAGCATGCTATTATATACTAAAGAATCTCCACAGCAACAGTTTAATTAAATATATATACTCCATTTGTTCAGAGTGTTGGACTGAAATCTTTTAGGATCCCATAGGAGCAACTATTTAGTACTGTATGAAATCTAATACAGCATAATAGTTGGAAAGACAAAGATGCGGTAGGAAAACCTGCTGTGGGAAGGGCAAGTGCTCCTGAATACCATCCCCGAGCTGCATTCTTTGCATCCTCCCTTGCATAAGAGGATTGGGATAGTAAAGATCCTCCTTTGGGAACCTGACCACTCAGACACTCCAAGTATCAGCATGAACATGGATCATATTATACAAACAATACAAAATGCTTATATCTGACACAGTTAGTGTCTTACAAAATGAATGAACATGAGGCCGCGGTGGCGGAGGTGGCGCCACTTCTTTCTCCACCGAATTCTCATCTTGCTGCAAAAACCCATCAAAATGTTTAGGATTTTTCAAAAGAAATTACATTACTATTGATAACAAAACAAATCAAATCAAAGAACAACGAAAAGAACAAAGAGCATAAGAATTGGGTGTATGACGATTTGTTAGCATTACCTTGAAAACAGCAGGTTCATTCATGTCATTCCATATTCCATCAACGCCATTAAAATCGAAATCCTTAACTAATTCGGCCCACCATGAACGATTTTTCTTTTAGGTAAAGTCAGGAAAGACACAAGGTCAGGGCCATACCTTCCCTAAAAAGTAATATCCATGAGACTTGATGCTTAAATGCATCCAGTAAACTCACCAACAAAAGGTTTTCCATCTGCTTTTTGAATCCAAACATCATTTTCTGAAACAACGCAGAATGCACAATTATTCTTTATTCCTTTTTTCAATTAACAAAGTCATATGAACTGGTATTATTTAAGACCATCAGATTGAGAAATTTTTTTATATGAGAAACAAGAAATATGTTTATTTTATATAAATTAGTGAAATATAAAGCAGCAGGTAGTCACTTTCTCTAGAGATTAAGGTAAAAATCCAAATTATACCTGCTACTCCTTTGTCAGTGCTCTTCACTGTCCTGTACATCTGCATGATAATCCAAACAAAAGAAATTTAGAGAGAGTCCACATTGCTAAGATTACTCCGTATATGCCCTTTTTGTCCTTAGCCCTTGTTTTCCATCCCCCACCAAAAACATACACACACAAAAAAAAAAGGAAATTTTAAGATCAAAACCAACCACTTCTCTGATTTTAGATAAAAGTGTTAATCTAACCTGTAAATGGCTCTTCACATGAGCTAGTGTTTTAGATCCTTCACATTCATTAGCTCCAAAACTGATTTAGGTGTTGCTCCTACAACACACCAAAAATTGAGAAATTTAGCAAGCGATAGTCATAAAATCAAACAAACATGATATGTGGTTATTAGTCTCTAATCTAGAAAGGGTTTCGATGGAGGTAGAGCCATGGTTTGCTGCGAAGAAGAGGAGAAAGGAAAAGGGGCATTCAACATAAAAATTCAGTAACATTCAAACATAAAAATTGAAACTTTGTTAAAGGATTGTTAGGAAATCATACCATTCATGCAAGACCATGCCTCTTCAGCAACATAGTCTTCGTCAGGGACGGAGAAATCGATCCATTTGTGGCGTTGATGTGAGAGGAACACCCCAGAAAGACGAACAACTGTTGTCGAATCAAGTGAGAGGTGAATCGAGTGCAAGAGAGGTGAATCGAAAGAGGGAGGGCGACGGAGAGATGGAGGGAGCAGTGAGGGAGATGAAGATGAAGATATGGAGAGAGCAGTGAGGGCGATGGAGAGATGGAGGGAGCAGTGAGGGAGATGGCGAGATGGAGGGAGCAGTGAGGGAGATGGAGATATGGAGAGAGCAGGGAGGGAGATGGCGAGATGAGGGAGCAATCAGTGAGGGAGACGACGAGATTGAGGGGAGGGTGGAGTTTCATCGAGCTCTATCTAACTCGAGCGCCCAGTAAAACGAGGGAGGACAGAAGCGAGCGCCAAAAATCCCGCCATTTTTTTGTAGCGTTTTCATTTTTGTTTACGCCAAAAATTTGATGCTTGATAGCGTATTTAGTAAAAACGCTATTAACAAATGCTATTATTGGGCATTTGTGTTGTAGTAGCCTACCCTGATTATACGCCCAAGAGGCATTAAGCATTGGGCCCTCAAACATTGATGGTTAAATTCTCGAAAAAAAAAATAGATTAAATATTATGTAAGTTATGTGTTTGGTGTGTTGGTTAAGGATTTAATGCAACACTACCATTTGAAAGGTCTTACAGTCAATTCTTGAAAAAAAATTCAATTATTATTGACTTTTTATGATCAATTAAAAAAATGATAACTGTACATTTATTTCATTGCCATGGTAAATCCATTTGCTCTATTACAACTAGCTCTCATACCATCTAAGAGATTAATACGAGTGTCATGTGTAAGGATACAAGTTAAACAATGAGGTGCAATCATACTAGCATTACACCAGATTTGTCTAAACAGCGAGGGAATGGGCGAGGAAACCAGCGAGGGAGGGGGTCAAGCCGTTCACCCCCTCAAGATGCATGAAAGTGCCTTGAGATACGCACTTTCACGCATCTCGAAGGGGTGAACGGCTTCGCCCCCTCCCTCGCTGGTTCCCTCGCCATTTAGAATTTCCCCACCCGATCCCATAATAACTTCACAAATAAGAAATATCACTATCTAAAAATAATGCAAATAAAAATAATCAAATTTTAGATTTAAATATATAACTATAAGAACTCAACCCCCCTACAATAAATTCGTAAGAGTTGGTTAAATCTCTATCTTGAGTATGTGGATGTTGTCGTATGTATGTTATGTTCCGAAACTTGGAATCAATGGTCTCCACCTTTTTAAAGAATCTTTCTATCCAACCAATTTTATTTTATATCACCCCCATCTTTACAATCATCTTTGTTGTCGTTGTTATCTTAAGCCCATCATCTTAGACATATTTTTTTTTCCTCTCGACATTATTTAGTGACCCACCAACATACAAGTCCTATTATTGTGATGTAATCCATAGATTTGCATTTACTTTGTTAAATTCGAAATCACAATCGAAATTTTTACGTATTTTCTACACAAAATAAAATATTTTTTAAAATCAGGATACCGGAATTAACTCGAAAAACGAAGTCACGATCCTTGGATAGGAGGCGTTTATTGTCCAAAACCTCATTTGAGCTCTCCAAACTTTGCCCTACAACTTTGACTAAATCATAAACTAGACCAGGTCAATCGTGGTGCATTAAGTGTCAGGTGACACTTTAAAGTTCATCCTAGAAATGACTAATATGATGTATAATTTTACAAATTTAATTGTCATGTCTAGAATTTAGAGCATGCTTCCGTTGTTATCTTCAATAAAATTCTTCGTGTTTGCCAAAAAAAAAAATTAATTATGTTTTGGTAAAAAGAAAAATAATAACAGACAAATATACAACTCTAAATATAATTTGTGTCCATTGAAATTGAAGTATAAAAACTAGATTTTTTTTTTTATATTGTTTTGACCAATGTATGTAGCTCTAAGTTTGGTCTAACTAAATTTCACATTTTGTATGCATGTGCCAAAAACTCAGGGGTTGATTATATGGTGGTAGTGACTAAATGACACCGCCAATTTTGTTGAATGACATCATTATTGCCTTACTTTTTATAGGACATTACCCCTTTCTGAAGTACACCACCACCTGTTAAGAATACCATAAATATTAAAAAAAACTGCCATCTCTCTTCTCATTTCTCCCTCTCTTCTCCATCAAGCACCACTACCACCTCTCATCTCCATCAAACACCACCACCGAGAATAAAAAGAAGAAGAAGAACGACAATAACAACAAGAAAGAAGAAGAACAACAACAAATGAGAAGATGAAAAGATGAGAGGTAGTGCAGTCGGCGGAGCACCAATAAGAAGTAAAATACAAATAAAAGTTGTGTCATTCAATCTCATACTGCAAGAAATTCAAGAATTTATGGACAAGTGGGGAGCGTTTGGGTAATTTGCCCACAAGCAAGCCGATGGACGGGCCATGGTGGTGGTCGGCTATGGCAGTGGTGTCGCTTTTGTGAAGAGAGAAGATAAGGTGATGGCGCCCATCAGTAGATCCAAAAAAAAATGGGTGTTGTGGTAAAGAAGTGGTGGTGGTATTTAGTCACTACCTTACATGTCTAGTCTTGTTGATTCTCATATTTCCATTAATATATATTTTTTTCTTGTATATTCTCAATTCACACATTTTCAGCCAATAAATTGATTTAAGTGAAATACGACATCTTGCTGCATTATGACCTTTGGCATTACATCCTAATGTGGCAACCGCTATACTAACAATCATGCTTGAGGGACATCTATACTATATTGTGGTTATTATGTTAAACGGGGTTAAAATTTTAAACAATTTATAATTACAAATAATAAAAAAGGAGGCAAATTTACAACATATTCTACATCTATTTAGCTGTTTCATCTATTTCTCTTAATTTTAAGTGTGTATTGAAGCTAAATTGCCATCTCCATTTCCTCTACTTCATTTCTCTTGACATATATGTGCGTGATACCGTGTTAAATTTTGTGAGCATCTCCAATGAAAAACACCTCCATTACATGGTAATAGCGCTACGGATGAGAAGTTACATGGTTTTGTCCTTATCATTGTAGCTTAACAAAAAGTTATGTTTACATTTCATTCAGTTTGTTTGTCAATATTTAGAGCTTTGGACTTTGACAATTAGAAATCAAAACTAAATATATATAATTACTAATTTCAAAATTTTTGCTTCTAATATATATGGATGACTCATTTTGTATTCAGTTATGGAGGCACACCTGCATTGTTTATACTACCTTGTGATTCTAAATAATTGAATGGTGGAAATACGTCGAGTATGTCAAAAGTAGTGAGCACACCTAAGTGGATGAATACAGTGTATCCCTCGACTAACTAAATTGAAAGAGTGAGGCTAGGAAACCATGTTTCGTAACCATGATGATGTGGCATCGTTAGAAGAGTTTTTTACAATTTTGAGATACACATAAAATCTTCGGGGATTTCATCATTCTTTTCAGATCATGACACGTCATCCTGATTGCAAAACATGTTTACAAAACATGGTTTCCTAGCATTTCTCAAATTGAAATGAATACAGTGTATCCCTAAGTGGTTGGTGTTTTAGTCTGACATTTCTTGTCTCAAACTCGTGTGCTAATCTTCTTCTCTCTTTTCTCCTCTATTATTTTCTCTATTGTCTAACAGCACCACCGAAAGAGAGAGCACAAACACTGAGAAGAGAAATCATGTCTTCTCCAAGCAAACGCCGAGAGATGGATTTGATGAAACTGTAAAGTCTAATTTCTCTAATACCCATATCTTTTTCTTCTCTAATTGTGTGTATTTGATGTCTTTTTTAGTGTTTTAAAGACTGAGTTTTTTTAAACCCTTTTTTGTTCAATCAATTAGGATGATGAGTGACTACAAGGTGGAGATGATCAACGATGGCATGCAAGAGTTCTATGTGGATTTCCATGGACCTAGTGACAGTAAATCATCAAAACTTTTGATTTTATGTTTCATCTTTGGTTTGTTCTTAGTAAAAATCTGATATTTTTGATGTGTTTTAGTCTCTGAGTAATGGGTAGTTGTTGTTTTTGAAGTTTTGTGTCAATTAATCATGTTGATCTTGAGTAGATGTTCAAAGCTTTGTGGGTATTTGATGTTTTGATTCAATCATGTTGATCACTATTGGATGCTTTTCTGTACTGGTGGGAGCAAAGTTATGGACTTTTCAATTAGATTGATATGTTGAATTTTCAAAGTATGTTAAAGTCTTGTAGAATACTAGAACCTCATTTGTAATCTAATGGTTTTGTGCATGTGAGTCCATGATAACATGGTCTTTCTATATGGTGGCATCACCTGTAGACTAGTTGTGTACTTCATTTCTTCAATGTCCATTTTGCTTGTGGGTTGGATGTGGTATTTGCAGTTTACACAGAGGGATCGATTTATTCTGTTAATGGGTCTTGGCAGGTCCTTATCATGGAGGGGTATGGAGGATAAGGGTAGAGCTCCCTGATGCTTATCCCTACAAATCTCCATCAATTGGATTTGTTAATAAGATCTACCACCCAAATGTTGATGAGATATAAGCCTATTGAATCTTAACACGCCGTGTTTCGGTTTTGAGTTAATTTCAAGTGGTTGTGATTTGTCTATCTACGTAAGGAGAAATGTTATAACTGAAAATGTTTCATTGGGTTTCAAATTTCAGGTCAGGCTCTGTTTGTTTGGATGTTATCAATCAGACCTGGAGCCCCATGTTTGGTAAATAACAAACTAGATCATTGTCTTCTTTGAATAAGATTGTTATATTTTCGTCAAAGAATTAAATATGTTTTTTTTTTTACACGGGCTGTAGTTCCTTGGTCATGTTCAGTTCCTGACAATGGATTTTATATGTTTCAGATCTAGTAAATGTCTTTGAAGTGTTCCTTCCACAACTTCTTCTATACCCCAATCCATCAGACCCATTGAATGGAGAGGCTGCAGCCTTGATGATGCGTGATAAAGCTACATTCGACCAAAGAGTGAAAGGTTGTGTTCGTATATCTTCTTTGATTATAAATGCTTTGCGTGCTAATTTGATATGATTGAAAATGTTTTTATAGATCTACTTTCATTACTCAAATCGAATAAGTTTTCCAAGTTAAAATATTTGCAGCTATCATTTTACTTTCTTTAGATTTGAAGAAATCAAGCATTCCCCTATCAGTTTACCTGTTTTATTTGCTTTACTATCATAGATCATAGGTTCGTGCTGCTTTAAGAAATTGAAGGAGATAACATTGTGGTGTTTTGTGTGCCAAAGTGCCATATAATGAAGGAACTCTTTGATGATTTGGAGTGGAAAAAGGAAGACCATCAGATGTATTTATAGTGGAGCAAGCCATGTGGTAGAGGATCAAATTAGTTAAAGTGATGTCTTGCATTTGAGATACTAAGTGAAATTATCATCTTATGTATGCCCCAAACCATCATGAACCATTAAATTGGGGTTGTTGCAAGGTGGGACTGCCCCAACGGTATCAGAGCCACTCTGAAGGAAAGAGATGGCGTCAAAATATTGGAAATTGCTGAAAGTGAAGTTGGAGTTGGAGAAATTCAACGTGTACTATAACTTTTGTCTTTGCTAAGTTCAAGTGAAAAATAGCTGGATTCAATATTTGCACAAAATAATGATGGGTCCTGAGGGGACGCCCAATGAAAATGGGGAGGAATTTAGTCTCCAAGTTATGTGTATAGAGGAAATCACACAGCATGCGAGGTAGAATTTAGCAGCTTGATTGGTCTTGTGCCTAGAGAAAGGTTATTTCAATTCACATAGCATGATATGGGTCATCGTTAGTATTGTCATTGTGCTGCTGCTCTTACCCAATGACTGCATCCCATGTTTCATGGATATGCTGCGAGGGGGTGGTCATTCTTTACAAACAACAATAGATCAGAACTGGGGTTGGATGGTCATGATGGTTGGTATTTCTGTTGGCTTTTGGTAGCAAATGGCGCTCTGTTCACTGTAGTCGAAAGTGGACTTCCTCTTTAACTGTTGAGTTAAGGGATGAACTCCATCATATGCACTGTTTTCTGTTCACCTTTGGGGATTTGGGTTTGCGACTGCTAGGACCACCCACTTCAACATTATGCGGCTCTGTTTTAAGCGTTTGGTATATCAAGTTTCAAGCACGAGCTCGTTGTTTTATATTCTTACCCATTAAATATTCCTGACCAAGAATGTAGAGGAAAATATGATAACTTGAGATCTTCCTGATTTAGGAGGGTTTGGGTATGACTTACTTTCATCTATGGGCAATGGAACATCTAGGCTTTGTTTGGTGACACGGGTTTCCATAGCTATTTGGTTCATTTTAGCGTAGTTGACACCATTTTTTAATCAATTGATTTATTTTTCAGCATAAGCATGTGCTACTCCTAAAGAAAATCAAACCGTACAAAGTTTCTGTACAGATTTTACTCATGAAACCGTCCAAACACAGCCTAAGATGTTGAATGAGGGAACTATTTTCATTTTTTTTTCATGGCACTACGTCAGAGTGTTGTAAGATGACCATTTGGCATCATCTTCTGCATGTATTTTCTGGTATGCATTTTTGGTTTTCAATACTTTTCAGAGGTAGTTTCTGTTCTAATGATGGCTACTTAATCTGTGGTGCTTTGAGCTCTATGCTTGGTGCATGATACAATGGTTACTGTTTCCATTTGTTGCAGTGCATATGTATTCCAAATCTAACTACTGTTTATTCACCACATAAAATCAACTTGATCTTTTCTTTTTCATCAAATCATTGGCGGTGCTTCTACTGGTGGGTGTTTGTTACGAAGACCTCATTGAAAGCTTGAAAGGTCATGTATAATTCACTTGATTACGAGTTCTTACCCGGTTGGCCTTGCTTTCACTTCCACCAGCAGCACACCTGTTCCTAATTAACTCAGCGTGCTTGATCATTTCAATATCTTTGCATCCAATACTGTTTAGGATCATGTCGCCTTGAACCATTGCACCCTACTTACTGTTTAGGATTATGTATTGCAACAATCACTAACACTATTGTTATTACAGAATACTGCGAGAAATATGCCAAGCTTGAAGATATTGGTGCAGTTACTGAAGAGAAATCTAGTGACGAGGAATTGAGTGATGCTGATGATGACTATGACTCTGCCGATGACGCAGTTGCTGGTCATGCAGACCCTTAGTTGATTGCATATGATAATTGTTTTCATTTCTGTACTCTGTACATGATAATGTAGTTTCAGGTAAATTAAACCCAACTCTGTAGAAGACTATTTAAGGGACAAAAGCTCCCACCCTTCTGTTGTTTATTTTTGTTTGCTCTCCATTGTAAATAAATTTGCTTTGGCTTCATGATATAAAACGTCCTTCTATTCGGACTGCAATATGACAATTGTTTATTGGCATCTTGCCTTTGCTTTAAATGTGGTTTGATATCTCAACATCCTCCTTTAGCTTTCATGTGGTTCAATATTTCAATTCAAGGCCCTCGAGGATGACACCTCAGTATATTCCAGGTATTGCAAAACTAGAATGTTCATGGCAATGCAAGTTCTTGCGCTCTTGCACCTTACATGCGAAAGCTTTGCAAGTATATTGTATTATACAGTCGATATAGCAGACGACAGTGAGTGTGACATTCCCGTGGCTAGCTGGCGCCTCTTTCTTCTTTCTCTCTGCTGGGGTAGTATCTCCATGGCTACAGCCACGGCACCGGTCACAGAGAAGAAGAGTCTAAAGTTGACTCTAATGGTTCATAAGAAGACTGAGGAAGTAGTCTACTGCAAGGCAGATTCAGAATTTGTGGATGTCGTCCTGAGCTTCCTCACATTTCCTCTGAGCACTATCAGCAGAGAACTGGGCATAAAATCACTGATTGGTAGCATGGATAACTTGTGCAATACCGGAGATGAACTCGGCCTTCCATTCTTTACTACAAATCAATGCAAGACCATGTTGCTCAAGCCTAGATTCTTAGATGAAGTAGAACTCCCCCATTGAATTGAAGGTGAACCTCTCGAAAGAGATCTCTATTTATGCCAACCTTGCCTCCAAGAAAACAAGGAAAATGATGACGGTTACTTCCTGCTTGCGAGTATGTTTCCGGATGCTCAATGCTATTGCGGAAAGGTTATTGATACGTCCAAATTTGTTCTTCTCGAGATCTAACCTGTAGAACAAGGTTAGATTGCCAAAGACCACCTGTTTGGTGGCTGAAATCACTTCGATGCTTAAGTCAGTTAACTGTAGGAGAGAATAAACTTAGACAAAGTATAGTTGTGTTGTGTTTGCATACATTTCGTATCTCTCTTTTACCTTAATTATGGGAGTAATTAACACTGTGCGTGACTTAAGCATGCATGGTGCAATGAAGGGGGACGTTACTCACAACGGTTTCTTCCTTCGTAATGTCTCTACCCTCTAAGAGGAGAGATTTATTGGGCCTTTAATTTTGATTATGGTCCATTGCTAAATGCCTTTTTGGGCTTTAGTGACTCGACTCGTTATCCATGTTTAGTATGAAGTGTTTGTTCCTCATGTGGATGATTTTTGCCACGTGTACGACCGTGATCGAATGACTATTTGATGTATCATCAGTGATGCCAAACATTAAGACTTCACTAGAGGCTACAAACCAAATGGTCTCTCAAAAGAGCGGGAAGCTTCATCACCTACTGCAATTTGCTTGTCTTACCTAAATCTAAAACTAGTAACATACATAATAATCTGAGAAGAAAAATTAGTTTTCCTGGTGCTTATGAGTGGAGGAATGTTTGTGTTGGTAAGGAGGAGGTAAGTCGTTCATAGCCAGTTTAATGCATCTACTCTTGTAATAATTGTTTTATTACATTGTAGAAAATGTTACATTTTTATCCGAAATGATGTAATATTGAATTAACTTTGAACACTTCCTATCTCAACATGACATTGTAATGTATGCTTGTTTTTGCGAGTCCCTCATTCGCCTTTTGTTTCAGGTGTACCTGAAATTTAACCTTTTATTTTTTTCTGTCACTTAATCTTAACTTACTGTGGGCACATTTAACTTGAACAGTTGTTACACTTGCTCAAAGACTCCTTACTTTCTGAAATACCATTGACTGACATTTTTTCGTGAAAGAAAGACTACAACATTTTGAACTTGGGGTCAAGTAAAGCATGAAACATGTTTTATTCACCAGGACCAGGATCAGTCTAAGAGTGTGGGATTATGATTTTACATTATAAATCCAGGAACAAAGTTCAAGAATGTGAAATTATGACTTTACATTATAAATCTAAGAACAAAGTTCTATTTGCAGTAACCGATACAGACTTTGTAGACCTTTTGCTCAGTCTCCTAACATTTTCTTTGGGAGCCATAATAAAATGCTTTGATGGGACATTCGTCCATTGATGCGTAGACAATCTTAATAACTCTGTGTTGGACATATCTAAAGATTATAACAAAATTTTGCAAAAACATTGTGATGGCTATCTGCTTCATCCAAAAGTTTGGTATCCAAGAGGAATCGACAATCAGTTGTTACAGGATGAGGAAGCCGAGCCTGATAGTATTGTTTTACGTGGAATGTCAGATAAGATTGCTGAAACTTTTTTGGACCTAAAGCTTCTGGACGAAATAAATGAATATTGAAGGGGATATTTGAGAAAACAAGTAGTGTATGTCGTCACCAATGAGTTGATAGTGAAACCAAAAAGTCATATTGCCAAGCTCAATTTTCATAGAATGATTGTAAGGTACGACGAAGCTGAACGTAATTCATATTTTAGGGGCACCATCCACTAATGTGAAAATCGAGGAGGTCATAGTTGGGGAATTTGAACTAAGTTGAAATGCTTCTCTTGATTCTTATATTTGTTTTTTTTACTTAAGTTTGATGGTTATTTCTCAGTTGTATAATTGGAAATATTTTACGGTTATTTTCAAAATTTGTTTCTCATATATTTAAGAACTTGTCTTTCCCCTCCCTTGGGTCACGCTTTTCAACATTTTTCTGAGATCCTTTAGGTCGCACATTCAACATTCCCCAACGAATGAAGTAAGAAATCCAACTTAAATAAAACATAAAAATTGTGGATTTTTTATTTAATTTTCTTACATTTTTTGTTTAATAAAATTTACTTTGTATTTCGTCATGACTAGGGAGGACATATTATTCATTTGATAAGTTAGTTTCTAAGGCATGCATGTGTTGAGAAATCGCTGAGAGCAGTTAGCTAGTATTATAACCATTAGACAGAAAGAATAAACTGAATTTTTTTCGGATTAGATAAATACCTCTGTTTTTTCTATTCTTCTTATATCCAAAAACCAACACTGCAAATTGTTGAATACTGTCACGCCTCGATTTTCGAGGAAAACGAAAATCCTAAAATTCACGTAGGATTATCCGTTTCCCCCAAAACTCGAGATGTGAAAATTCAATAACAACAAAAACAAATAGCAACAACAACTAAAACATGATTTAATTACTGAAACAAATAAAAACTCTAACCAGGAAAGGACTGACGTTGCCAGCCCACTAGCGAAACTCCAGTAACGCTGCTCAAAAGTCTTTAAACCTGAAAGGTTAATCGGCTACATTCCCAAAGGAATGTACCCAAGAAGAAAAAACTCACTTGGGTCAGCAATAAAGCTAGTGTGAAAAATTTTTCATTCAAAAATCAATAAATCCACACGTGATAACATCAAATTAAACAAAAACAATAACCAACCACACCAACAGGTAGTTCTTCAATGAGGCAATCATGTCATCATCCTAATAAGTAAATATGCATTTACTAGTACTTACACTATAGAAGTTGACTATGGCAAGTCTGACCTGCAAAAATATGAGTGGACTTGCCATCCTACATGAAAATGTTAGAAACAATCGGATAATATTTCTAAGTTATCAATCCTCATAAATGTCATTTACTTTCAAACAACGATACAAATCATAGTCATATTAGACTATTATTGAAATATTAACAAAACGCATTTTCTGCCTTTAGGAAGACATATAGTTCTCATTCAATAGTCGAATGAGCATTTAGTTTTTTCCTTTAATAAGGTAATCATGCACATACACAAAAATAAATCTCGCTTCTTTTCCACAATCGCACTATCCTCCTTGTGTCGAACACACCTCACCCAAGTGTGCCTCCATTGCCTTCGAAACCACTCGGAGCGTACATGTTCCAAGTGGGGTGCCACATCGAGGAACATGTCATCTCATCCGAAGTTCGATCCATGACAAGTATTTCCTAAATCTACACATACAACTGAACTCACATGGAACGGTGCACTGATATGCAAGCAAGTCTGCATAACCAAAATAATATCACATGTATACAAGCAAGTCTGCATAAAAAAAACTTCTTTTCTTTTCACATTGTTTTTTCGAAGTTGTGGAAAAAAACATAAAAAAAATAAATAACTCCTCAAAAATCTTTTACGGTGCGCTTTGTCAACCATAACAAATCAACCACAAGGTTCACCCATTCTATTGGGGAAACAAATAACAGTTTCATAATTACTAAGTCTCAAGTTATACCCTTCACAACATCACGCACAAGTCACTTATATCACACGTCAAATGAAACTCACACTTCGGATGCATCTGAAATAACCATATTCATATTGTCATAAACGATTAAACTCTATTAATCCAATGGTATCGATATCTCGCCCAAAGCACTACAACTAACTCAAGAATTTGGATTTGAAAACCCCAGCACTAAATGTTATACAAATAGATACAGAAACAAAATCATATCTAGTAAACCACTTACTATATACGCCCGTAACCGCTAAACTAAAATTTCATGAAATTCAAATAACAGTTTAGCATAAGTAATATCAAGGGTTTAAAATTATAACAAACAAAAAATGTTGAAAAGTGATTTTAAAGAATTATCCCCAACCTCATCATTCCCTTAATCTTCCACAAGCAATCAAGACAGTAATTAGAGTGATTACATGGAGTTGAATGTCATACTCCAAAATGTCATGAAGCAATTCCACAACTACTTCCCAATGACTACTTTGTTGTCGATTTAGTACAAATTCATAACCAAAAATTCAGTATTTACTCAAATGCTTCATCAAACACTCAACCATAAATGTCCATAAATCAAAGACAGTTACTTCAAGGTACAGAACAAATTGGAAACCACAAAACCAGCAAGGAAAAGAAAACACAACTTAGGGTTTAATTAAAAGCCCAAAACCAAGTCCAAATACAATTGAGTAACAACACATCAACATTAGGGTTTAATTAAAGTATGAGTACACCCCTTTTTTTTAGAGTGTGTCTAATTAGTTTACTTAGGGCAAACTCTTTCATTAAGTTTTATTTTTAGGATTTTCTCAATTTGGCAAAACACGCTCTTACACACCAACACACTTTATTTTATTTAGCAACGAAAACAAAACAAATCTTTTACCCAATAGATATAAGATTATAATATATATCACACATTAATAAATAACAATATTTATATCTATTTAATTAAGAGTGTATTACAGATACTTAGGTTGCAAACAATAAACGATTTTCAAAATCGTAAGTTCTTTGTTATTTACTCAAACATTGGTATCAGAGCCAGGTTTCGATCTTGAGATCTGTGGATTATAGGCCCATAGATCCCAGGATCAAAACCTGGCTCTGATACCATTGTTTGATTAAATAACAAATATTTTTGCTATTTTGCGACATTCTCAATGTCGTGGATGCGGAGATGTGTGAGTGAAAACATGGTGGATCCGCGTCGAAAACCTTCAATGTGTGAAACCTTGAACATTTCTCTTTTTTTTATCAGTGAAGGATAGACTTGCCACACAAGCACCAAGTATAGCCAATTGATCCACATGGGATCTCCATTGGAGACGACCTAAACACGGTACCAAGTATAGCCAATTGATTTCACATTTTGTATGCATGTGCCAAAAACCCATACTTCTCTACAGCCTCCGAAAACTTTAACTCCCTCGCAACCTTCCAACTCAAATAATGAACCACTCTAGCTAACAAGGGAAAAAGCTTCACCTTTTCTCTGACATTCAAGCCACTTCTGCACTCAGTTTTGCCAACTAGGCTATGTTCATCAACTGGTCATTTTCCTAATGAAATTTTATCCCGTTTAGCTCTCAAATTCGAACCATACTTAATTTCATCAAACACACTATCTTCAAAAATTGGGGTTGCAATAAATGGGAAATTGACCACTTTAGTACCATGTTTCGAACAATTGTCAGCAACTGGCCTGGTTGTATCAAATTGGATTTCTTCTAATACCGAAGCTGAAGCTGAAGAGGCAGTAAAGTTGGCTCTAAAAAAACACTGTTTTCGAAAAGGAATCCGCTTTCGAAGCAAAAACAATTCAACTACACTCATATATTGAAGAAATTACTGGACTTGAACAAACCCCCATTTCAAAATCCAACACTACAATGCAAACCAAAAGAACCCCATTATGAAGCATAATTCAAAGTGATGCGGTGAAAAGCAGTAGAGATAGTAAAGGTGGAAACTTTATTAGGGTTTTGGGTTCAGGGGGAAGATTTCTTCAAAAACCCATACTAGTATGAAGTGATTGGAGTAAAAAAAATCAGTTCAATTTCATGAAAGACAGAAAAAGTTGCAAACCTGAAGAGGAGAGCTGTGGAAACCTGCACTTGCGGCGTATTCTAGTCGGAGAAATGGTCTCTGGTTCAAAGAGCGCAGGCAGGGGCAAGGTGGGAAGGAGAGAGAGGGAAAAATAGTAGACAGATGATTTGATAAGATAACTAAAAGGGTTATTTACCTTTTAGCCCAATTAGTTTTAGGTCGAATCCTAGTTGGGTGACACTAATTATCTAAATTTCGTTTAACCTCATTTTGGCCGTTGATTGTTAAGTCAATTGGATTGACTAGCAGCAACTATTAATTTTTTTAAAATACCTAAAATATCCTCACGTGCCAAACATGTAATAGATACCAAATAAGAATTGCTAAAATAATTTGAGTACCAAAAGGTAAAATTCCAACACTTCCTTCTTTCGTTTTTGATCCCCGCTTCTCTATTATAGACCCAGTGACTATAATGGTGATGCAAGTACAACTAACGATAATGCATGCAAGAATGCTAAGGTCTTGGTGTCAGAATCTGTTGAAGAGTGTGAGTTCTTCGATGAGTCTAGTGAGGTTTTGCCTAAAGTAGAGGATTTTGTATGCATGAATGATTCCATTCAGGAAGGTGCTAAAAGCCAAACATCTATAATATGCAATCTTGATGCAGCCCTTGATTGCAAATTGTTTGAAAATGCTAAGTTATTAGTTGTTGACTCATCAAGTGAAAGATGTTACAGTAATGCACTTGGAAGCCGAAAAGGCTGTCATTGATGAACCTCTAGAGAATCAAACAACTTGGATGCCTCATTCTGCAAATTTTAAATCCATGAAGGCAAAGCTAGCCTTCTACACAGATTATGTCAAGCAAAGAGCCTGATGACTGTCAAAGTCACTGATATATCAAATCTCCAATTTATCAGTCGGCTTATCTGCTAATTATTACATGTTAGCTTGCCAGTAAGGTGGATCATATGCACTGATCTGGTGGCAAGGAAAGATCATGAACTCTTCTTCTTCACATGTCAGTTAAATAAATCATTTTATTTTTATATCTAGTTTTGTTTGATGTTGTTTTTTTACTTGGTGTGACTGGTTACTGTGTTACTGTCTTGTTTTGATGTGCTCAAAATGTTATTTGTGGAGTATAGGAGTTGTACACTGAGGTAATGTTGGATAAACTGAGAAGTGTTGGAATTTTACCGTTTGGCACCCAAATTATTTTAACAATCCCTGTTTGGTATCCATCACGTGCTTGGCATGTGAAGGTATTTTGGGCATTTAAAAAAATTTAATGGTTTCTATTGATCAACCCAGTTGATTTAACAGTCAAAGGCCAAAATGGGGGTTAGACGGAATTTAGATAATTAGTGATACACAACTAGGATTACATACACCTTTATTAACGAGAGTTAAAAGGTAAATAACCTTAACCAAAATTGTTATTTATAGTCCATCACAGTACACACTAGGGTCAGCCTACCCTGATTATACGCCCAAGAGGCATTAAGCATTGGGCCCTCAAACATTGATGGTTAAATTCTCGAAAAAAAAATAGATTAAATATTATGTAAGTTATGTGTTTGGTGTGTTGGTTAAGGATTTAATGCAACACTACCATTTGAAAGGTCTTACAGTCAATTCTTGAAAAAAAATTCAATTATTATTGACTTTTTATGATCAATTAAAAAAATGATAACTGTACATTTATTTCATTGCCATGGTAAATCCATTTGCTCTATTACAACTAGCTCTCATACCATCTAAGAGATTAATACGAGTGTCATGTGTAAGGATACAAGTTAAACAATGAGGTGCAATCATACTAGTATTACACCAGATTTGTCTAAACAGCGAGGGAATGGGCAAGGAAACCAGCGAGGGAGGGGGTCAAGCCGTTCACCCCCTCAAGATGCATGAAAGTGCCTTGAGATACGCACTTTCACGCATCTCGAAGGGGTGAACAGCTTCGCCCCCTCCCTAGCTGGTTCCCTCGCCATTTAGAATTTCCCCACCCGATCCCATAAGAACTTCACAAATAAGAAATATCACTATCTAAAAATAATGCAAATAAAAATAATCAAATTTTAGATTTAAATATATAACTATAAGAACTCAACCCCCCTACAATAAATTCGTAAGAGTTGGTTAAATCTCTATCTTGAGTATGTGGATGTTGTCGTATGTATGTTATGTTCCGAAACTTGGAATCAATGGTCTCCACCTTTTTAAAGAATCTTTCTATCCAACCAATTTTATTTTATATCACCCCCATCTTTACAATCATCTTTGTTGTCGTTGTTATCTTAAGCCCATCATCTTAGACATATTTTTTTTCCTCTCGACATTATTTAGTGACCCACCAACATACAAGTCCTATTATTGTGATGTAATCCATAGATTTGCATTTACTTTGTTAAATTCGAAATCACAATCGAAATTTTTACGTATTTTCTACACAAAATAAAATATTTTTTAAAATCAGGATACCGGAATTAACTCGAAAAACGAAGTCACGATCCTTGGATAGGAGGCGTTTATTGTCCAAAACCTCATTTGAGCTCTCCAAACTTTGCCCTACAACTTTGACTAAATCATAAACTAGACCAGGTCAATCGTGGTGCATTAAGTGTCAGGTGACACTTTAAAGTTCATCCTAGAAATGACTAATATGATGTATAATTTTACAAATTTAATTGTCATGTCTAGAATTTAGAGCATGCTTCCGTTGTTATCTTCAATAAAATTCTTCGTGTTTGCCAAAAAAAAAAAATTTAATTATGTTTTGGTAAAAAGAAAAATAATAACAGACAAATATACAACTCTAAATATAATTTGTGTCCATTGAACTTGAAGTATAAAAACTAGATTTTTTTTTATATTGTTTTGACCAATGTATGTAGCTCTAAGTTTGGTCTAACTAAATTTCACATTTTGTATGCATGTGCCAAAAACTCAGGGGTTGATTATATGGTGGTAGTGACTAAATGACACCGCCAATTTTGTTGAATGACATCATTATTGCCTTACTTTTTATAGGACATTACCCCTTTCTGAAGTACACCACCACCTGTTAAGAATACCATAAATATTAAAAAAAACTGCCATCTCTCTTCTCATTTCTCCCTCTCTTCTCCATCAAGCACCACTACCACCTCTCATCTCCATCAAACACCACCACCGAGAATAAAAAGAAGAAGAAGAACGACAATAACAACAAGAAAGAAGAAGAACAACAACAAATGAGAAGATGAAAAGATGAGAGGTAGTGCAGTCGGCGGAGCACCAATAAGAAGTAAAATACAAATAAAAGTTGTGTCATTCAATCTCATACTGCAAGAAATTCAAGAATTTATGGACAAGTGGGAAGCGTTTGGGTAATTTGCCCACAAGCAAGCCGGTGGACGGGCCATGGTGGTGGTCGGCTATGGCAGTGATGTCGCTTTTGTGAAGAGAGAAGATAAGGTGATGGCGCCCATCAGCAGATCCAAAAAAAAGTGGGTGTTGTGGTAAAGAAGTGGTGGTGGTATTTAGTCACTACCTTACATGTCTAGTCTTGTTGATTCTCATATTTCCATTAATATATTTTTTTTCTTGTATATTCTCAATTCACACATTTCAGCCAATAAATTGATTTAAGTGAAATACGACATCTTGCTGCATTATGACCTTTGGCATTACATCCTAATGTGGGAACCGCTATACTAACAATCATGCTTGAGGGACATCTATACTATATTGTGGTTATTATGTTAAACGGGGTTAAAATTTTAAACAATTTATAATTACAAATAATAAAAAAGGAGGCAAATTTACAACATATTCTACATCTCTTTAGCTGTTTCATATATTTCTCTTAATTTTAAGTGTGTATTGAAGCTAAATTGCCATCTCCATTTCCTCTGCTTCATTTCTCTTGACATATATGTGCGTGATACCATGTTAAATTTTGTGAGCATCTCCAATGAAAAACACCTCCATTACATGGTAATAGCGCTACGGATGAGAAGTTACATGGTTTTGTCCTTATCATTGTAGATTAACAAAAAGTTATGTTTACATTTCATTCAGTTTGTTTGTCAATATTTAGAGCTTTGGACTTTGACAATTAGAAATCAAAACTAAATATATATAATTACTAATTTCAAAATTTTTGCTTCTAATATATATGGATGACTCATTTTGTATTCAGTTATGGAGGCACACCTGCATTGTTTATACTACCTTGTGATTCTAAATAATTGAATGGTGGAAATACGTCGAGTATGTCAAAAGTAGTGAGCACACCTAAGTGGATGAATACAGTGTATCCCTCGACTAACTAAATTGAGTGAGGCTAGGAAACCATGTTTTGTAAACATGTTTCGTAACCATGATGATGTGGCATCGTTAGAGGAGTTTTTTACAATTTTGAGATACACATAAAATCTTCGGGGATTTCATCATTCTTTTCAGATCATGACACGTCATCCTGGTTGCAAAACATGTTTACAAAACATGGTTTCCTAGCATTTCTCAAATTGAAATGAATACAGTGTATCCCTAAGTGGTTGGTGTTTTAGTGTCTGACATTTCTTGTCTCAAACTTGTGTGCTAATCTTCTTCTCTCTTTTCTCCTCTATTCTTTTCTCTATCGTCTAACAGCACCACCGAAGGAGAGAGCACAAACACTGAGAAGAGAAATCATGTCTTCTCCAAGCAAACGCCGAGAGATGGATTTGATGAAACTGTAAAGTCTAATTTCTCTAATACCCATATCTTTTTCTTCTCTAATTGTGTGTATTTGATGTCTTTTTAGTGTTTTAAAGACTGAGTTTTTTTAACCCTTTTTTGTTCAATCAATTAGGATGATGAGTGACTACAAGGTGGAGATGATCAACGATGGCATGCAAGAGTTCTATGTGGATTTCCATGGACCTAGTGACAGTAAATCATCAAAACTTTTGATTTTATGTTTCATCTTTGGTTTGTTCTTAGTAAAAATCTGATATTTTTGATGTGTTTTAGTCTCTGAGTAATGGGTAGTTGTTGTTTTTGAAGTTTTGTGTCAATTAATCATGTTGATCTTGAGTAGATGTTCAAAGCTTTGTGGGTATTTGATGTTTTGATTCAATCATGCTGATCACTATTGGATGCTTTTCTGTACTGGTGGGGGCAAAGTTATGGACTTTTCAATTAGATTGATTTGTTGAATTTTCAAAGTATGTTTAAAGTCTTTTAGAATACTAGAACCTCATTTGTAATCTAATGGTTTTGTGCATTTGAGTCCATGATAACATGGTCTTTCTATATGGTGGCATCACCTGTAGACTAGTTGTGTACTTCATTTCTTCAATGTCCATTTTGCTTGTGGGTTGGATGTGGTATTTGCAGTTTACACAGAGGGATCGGTTTATTTTGTTAATGGGTCTTGGCAGGTCCTTATCATGGAGGGGTATGGAGGATAAGGGTAGAGCTCCCTGATGCTTATCCCTACAAATCTCCATCAATTGGATTTGTTAATAAGATCTACCACCCAAATGTTGATGAGATGTAAGCCTATTGAATCTTAACACGCCGTGTTTCGATTTTGAGTTGATTTCAAGTGGTTGTGATTTGTCTATCTACGTAAGGAGAAATGTTATAACTGAAAATGTTTCATTGGGTTTCAAATTTCAGGTCAGGCTCTGTTTGTTTGGATGTTATCAATCAGACCTGGAGCCCCATGTTTGGTAAATAACAAACTAGATCATTGTCTTCTTTGAATAAGATTGTTATATTTTCGTCAAAGAATTAAATATGTTTTTTTTTTACACGGGCTGTAGTTCCTTGGTCATGTTCAGTTCCTGACAATGGATTTTATATGTTTCAAATCTAGTAAATGTCTTTGAAGTGTTCCTTCCACAACTTCTTGTATACCCCAATCCATCAGACCCATTGAATGGAGAGGCTGCAGCCTTGATGATGCGTGATAAAGCTACATTCGACCAAAGAGTGAAAGGTTGTGTTCGTATATCTTCTTTGATTATAAATGCTTTGCGTGCTAATTTGATATGATTGAAAATGTTTTTATAGATCTACTTTCATTACTCAAATCGAATAAGTTTTCCAAGTTAAAATATTTGCAGCTATCATTTTACTTTCTTTAGATTTGAAGAAATCAAGCATTCCCCTATCAGTTTACCTGTTTTATTTGCTTTACTATCATAGATCATAGGTTCGTGCTGCTTTAAGAAATTGAAGGAGATAACATTGTGGTGTTTTGTGTGCCAAAGTGCCATATAATGAAGGAACTCTTTGATGATTTGGAGTGGAAAAAGGAAGACCATCAGATGTATTTATAGTGGAGCAAGCCATGTGGTAGAGGATCAAATTAGTTAATTTGAGATACTAAGTGAAATTTTCATCTTATGTATGCCCCAAACCATCATGAACCATTAAATTGGGTTTGGCGACTTCTTACTTCGGACTCCCTTTGGGCTATTTTCATGAGAAGCAAATACTGGGTTAACGGGGTGGCCTTGAATGGTCAGTTGGTGAAAATTGGGTCATCGCCTTTTTTCAAAGAAATCATGCTTGGCAAATCACTTATTCTGAGCAATTCGCTTTGGCGCGTTGGTAAGGGAAATATTAGTTTCTTTGAGGAAAATTGGAATACGGTGGCTTCCTTCCGAAGATCGGAGGCAATGGTTGATCAAGGTGTGTGGCCTTCGGTACACGAGGTGATTTCATCCAATTTTGAATTGGTAAACCCAGAGCTCCGCCATCTAGCAAGGGGAAATTTTGCTGATAGATTATATGGCGAAGAAGATGGAGAAGATGAATGTATATGGGTTCCGAATCAAAATGGGATTTTTTTCCCTCCAGTCAGCTTATGAAATAATACGCCGACAAGGGACGGTAAATGACCTCTATCAAATGATTTGGCATGACATTCTTCCTTCTAGAATTTCAGTTTTAGTGTGGAAACTACTCCGTAGAGGGGTACCAGTGGATGGGGAGCTGTACAGATGCAATTTTAGTATGGCTTCTAAATGTAGATGTTGCAACACGCCACAGTGAGAATCTCTAAATCATTTGTTTTTGGATGGTGAACTGGCGATGCAGGTTTGGCGTCATTTTGAGTTGATTTTTGATGTGCATATCAGAAAACCGGCAGAAATATCCACGACACTTGTCATTTGGTTCAGGCGAGCCAAAATGAGCAAACAAACAAGTGTTTTATCCTTCCTCACTCCCATGTTCATTTTATGGGAAATATGGAAACAGCGGTGCAAATGTGTCTATGAAAATGCTGCCCCTAATCCTGCTTTTGTGATTTTGAATATTCGGCGTAATCTACACTTAGCAAACAATTTTATAACTCCTAAGCAAGTCAGCTGGCAAAAGGATCCATTATGTGCTTTGGGGATACAAGAGATTCCAGTTTTGAGAAAGGAAAGTAGATTTATTTTCTGACATCCCCCTCCGCCAGATTTTGTCACTCTCAATGTGGATGGGTCCTCCCGTAAGCACATGGCTGCGGGAGGTGTGATCATTAGAGACTCTCGAGGTGTTTGTGTTGTGGGAAAGCAATTTTTTTTGGTGCAGGCTCAAATAATAAAGCGGAAATTCTGGCTCTAGCCGAAGGACTCCGCCTTTGTCTCTCATTGGATTTTAAACAAGTGGTTGTTCAGACGGATTCGGCAATTGTTTGTGGATGGTTTAAGGGCAATTTCAAGATACCATGGCATTTGGAGAATATTTTGAAAGAAATCCAATTTTTGGCACAAATGACTTTAGATTGTTCCCACATTTATAGAGAAGCCAACGCGGTGGCGGATGCTTTAGCAGATAGAGCTCAACGAGATCATAGGACTGTTTCTTTCACTGTGAATGATCTTCCTAAGAGAGTGGCAGGATTATCAGTGTTTGACTGATGGCATACGGCATACATACGTCACGGGGAAGGGTAGACGCAGCGAGAACGGGCATTGTTCGGTTCTGGAACCGAGCGCTGGCAGGGTACTCTGCTGTAAAACAGAGTACTCCTTGTTTTTCAGAGTACGGAGATGTTCTGGACTGGATTGGTTGCTGCGGAAGGACTGCTGCGGACTAGTTTGCGGTCTGGACTGTTGGTAAGGCTGTGGCGCGTTGGAGGCTGCTGGGTGCGGTTGCGTGGCCTGCTGAGATGTTGCGTTGCAGTGGCCTGCCTGCTTGGGGATGGCGTGAAGTGCTGAATTTTGTGATGTATCTTTTGCTTTGTGGTTTTGCTTGCAGGTTATGGTGAGGGCAAGACAATGTGGTTTTGCAGGCTTGCCCTCATCACCACCAATAAGTCTCTCACACCCAGACCTTCTTCATTCTGTGAGAAACAAATATGAGACCATGACCTTCATTATGCTGCATCTCATTATGAGACCCACTCTAACCCCTTCATTTCCTCCCACAAAAATCTGGTATGGGTGAAAAACATTTTTCCTCGGATTAATTTCTTTAGTTGGTCAGTTTTGCATGAGAAGCTCTTGACTAAAGATAGGTTAAGAAAAAGAGGAATCCTCACAGGGAGTCTTTGTGTGCTTTGCAATGAATTTGACGAGACACTGGACCATTTGATGCTTCACTGCAGTTTCTCCAAATCCATTTGGAGCAGTTTCTTGGCGGAATTCGGTTTGAGTTTGATGTTTGAAGGCTCCATTTTAGATTGGCTAAGTTGGTGGTCTCAAGCTAATCCTTCCCGTCGGGGGGAGTGGTTATGGCGTAGGGTCCCTCACGTCCTCATGTGGTGTGTGTGGAAAGAAAGAAATAAAAGGGTATTTGAAGGACTCAACAGATCAGAGCACTCTATCTTTATTGAGATTAGAGAATTGCTGTGGAGGATGGGTACGGCATGTAATTTGTTTAGGGAGTTGGGTTTTGACACTTTCATAGTGTCTTGGCATTCCTTGATATAGGAATGTTTCTCTTTGTAATTTGTTTCCCTTTCTTTCATTAATAAATATCTTCGTGTTTGAACAGAACAAAAAAAAAAAAGACCATGATACCCATTTTTTTTTTTCAGTTTTCCTTCACAATCCCCTCAGAAGAAATCTGCCAACAAACTATTAATCCGGGATAGAACTTTCATAGGAACACACATGGTACTGAGAGTATAAATTGGAATAGATCTTAGAACATGTTTAATCAATGTTAAGCGGCCTCCTGAGGATAACAATTTCGCCTTCCAAATCTTCAAAATAAGAGATTTTGACTCTTCCTTGAAAAATTGGCCCGCCCAAGTATTTCAAAAGAGTAGCGCGAAACTGGAATCCTGTGTAGGTTTTGAAACCTACAACTTTCTCTGCAACTGCTCTATCATCCAAAGTAAAAGAACTTTTGCTTACATTAATTTTCTGTCCCGAAGACTGACAATAACAGTTCAAAAACTCCATGCATCCCAGAATAGAAGACTTTCTGCCATTTAAGAAAATGAGAGTATCATCTGCATAAAGAAGATGGGAGATCGGACTGCATGCTCTGGGAGTATAAAAGTAACCAATTTTACCACTGTCAAAAGCCTCTTTCAGACCCCTACTCAGCACTTCAGAGGCAATAATAAATAAGAATGGTGACAGAGGATCGCCTTGCCTTAAACCCCTGGTAAAACGAAAAAACCCTTTGTATGCTCCTTGAAGCAGAACTGAAAAGCCGCAGGAAGCGATACCGTTGGAAATGATATGACGAAATCTACCATTAAAACCAAATTTTGTAAGCACTGCCAACAAGAAATTCCATTCCATTCTGTCATAGGCTTTCTCCATGTCAATTTTCAAAACCACATTACCGCCGAAAACTTTCCGATTAATGTCCCTAATCAATTCTTGTGCAAGGCCAATATTCTCGCCAATAAACCTACCTTTAACAAAGGCCCCCTGCTCCGGAGAGATAAGTACAGGCAAAAGATCTGCCAATCTAGTACAAAGGATTTTACTGAAAATCTTATAGATCACGTTACATAAACTGATAGGGCGAAATTCAGAAAAGGAACCTGGATTCTCAGTTTTAGGAATCAAAGCCAAAAAATTGGCCGAAAAAAAAGTCGGCAACGCCTCCCCCTCAAAAAATTGAATAGCTGCCTCCCAAATACCCTTACTCAGAATCTCCCAATAAGACTGAAAAAATCCAGCAGTAAATCCATCCGGACCCGGGGCACTATTCTTGGGAATGTCAAAAACAGCTTTTGTCACTTCCTCCAGAGTAGGACGTTTGACCAAGATGTCACAATGGCCAGAATTCACCAGTTTCGGAATACAATTCAACAACTCTGCATCCACCGTATATGAACCTTGGGAAGACAACAAATTGGCAAAGAAATCACTGGCATTAAAAAGAAACTCACCAGGGTTCGAAATAGTCCTACCGCATGGTAAATTAATCTGATTAATAGCCCTCCGTTTTTGCTTAGACTTGGTAGAAGTGAAAAAATACTTGGTGCAGGCATCCCCCTCCTTAAATTCTTTTTCACCGAATTTTTGAATCCAGTAAAGCTCCTCCTGTTTGAGAGCTAATTTGTACTCAGCCTGACAGCGATTTAAATTGCAACAAGCATTAGTATCCCAGTTGGCATCAACATTGAAACCATGATTATTCCCATTAGCAAAGCCTGCCAGTAAAATAGTTTCCCATTGTTGCATTTCATCTTCTAGAGCGCGGATCCTGCTAAACACATTCCCAAATACCATCCGGTTCCACTGTATGAGAGCGCGACGAGTCAATTTGAGTTTGGCATCCACTCTATCAATGGGTCTGGGGAGAGCAAGATCCGTCAACCATATTCCCTTAACCAGCTCAAGAAACTCCGGATGTATAGTCCACATGTCGAATAATCTAAAAGGTGCAAAACCAATCCTTGGTTGAGAGGGCATGGATACCAGCAAAGGGGAGTGATCAGAAAATGTAAGGCTAAGATGTTCAACTGTAGGATTAGCCAAGACTGTCAGCCATGCCGAATTGACAAAAATCCGGTCAAGTCTAGCACAAATGCGCTCGCTACCTCGCCTATTATTGCACTAGGTGAGTCGGGGACCCGAATAACCACAATCAATTAAGCCATATGTTTCAGTACAATCGGAGAAGTGAGCCATGCTAGCCAAGGAAGGTGCAACTCCCCCAACTTTTTCCCCCGAGTGTAGATAAGTATTGAAATCCCCACCAACCATCCAAGGGGAGTCGTTTTGAGCTGCAAAATTAACCATATTGGACCATAATGCCTTTCTTTCATCCACAGAGCATTTAGCATAAACAAAAGAAATTAAAAAAACTCTTGAAGAAGAATCTGTTACCTGGCAATGAATAATCTGGTCCGACATGTCCACTACCGAGAGAGAAAGAGACGTATCCCACATGATCCAAATCTTACCACCAACACTGTCATTAGAAGTGAAACCGCCAAGATTAATTTTGTTCCCAATCTCCATGGATCGACTAGCATCAATCATAGGCTCCGCGATCATAAGAATTCTGACATTGTGTTCCACAACCAACTTTTGTAACCTCCTTCTTGTGGCCTTATTACCAATGCCGCGAGCATTCCAAAACATAAAGTGTTCAATCATATTAAACCCGGGAGGAAGACAAACCCTTCTTAGTCTTACGACGAGTGCCCGAAGGAACCGCAGTTTTGACATTTTTCTTTCGCTCCGCATCAGATTGAGCCCCCAAGTCTAAGTCTTTGATTGCGTGTGTGCCCGGCCCAATGTCCGAATCCGACTCTGCCTCATCACTGTCTGTGGCGCTTTCAAGTGTATTGACATTCATATTTTTCTTCTTTTTCCGCAAAGAAACGCCCACCTTCACCAATTTGCGAATGTCTGCCGGCATCGCGTGAGAATCCTTCAACCCAACCGGGACTGTCTGCTGATCTGTTTCAGCACATGTTTCTTGAATCGCAGCAATTGGAACCTGAAATTCAGCCCTTATTTCCTGTGAGACAGCAGCATTAAATGCCGTTGTAAGTGACACAGCTCGAGGAGCGAGCATATAGAGGCCTGATTCTCGGGTGGGAGAGAGGTCGCCTGCTACGGTAGACCCTGGAAACACCTCTGCTGGAGCGAAACAGGGCGCAGGCAGAGTCCGAAACTCCCTTGTTTCGGTGCTGTTGGCTGGTTGAGACAGCCCATGCTGTTCGGACTGGGACAGTTTTTCCTCTGCTTGGCGTCTTTGCGAACCTGCTTGGGGTAACACCGAGTGTCCGGACTGACCCTCCAATGAAATAGCAACGATGGGAGAAGGATTCCCAGCTGCGGCAGACCCTGGAACCACCTCTGCTGGAGCGAAGCAGGATGCAGGCAACTCCCCTGTTTCGATGCTGTTGGCTGGCTGAGACAGCTCAGCCTGTTCGGACTGAGACGTCGTTTCCTCTGGGTGGCAAATTTGCAGACCTAACGGGGATAACACCGAATGCCATGACTGTCCTTCCAATGAAAAATCAACCTTTTTCATCCCTGAAACGAGCTGCCCAACCTGATGTTCACATGATAAATTTGTCGTATCAGTTTGCGACGCCTTAGCTTGAATAGAAAGGGTACTCTTTAATTCCGGATTGACATCCTTGTCATTTAAAACCGGCGTTGATTGTCCAAGAACCTTTTCAATCTCTGATTTCGTATACCCCGCATCTAGTAGGCATTCCGCCGTAGATTCTGATTTGACCCCGGTTTGAGAATGTTCTATTTTCTGACCCACTAATTGTAATTCCACTGGAGCACTCTCCTCTTCCTCAATATCCTCCATTAGTGCCTCAAATGTATTTGACAAAATCACCTTTACTGGATTAATTGCCCCCGGCTTGTTCTCCACGACTCCCTCCGGAATCTCCTCTCCTTTGCTATTTTTTTTGCCACTCACACCCACTTCCAAATTTGAAGATTTTTCTTTTCTAAAAACTGGAACATAGTGTTGCTTGATATTATTATTTTCTGCCTTTGATTTGACTATCTTCTCAGTCTTACCTATGTCCGAAACTCGGCCCCCGACCTTAATACCGAGCTTCTTTCGACAGACACTCTCCTGATGCCCTATCAAAGAACAAAAGTCACAATATTTGAAACCTGGGTATTCTATCTTCTGCTAGAAGCCTCTATTATTGGCTCTATCAATCCATACTCTGTTTGGTAATTTGTCTGCCAAAGTCATCTCCACGCACACGCGGGCAAAGCCCGGGCGCGATAAGCATCTAGTATGGTCATCCATTCTCAAAAAAGTACCAAAAGAATTAACAATTGCTTTTAAGATACGGGGATGAAAAAGATGTAAAGGTAAGTTAGGCAACTCTACCCATAGTGGCACCGAGATCGGGTCCTCCTTCAGACTGAAACCATCATGCCAGCGGAAAGCTTTGAACCGAACGCCACGAATCAAAAAGGAATCCCGCGACAACACTTTTTTTGCTTCCTCCTTCGATTGAAGACGAACCAAAACATGCCGTTGATTGAGTAAGCCAAGCGAAAAATCGCCCATAATTCCCCAGGTTCTGTGAATCGAGTCCCGAATGTCTTCCAATGTAGGGCGGTAGCTAGAGAATTTTAAGACGATCACATGTCTTTCCATAAACTCCTCCCCACGGACTTCATCCGTTGCCGTAATACCAATAGCTGGAGCGCCCTCTTTACGGAATCTAGTGCCTTCAACCGGAGTCTCCACGACGTCGGCCACCAGAAATTTTCCCAAAATTTGTGCAAAAGAGGGCTTAGCCGCGCCTTCTACGGTGCCCCCATTAGCATATCTCCCCAGCAGGCAAGGAGGGATGGCGGCAGGAGGCGCCGACATCACATCCAGTTCGGTGCCAGTGTCGAATATTCGGGGAGATTCGAAGCGGTACAAAACCTGTCTCTGAACCGTATCAGGAACTGGTACCTGAATCGTATCGGCGGCTGTGACGAAGAACACTGCAGCCGAAACGCGAGCACCAGATCTGTGCCTCGGCAAGAAGGGAACAGAGCGCGAGTTGTCTGTCTGAATCAGTTCTATAAGAGCCTGAAAACGTCCAGTAGCGACCAATATCGGCCAGTATCGGCGTGTCGCGACCAGAGAATACCTTGTTTGGCCGGCAATGGGAGGCTGCGCCGCCTAGGGTTTTCGCAGTGGATGCCCTAGCCGCCACCAGTCGATGGTTAAGATGCAGTCCCACAGATGAGGGACGGTTGAGATTAAATTTCGGTCAAAGACCGAAATACCCCCGAAATCACCCTGTTTTAGAGAGCTCCCAATTTCAATGCCAAATGATGAGCCTTACCATTAAGATTTCTAAATATATTTAGGAAAGCATAAGAAACAAGAATTTAATATTACAAATAAAAGGACATGAGACCTAATGCATAGTAAAAAGAGTAATGCTACATTGCATTGTTGATGTGGTACCCGGCACATGTATTGCTGATGTAGCAGGGAGAGAAATCCAACAAATACACATTGCATCAATACCTATAAATTTTCACTACCACATCGACAATCATCCAGGCACATATTCTAGTAAAAATCAACTGGTAAATATAATTTCAAGTCCACTGCTGCTTTTTAGAGATGAATTTCTGTTTTTCACATGAGCACTATTACAGTGCCTGGTGGTATGTCTGGTGTTATGCCTGGTGCCACCAGGCACTGTCTATTTGTTGCGAGATATGTAACAATGCACATCTCAAAATAAATGAATGATGTCTAGTGATCACCAGACACAACACCAGACGTACCACCAATCACCCTAAATTTTTCCTTTTCACATGGTATGAAGTTTTTTTCAAAAGTTATAGGACCACACAATCTTCCAAAAGGAATAATAAAGGCAACAACATCTTACCATCACCTAAAAAAACAAAAACGAGGAAACAAGTTACAAAAATTTTCCAAGTTCATGGATTTCACGTCTCCAAAAGTCCCATCTCTAAATTTACCATCTACTTGTCTCTCTGTCTTTCACATTCTTTTTCTCCTTTTACAAATTTCTAATTTACACAAAATTTTACCAAACCTTCTAGATCTTACCACTGCAATTTTTACTGTCCCTCACATGTGCCAAAACTTAAATCCAAACCCATCTTATCCACAAATTTGGTATTGGAAGTAAGATTAGAGTTTAACATCTGAGAGTAGACGATCACATCTTTCCCCTTCACAGGTTGTTTCAAAATAGACGGGCATGCCGGATCACGCGTCTATCCATATACCACACATATGATATGATATAAATAAATAGATTTTAATCTGGAGGCACGCCTAGGATGGGATGTTTCTAGAGATAGTGATAGTATGGTATCAACCATATGGACATGTTTTCAGCGAAATCCTCTTTGGCGGAGAGTCAGGATTGTTGACAAAGGGAAGCAAAAAAAAGTTTGAAAAGATCAATTTATCCATGAATGTGATTTTTTGAAACGAATGAAATTTTTTTTTTCTTTTTTAACTCCCAACAAACCCATCCTCACCAACCCTCTCACTATCTCCTCTTATCTTTCTTCTTCTCTTATATTTTTTCTCCCTCACAAACCCTCTTTTTCTCTGTAATCTCTCAACTCCGCATCTCATTTCACTCCCAATTTGCTCAACTTCGTAGCAGCTGACTATATCGAATCCTGAAATACGAATATATTGGTAACAGAGATTTGTATAGAAATGGAGGACCTAAACTTTAAAAATAACTCATAATATAATTTTTTGTGAAGTTCACAGTTAAGATTGTGTACAAAATGAGACAACCTAAACTTTTAAAAGGAGGATATATAAAAATATTGAGTAATTTAGTGAAATTTTTCATAAAAATAAGAGGGACAAATGACTTCTGTGCCTAAGATAGATCCGCCTTTTCTAACAGAAAAAAATAATTAAAAAGGAAAAAAAAATCTCTGACAGATAAATTGAAATTTCTGTCGTTATCACAGCGTTTGTCCACGATTTTGTTCTTGACTACGTGATTTCATTAGTACAAGTCTAACTATAACGACATCGAAGTTTTTGTCCTTCCTTCATCTTGTCATCACGCATTGCAGGGTGTGATGATGGTGGTTATAGTGGTTCCGATGGTGGCTACTGAGCTCATGACACCTCCTAAACCCTTCTCCTCCACCACCACCAGTGCTCCGCAACGGCATCATCCACTCAACATGCACTTCTTCTTCTTCTTCTATGTCTTCATCTACCTCTACCTCTTCCTCCGCTACGTCATCCACAATTGGTGGTACTTCCCCTTCCCCTTCCAATTCGACTTCTTCCTCGGGATTTGAGTCAGGAACATCTTCATCCTCCTCATCATCAGATTGAATAAGATGCAATCTCAGCCGTCCATCTTCTCTTTCAGACAAGAAGACCTCAGGACGCTCAACACCAGTAAGCACCAACCTTCCATTCTCCCTCACAGACTTGAGGTAGAAATTCGACTGTCCATTCGAATCCAGCGACGACAGCGAAGGCGGCAAATTCTTCACTCTCTCCCTCCATCTTGACTTGTCTCTACTTTCTTTCCTCCACCTTAATCCCACCGTCGATCTCATCATCATCAACCTCTTCTCCTCGTCGTCTATCACCGAAGAGTTCATCTTCTCCACCTGGTCCGAACTCTCAAACCCTAAACTCTCCGTACAAGAACTCAATCCATCCCCACCTCCTCCCGTTTCTCCTCCGTCGTTTCTCTTCGGCCCTGAATCTGTCTTCACAGATGCAGAATCAACAACATTAGCAGGTTTTACGCAATCACCGGCTGTTAGTAAGCACAGACCTCCAGTACAAACAGGTACGCTCCGATCTCTATCATTTCGAGTTTCTGATTTCTTGCTGTTGGTGCCTAGTAAAGTATGGAGAGTGTTTTTGCAGAAATTAATCATAACTTTTTTCATAAATTAGTAAATCACATAAACATAAACATGTTTTGAGAGAAGAGAAGTGGAGGGGTATTTATAGGGGAGAGAGAGGCGGCACGGGTTATGAGCTGTATTGACCAGAAAAGTGGGATCCACACTCCTCACCCTGACACTGCAGCAGCCGCTTCTTTTTCGAATTTCTTCGATGGCTGTGCGTGCCCGCAGGAGGTGAGAAGACGGGAGGGAGGGAGGGAGGGATGGATTTGATTGCTTTATCTATCGACATGGCGGTGAAAGGGTGTTTTTTTGGTGGATAATTAACTTGCAAGTTAAGAAAAACGGCTATCAATTAATAAATGATTAGTTGACTTGTTTATTTAATGTAAAGCTAGAACACCACGTGTACCAGCTAAAAACATTGCTTTTACCTCTCTATTTCTTTATTTGAAAAGTAATCTAATATTTCTCGACGTAAGAATAGCTAATTAAACAAGTCATAATCAAGGGCATCGGGTGATTTGTGGTTAATTATTATGGTATAGGTTAACATATTCTTAGGTGATTCTAATGTCAAAAATGCAAGTCTCAGTCATTGCCTTTTTAAGATGAGCCGAAAGCAACCTTCGAGTTTCCCACCCCCTAACCCAAAGTACACACGCAAAACATGTTACATCTTGATGAAGAAGACCTCTATAATTCAGCATTAATTTTCAACCACTTTAACCTCATATAGAACATGTTACATCTTGTGGTGGCCGGTACGAGCCGTGATACCTTGAATGGCAACAGTGGCATGTCCTACCATTTTTAGACTATTCGTCGTCTCGGGCTGCGGATTAGGTGGTGGACCAGTAAGAGGCTTTCTTGCAAGTCCATGTCGAAAACTAAGTAGGGTTTTGTCGTATAACATTCCACCTCACCTTATCAACTTATCGTTCATTCATGACGTTAAGTTTAATGGTTGATTTTTATACATTTGATGACACAAAAATGAGTTTGAACTCATGTACTGATGTGTTGAAATATGTTCTACTAGAGATTTTACAATGTTATTAGCTCGCTAAAGACTACATGTTTGGTGGTCGAAGATACTTTGATGCTTAAATTAGTAAACTGTGGGAGAGAATGAATTTGGACAGAGTATAGTTCAATTGTATTTGCATATCTTTTGTCGAATGTTTCATTTACCTTATATAATGTACGTAATTAACTCCCTGCGTGATTTAAGCATGTAGGTGTGATGAGAGGATAAGTTCCTCATAATGGTGTCCTCTTTCATTGAGATACGTCATTGGAGAGTGATTTCTGCCATGACTTGTCTCTTTTGTAACGTCTTTCTTCTCTAACGAAAGAGATTCGTTGGGCTTGGGGTTGGGCCTTTGATTATGGTCTATACTAAAGACATTTTTTGGGCTTTAATGACCAGATCTGCCTCTCCGGGCTTCTAGGACTGCGCCTGTTATCTGTGTTGAGATTGAAGTGCATGTTCCTCGTGATGGATTGTCTTTTTCACGTGTACGGTCGTGATTAGATGAATATTTGATGTATCATCACATACATCGAATAGTCATCTAATTGCAGTCGCCATGTGGCACAAACAACCCTAATGAAAGATGTCATGGACGAACGAGGCCCTAGTCAAGCCCAAAGCCGATCCCAGTCAGGCTCAATTCAGCCAATAAGTCAGGAGATCAAGTCCAGATTACACAAACCCAGTGTGACAGTGATATAGGAACTAGACTCAGGACAGAAAAGCCAGAACACAAATCCTTGGGCTTGAGAATAAGCCCAAGTATTTGAACCACTCATAAGTCCAATTAACGAAGTTGAGTCCAAAAGGGAAACAGAGGCAAAAAAAGATTAAGTCATGGACAGGTAAAAACTCTACAAGCATATAACTTGATGGGGGGTGGGAGAGGTCCTGAACAGGATCTTCTCCCTCCCCTTTGCATAATCAGAGGTAGAGTCAATGACGAAAACAAATGCTTTGATTATATAAGGTGAACAAGAAAGATGACTAATGGATGATAAGCAACTCGTGCAAAATAGATGATAAGCAAGCAGTCTGTATTTGTAGTCACCAGATCCATATGAATTTAGTGAGCGTATGTGGACACAACACTCTTTTGGCCATCATTTGTAACGAAAACTAGTGGCGATTCGACTTGGCAATTCTGGCTGCCCTATATCCCTTTACAGTAATGGCCATATGCTTATTATCTCCAAAATGCATTGAATTAGAGGCGAGTCCCGTGAACGAATGCAGATATTTGCATTTGGTGGTCTGCATAATTTTCATTTGTAGAAAAGGTAACTGCAGACAGTTTCGACTTGATATTTCATCAACCATAGAAGTTATACTAAAGCATCATAAGAATATACGATCCCTAAAATGTAATGTGACATGCTCAAATCAAAAGTTGTAGCCTGTTTTTAAAGAAAAAAAATTGTAAAAAACATCTGTGACCTATACACGAAGACTTGCATCAGAGAGGGTCTTATTCTCGCTAACCTTGGACTCCTTTTCGGTATGTGATACCAAACCTTCAATATAAATTGGACGAGCTCTTTAGGGGCCCTCCTCCATTTTCTGTTGGGCGTGACATACATCATACGAGGGATTGACCATGGGCTGTGGGCCAAATAAAGGTCCAACCGCTTGAACTCTGGACTCAATATGCCGAATATTTAAATCATAGAAGATAAAATCCACCCACAACTAAAGATCAATGAGTGACATTTAATTTTGATTATTAGGAATTCCAGTGTCCCACACCATAAACGAAGCACAATATGATCTTATCAAGGAACTGTTGTTATCCTTCTATGAAATCTCCCTTCCAAAGGCAGGATAAAATGTAAAAATTATTCCTTCATGGTCTAGTGGGGACGGCTAGAAAGAAATTGGTGGGGAATGAAATAATATAAACGTAATTTATTAATTAAAATAGTTATATATTCGTATATTATTCGACTCAAGCGTATTATTCATTTTTATTGAATTTATTTATTTTTCACGAATTGATAACTTAGATGATACCACATTCGCACCATCTCCGTGTTGAACATACATGTCCTATGTCTCTCTCATATAAAGGAGAATTTCTCCGTCATTTATGTCTAAGTGGGGACACATCACATACGAACATGAACTTAACGGATACTCTTAACTATATGAGTAACAAAAAGCCACTCTTGGACTATCAATGTTCATAAAGTAACGTCACATTTTTTACGGATAAATATCAAAGTCTATCTTAGGCATAAAAATTCGCCTCATTTTTGCAAGACTAATCCGAAAGTTATTTTAGTTTCTCTATAAGAAATATGCGTCCCACATCCGCAAAACAACTCGAAGGTTATTTAGTTTCTCTATAAGAGATGGGAAATCACAAACAATAAAGATATGTGGTAGTTCTAAGTGATACAATTCCAGATAATAAAATTTATGGAATCATAGTTTATCAATATCATTTATTGTAATATCTCAATTTTCTGCCACAATTTATTATTTGACAGATAATATATCCTACATTTTTTTTCACCTAAATGATGATTAATTAGATAGCTGAGTCGTCTTTTCTAATACTGATTTTTTAACCTAAATGTTACATGTACTCGTGATAGAAGTGCCTTCATGACCTAGTTCATCCATGGGTGGTGGTCATATTAAAAAGTACGAATTTTCCATGAACATAAACTAAATAAATTGTTTTTTGGTTTTGCGAATATATGTCATTATGAATAGCCAAAAATGCACTACAAAAAAAATCATTACTAGCTACAGAAATTAGCGACGGTTTCTTAATACCGTCGCTAATTAAACGATATGCGACGGAATAAAACCGGCGCTAAAGCTTCTAATAATGTTTCAACTCATAATTATAAAAAACCGTCGCTAATTCTTGTATTAGCGACGGTATCCTAGCCGTCGCTACTATTTACAAATAGCTACTATTTACAAATAAAATTCATTATTAGCTATTGGTTTATATTGCCGTCGCTAAGCTTTACCAATAAAATTCATTATCTACAGTATTCTATCGTAGATAATGGTTTTTTTTAAATATATATAAAACATTTAGCGACGGCGTCGCTAAGTTTTACCAATAAAATTCATTATCCACAGTAGAATACGGTCGATAATGGTTTAAAAAAAAAAAAAAATATATATATATATATATATATATATATATATACATTACATCAATACCTACAAATTTTCACTACCACATGGGTAATGCCTGGTACCTTCCAGGCACATATTCTAGTAAAAATCAACTGGTAAATATAATCTCAAGTCCACTGCTGCTTTTTAGAGATGGATTTCTGTTTTTCACATGGTATGAAGTTTTTTTCAGAAGTTATAGGACCCCACAATCTTCCAAAAGGAATAATAAAGGCGACAACATCTTACCATCACCTAAAAAAACAAAAACAAGGAAACAAGGTACAAAAAAAAAAAAAAAAAAAAAAAAAAAAATTTCCAAGTTCATGGATTTCACGTCTCCAAAAGTCCCATTCATCTACAGATCTACTTGTCTCTCTGCCTTTCACATTCGTTTTTCTCCTTTTCCAAATTTCTAATTTACACAAAATTTTACCAAACTTTCTAGATCTTACCACTGCAATTTTTACTGTCCCTCACATGTGCCAAAACTTAAATCCAAACCCATCTAATCCACAAATTTGGTATTGGAAGTAAGATTAGAGTTTAACATCTGAGAGTAGACGATCACATCTTTCCCCTTCACAGGTTGTTTCAAAATAAACGGTATGCCGGATCAAGCGTCTATCCATATACCACATATATAATATTAGTATAATACTCGTGCCGTTGGCACTACTACAGAGTACATCGTACTATCACGGAATTGTCGAATAATCGCAGCTAGGTATAACACAAACTAAATAACTAAATTAATATACTAACACAAAGGTATAACATTTCATATTTAAATCAATAACAAAATTTCAAAAGACAATGAGGAAAAAACCTGTTCAAATGCAAAAAATGGAGTTTGTAAAAACATACCCAATTAAGTAAATCCGCAAGTAAGCAGCACTGAGAATATTGAGAGCTGCTCCAAGCCTTATATCTCCAAGTGAAGCCATTTATCAAACTACATAGAAATTTATTTCCCTGTAAATGATAAAAATCAAATCAATATACTACCCAAGGAAATATAAATAGGTGAACAAAGAAATCTTTAACACTTTCACTAACAACACACTCACATTTATCGATTCATGAATCAAATTCAAGTAAGCGAATCAAATAACAAAACCTCAATTTGCAGTGAAGTTCAAACAGTGAAGAGGAAGACTGAACTGACCTTTTTCTATACTCCGATAAGCGATTCGAAACGCATCAAAAGAGTCAACTTTAGTTTCGATTTCGATAGAAATCAGTAAATGATTATCAACTTTGGCAGTGAATCGAAGAGAAACCTAGGTAGAGGAGAATGGTGAAAGGGATTTAAAGTTGCAAAGGAGAAGGAAAGAAACAGACCTCTGAGAAGAAGAAGAAGAAGAAGAAGAACCCCAAAGCATCTGAATCAAACTTCTTCTTCTTTCGCCCTCTCCTTCTTTCGTCCCTCTTCTTCTCTGCTTCGAGAATCGGTGGAGGAGGTGTGGAGAGAGTGAGATCAGATCTGAAGAAGAAGAAGAGGAGATCTCAAACTTCTTCTTTTTTCGTCCTCTCCTTTTTTCGTACTTCTTCTTCTCTGCTTCGAGTGTCGATGGAGGAGGAGGTGTGGAGAGAGTGAGATCAGATCTGAAGAAGAAGAAGAAGGTGTGAAGAGAGTGAGGAAACATCGGGGGTGTGAAATTTTCACTTAACTTTCGCCACAAACATAAGTTAGCCACGTAGAACAAACACTCTTATATCACTGATCATGAACAGTAAAAATCCTATATGAAATGTAAGATAGATAAATAAATAGATTTTAATCGGAAGGCACGCCTGAGATGGAATGTTTCTAGAGATAGTGATAATACGGTATCAACCATGTGGCCATGTTCTCAGCGAAATCCTCTCTGCCAAACTTTCTAACAGAAAAAAAATAATTAAAAAGGAAAAAAAATCTCTGACAGAAATATCTGTCGTTATCACAGCGTTTGTCCAAGATTTTGTTCTTGACTACGTGATTTCATTAGTCACAGTTCTAACTATAACGACATCGAAGTTTTTGTCCTTCCTTCATCTTGTCATCACGCATTGCATGGTGTGATGATGGTGGTTATAGTGGCTCCGACGGTGGTGGCTACTGAGCTCATGACACCTCCTAAACCCTTCTCCTCCACCACCACCACCACTGCTCCGCAACGGCGTCATCCACGCAACATGCACTTCTTCTTCTTCTTCATCTACCTCTACCTCTTCCTCCGCTACTTCATCCACAATTGGTGGTACTTCCCCTTCCCCTTCCAATTCAACTTCTTCCTCGGGATTTGAGTCAGGGACATCTTCATCGTCATCAGATTGAATAAGATGCAATCTCAGCCGTCCATCTTCTCTTTCAGACAAGAAGACCTCAGGAAGCTCAACACTCATCTCAGTAAGCACCAACCTTCCATTCTCCCTCACAGACTTGAGGTAGAAATTCGACTGTCCATTCGAATCCAGCGACGACAGCATAGGCGGCAAATTCTTCACTCTCTCCCTCCATCTTGACTTGTCTCTACTTTCCTTCCTCCACCTTAATCCCACCGTCGATCTCATCATCATCAACCTCTTCTCCTCGTCGTCCATCACCGAAGAGTTCATCTTCTCCACCTGGTCCGAACTCTCAAACCCTAAACTCTCCGTACAAGAACTCAATCCATCCCCTCCACCTCCACCTCCAATTTCATCTAAAAACTCTAAACCTCCTCCCGTTTCTCCTCCGTCGTTTCTCTTCGGCCCTGAATCTGTCTTCACAGATGCAGAATCAACAACATTAGCAGGTTTTAGGCAATCACCGGCTGCTAGTAAGCACAGACCTCCAGTACAAACAGGTACGCTCCGATCGCTATCATTTCGAGTTTCTGATTTCTTGCTGTTGGTTCCTAGTAAAGTACGGAGAGTGTTTTTGCAGAAATTAATCATAACTTTTTTCATAATTAGTAAATCACACAAACATAAACATGTTTTGAGAGATGAGAAGTGGAGGGATATTTATAGGGGAGAGAGGGAATAATAAAAATCCTCACGACGAAGATAGGGAGAGAGAAAAAAAGGAATTAAAAGAAGGCACGGCTGTGTTGACCACAACAGTGGGATCCACACTCCTCATCCTGACACTGCAGCAGCGACTTCTTTTTCGAATTTCTTCGATGGCTGTGCCCGCAGGAGGTGAGAGGATGGGATGGATTGCTTGCTGGGGCTTGTCTTTTTAGCGAGAAAACGGGCGAGCCTGCACCCCCCTCCCTTGCCCGTTTCCTCGCCAATTAGAATTCCCGTTGCTTTATCTATCGACATGGCGGAGAAAGGGGTTTGTTTTTAGGGGTGGACACGGGATGGGATGGAACGAGATATATTCATTTTTATCCCATTTTGTTCATACATGATTGAAATGGATGGGATGAGAAAAACCTCATCCCGACCTCGTTCCATCCCAAACGGGATGGGACGGGACGAGATCAGCGTGCTGTCTGTAACTGTTGCGAAGATTATCATCATATAAGAGCGAGAAAAATAAATTTTCTTATAATTATATATAGACGTGACATGCAAATATAAGGGTAGCCACTAAACTCTCTAACAATGAAGTCGAATGGGCTGACTTTTAGAAAATGACATGATAAATAGGACTCACTAAGAGTATTGTGTCGCTGTGATGGCCTCCCAGCCGATTTTACAATTTCATTACTGTGGGAAACAAAATTCATGGTTTCCTTGACAAAATGACATTTCATCTTTTATTAGGGAAAAAATATAGACTTATTGGTGATGCTCTAACATATTCATAATGGTTTACCATCAATACATATATCGTAAGCCAATGGTAACCTGGTTGGATGGTTAAGGCTGTGGTGGTTTAATCCCCACGTCTTGGGTTCTATACCCACCGGCGGCACGCTTACCTTTCAAAAAAAAAAATACATATATCGTAATTAAAAAAAAATATTTTTACAGCCCGGGACATCTCAAATTCTTGGCTCTGCCCCTGAATGTTCCCTTCTGAATATGTATTACTCAGTTAATTGTTATTTTTCATCTTCACCTAAGTATTATCAAACTTGGAAGTTAAATAATTGGAGCCACTTTTATTGGGAATCCAAACAACAGTCTGTTATCTTTATCTTGCTTAATGAATATTTATTTCTTGAAGTAACATTTCTGTTACCACTGCAAACACCATGAGTTTATGTCAGTCATCTGTAAGTTTATATGAATAAAAATAAATAAATAAAAATATTAATAATAAATATTAAAAAATTAGCTCGGGACGGGACTGGCGGGATTGAAAATCTTCATCCCATCCCATCCCATTCTAGATCGGGACGAGATGAAATTATTCAATCCCATTAAGATTCGAAAAAATCGGGACGAGACGGAATAAGAATCGCGGAATGGGATGCCCACCCCTAATTTTTTTTGGTGGTAATTAACTTGGAAGTTAAGAAAAACGGCTATCAATTAATTAATTTGATTTCTCAAGTAAATGGGATTACTTTGATGGAATGATTATTTGACTTGTTTAGTTTAATGTAAAGCAAGAACACCACGTCTACCAGCTAAAAACATTGCCAACTCTATTTCTTTATTTGAAAAGTAATCTAATATTTGTTTAGTTCTCGACGTAAGAATAACTAATTAAAACAAGTCATAATAAAGGGGGCTCGGCATCGAGTGATTTGTGGTTAATTATTGTGGCATAGGTTAACATATTCTTGGGTGATTCTAACAAAACTTTTTAAGATGAACCGAAAGCAACCTTCAAGTTTCCCACCCCTAACCGAAAGTACAAACCGAGTAAATGCAAAACATGTTACATCTTGAAGAAGAAGACATCTATAATTCAGCATTAATTTTCAACCACTTTAACCTCATATAGAACATGTTACATCTTGAATGTCAACAGTGGCATGTCCTACCATTTTTAGACTATTCGTCGTCGGGCTGCGGATTAGGTGGAGGACCAGTAAGAGGCTATCTTGCAATTCCATGTCGAAAACTAAGTAGGGTTTTGTCATATAACATTCCACCTCACTTCCACAGTCACCTTTATCAACTTATCGTTCATTCATGACGTTAAGTTTAATGGTTGATTTTTATACATTTGATGACACAAAAATGAGTTCGAACTAATGAAACATGAATATTATAACGCTTTGCTATTGGAGTATATTTAATACTTAGTGATGTGTCCAAATATGTTCTCCTAGAGATCTGATTTGCAAAATAATGTTAGCTCACCAAAGACTACATGTTTGGTGGTCGAAAATACTTCGATGCATAAATCAGTAAACTGTGGGAGAGAATGAATTTTGACAGAGTATAGTTCAATTGTATTTGCATACATTTTGTCGAATGTTTCATTTACTTTATATAATGTACGTATTAACTCCCTGCGTGATTTAAGCATGTAGGTGTGATGAGAGGAGAAGTTTCTCATAATGGTATCCTCCTTCATTGAGATACGTCATTGGGGAGTGATTTCTGCCATGACTTGTCTATCTCTTTTCTCTAACGAAAGAGATTCGTTGGGCTTGGAGTTGGGCCTTTGATTATGGTCTATGCTAAAGACCTTTTTTGGGCTTTAATGACCAGATCTGCCTCTTTGGGCTTCTGGGACTGGGCCTGTTATCTGTGTTGAGATTGAAGTGTATGTTCCTCGTGATAGATTGTCTTTGCCACGTGTACGGTCGTGATTAGATGAATATTTGATGTATCATCACATACATCGAATAGTCATCTAATTGCAGTCGCCATGTGGCACAAACAACCCTAATGAAAGATGGCATGGACGAACGAGGCCCTAGTCAAGCCCAAAGTCGGTCCCAGTCAGGCTCAATTCAGCCAATAAGTCAGGAGATCAAGTCCAAATTACACAAACCCAATGTGGCAGTGACATAGGAACTAGACTCAGGACAGAAAAGCCAGAACACAAATCCTTAGGCTTAAGAATAAGCCTAAGTATTTGAACCACTCATAAGTCCAATTAATGACGTTGAGTCCAAAAGGGAAACAAAGGCAAAAAAAGATTAAGTCATGGACAGATAAAAACTCTACAAGGATATAACTTGATGGGGGGTGGGAGAGGTCCTGAACAAGATCTTCTCCCTCCCCTTTGCATAATCAGAGGTAGAGTCAATGACGGAAACGGATGCTCTGATTATATAAGGTGAACAAGAAAGAGGACTGAGGTAGGCAATCCTAATTTTAATAGTTGAGTTCTACCTTCTTGTTCAGAGCCTTACTTTACCATAGGAGTGCCTTTGGCAGCCACACGGTGGTCTTTGGTTCCTTGTTGCTCATTTCGTAGGTCAAAATCAAGGAGAACAAATTTGTGCTTATCATATATTATAATACTTTGGCATTGGAGTATATTGAATGCATACATGTAGAACTTATATGCATCCATGTATACGTGATATTGATGGAGATGCTCTTACACCACTGAAGACTAAAAAGAAAACATTGCTTTGGCACTTTGTTATTTCTCCTTCATCCTTCTTCTCCACACTCACCAACTCTAATGAATGATAAGCAACTCGTGCAAAATAGATGATAAGCAAGCAGTCTGTATTTGTAGTCTTGAGTCTTGAGTCTTGACAATGCAAGTAGGGACGTAGTCATCAGATCCATGTGAATTTAGTGAGCGTATGTGGGCACAACTCTCTTTTGGCCATCATTTGTAATGAAAACTAGTAGCGAAGCCGAGGGCATGCACATGATTCGACTTGGCAATTCTGGCTGCCCTATATCCCTTTACAGTAATGGCCATATGCTTATTATCTCCAAAATGCATTGAATTAGAGGCGAGTCCCGTGAACGAATGCAGATATTTGCATTTGGTGGTCTGCATAATTTTCATTTGTAGAAAAGGTAACTGCAGACAGTTTCGACTTGATATTTCATCAACCATAGAAGTTATACTAAAGCATCATAAGAATATACGATCCCTAAAATGTAATGTGACATGCTCAAATCAAAAGTTGTAGCCTGTTTTTAAAGAAAAAAAATTGTAAAAAACATCTGTGACCTATACACGAAGACTTGCATCAGAGAGGGTCTTATTCTCGCTAACCTTGGACTCCTTTTCGGTATGTGATACCAAACCTTCAATATAAATTGGACGAGCTCTTTAGGGGCCCTCCTCCATTTTCTGTTGGGCGTGACATACATCATACGAGGGATTGACCATGGGCTGTGGGCCAAATAAAGGTCCAACCGCTTGAACTCTGGACTCAATATGCCGAATATTTAAATCATAGAAGATAAAATCCACCCACAACTAAAGATCAATGAGTGACATTTAATTTTGATTATTAGGAATTCCAGTGTCCCACACCATAAACGAAGCACAATATGATCTTATCAAGGAACTGTTGTTATCCTTCTATGAAATCTCCCTTCCAAAGGCAGGATAAAATGTAAAAATTATTCCTTCATGGTCTAGTGGGGACGGCTAGAAAGAAATTGGTGGGGAATGAAATAATATAAACGTAATTTATTAATTAAAATAGTTATATATTCGTATATTATTCGACTCAAGCGTATTATTCATTTTTATTGAATTTATTTATTTTTCACGAATTGATAACTTAGATGATACCACATTCGCACCATCTCCGTGTTGAACATACATGTCCTATGTCTCTCTCATATAAAGGAGAATTTCTCCGTCATTTATGTCTAAGTGGGGACACATCACATACGAACATGAACTTAACGGATACTCTTAACTATATGAGTAACAAAAAGCCACTCTTGGACTATCAATGTTCATAAAGTAACGTCACATTTTTTACGGATAAATATCAAAGTCTATCTTAGGCATAAAAATTCGCCTCATTTTTGCAAGACTAATCCGAAAGTTATTTTAGTTTCTCTATAAGAAATATGCGTCCCACATCCGCAAAACAACTCGAAGGTTATTTAGTTTCTCTATAAGAGATGGGAAATCACAAACAATAAAGATATGTGGTAGTTCTAAGTGATACAATTCCAGATAATAAAATTTATGGAATCATAGTTTATCAATATCATTTATTGTAATATCTCAATTTTCTGCCACAATTTATTATTTGACAGATAATATATCCTACATTTTTTTTCACCTAAATGATGATTAATTAGATAGCTGAGTCGTCTTTTCTAATACTGATTTTTTAACCTAAATGTTACATGTACTCGTGATAGAAGTGCCTTCATGACCTAGTTCATCCATGGGTGGTGGTCATATTAAAAAGTACGAATTTTCCATGAACATAAACTAAATAAATTGTTTTTTGGTTTTGCGAATATATGTCATTATGAATAGCCAAAAATGCACTACAAAAAAAATCATTACTAGCTACAGAAATTAGCGACGGTTTCTTAATACCGTCGCTAATTAAACGATATGCGACGGAATAAAACCGGCGCTAAAGCTTCTAATAATGTTTCAACTCATAATTATAAAAAACCGTCGCTAATTCTTGTATTAGCGACGGTATCCTAGCCGTCGCTACTATTTACAAATAGCTACTATTTACAAATAAAATTCATTATTAGCTATTGGTTTATATTGCCGTCGCTAAGCTTTACCAATAAAATTCATTATCTACAGTATTCTATCGTAGATAATGGTTTTTTTTAAATATATATAAAACATTTAGCGACGGCGTCGCTAAGTTTTACCAATAAAATTCATTATCCACAGTAGAATACGGTCGATAATGGTTTAAAAAAAAAAAAAATATATATATATATATATATATATATATATATATACATTACATCAATACCTACAAATTTTCACTACCACATGGGTAATGCCTGGTACCTTCCAGGCACATATTCTAGTAAAAATCAACTGGTAAATATAATCTCAAGTCCACTGCTGCTTTTTAGAGATGGATTTCTGTTTTTCACATGGTATGAAGTTTTTTTCAGAAGTTATAGGACCCCACAATCTTCCAAAAGGAATAATAAAGGCGACAACATCTTACCATCACCTAAAAAAACAAAAACAAGGAAACAAGGTACAAAAAAAAAAAAAAAAAAAAAAAAAAAAATTTCCAAGTTCATGGATTTCACGTCTCCAAAAGTCCCATTCATCTACAGATCTACTTGTCTCTCTGCCTTTCACATTCGTTTTTCTCCTTTTCCAAATTTCTAATTTACACAAAATTTTACCAAACTTTCTAGATCTTACCACTGCAATTTTTACTGTCCCTCACATGTGCCAAAACTTAAATCCAAACCCATCTAATCCACAAATTTGGTATTGGAAGTAAGATTAGAGTTTAACATCTGAGAGTAGACGATCACATCTTTCCCCTTCACAGGTTGTTTCAAAATAAACGGTATGCCGGATCAAGCGTCTATCCATATACCACATATATAATATTAGTATAATACTCGTGCCGTTGGCACTACTACAGAGTACATCGTACTATCACGGAATTGTCGAATAATCGCAGCTAGGTATAACACAAACTAAATAACTAAATTAATATACTAACACAAAGGTATAACATTTCATATTTAAATCAATAACAAAATTTCAAAAGACAATGAGGAAAAAACCTGTTCAAATGCAAAAAATGGAGTTTGTAAAAACATACCCAATTAAGTAAATCCGCAAGTAAGCAGCACTGAGAATATTGAGAGCTGCTCCAAGCCTTATATCTCCAAGTGAAGCCATTTATCAAACTACATAGAAATTTATTTCCCTGTAAATGATAAAAATCAAATCAATATACTACCCAAGGAAATATAAATAGGTGAACAAAGAAATCTTTAACACTTTCACTAACAACACACTCACATTTATCGATTCATGAATCAAATTCAAGTAAGCGAATCAAATAACAAAACCTCAATTTGCAGTGAAGTTCAAACAGTGAAGAGGAAGACTGAACTGACCTTTTTCTATACTCCGATAAGCGATTCGAAACGCATCAAAAGAGTCAACTTTAGTTTCGATTTCGATAGAAATCAGTAAATGATTATCAACTTTGGCAGTGAATCGAAGAGAAACCTAGGTAGAGGAGAATGGTGAAAGGGATTTAAAGTTGCAAAGGAGAAGGAAAGAAACAGACCTCTGAGAAGAAGAAGAAGAAGAAGAAGAACCCCAAAGCATCTGAATCAAACTTCTTCTTCTTTCGCCCTCTCCTTCTTTCGTCCCTCTTCTTCTCTGCTTCGAGAATCGGTGGAGGAGGTGTGGAGAGAGTGAGATCAGATCTGAAGAAGAAGAAGAGGAGATCTCAAACTTCTTCTTTTTTCGTCCTCTCCTTTTTTCGTACTTCTTCTTCTCTGCTTCGAGTGTCGATGGAGGAGGAGGTGTGGAGAGAGTGAGATCAGATCTGAAGAAGAAGAAGAAGGTGTGAAGAGAGTGAGGAAACATCGGGGGTGTGAAATTTTCACTTAACTTTCGCCACAAACATAAGTTAGCCACGTAGAACAAACACTCTTATATCACTGATCATGAACAGTAAAAATCCTATATGAAATGTAAGATAGATAAATAAATAGATTTTAATCGGAAGGCACGCCTGAGATGGAATGTTTCTAGAGATAGTGATAATACGGTATCAACCATGTGGCCATGTTCTCAGCGAAATCCTCTCTGCCAAACTTTCTAACAGAAAAAAAATAATTAAAAAGGAAAAAAAATCTCTGACAGAAATATCTGTCGTTATCACAGCGTTTGTCCAAGATTTTGTTCTTGACTACGTGATTTCATTAGTCACAGTTCTAACTATAACGACATCGAAGTTTTTGTCCTTCCTTCATCTTGTCATCACGCATTGCATGGTGTGATGATGGTGGTTATAGTGGCTCCGACGGTGGTGGCTACTGAGCTCATGACACCTCCTAAACCCTTCTCCTCCACCACCACCACCACTGCTCCGCAACGGCGTCATCCACGCAACATGCACTTCTTCTTCTTCTTCATCTACCTCTACCTCTTCCTCCGCTACTTCATCCACAATTGGTGGTACTTCCCCTTCCCCTTCCAATTCAACTTCTTCCTCGGGATTTGAGTCAGGGACATCTTCATCGTCATCAGATTGAATAAGATGCAATCTCAGCCGTCCATCTTCTCTTTCAGACAAGAAGACCTCAGGAAGCTCAACACTCATCTCAGTAAGCACCAACCTTCCATTCTCCCTCACAGACTTGAGGTAGAAATTCGACTGTCCATTCGAATCCAGCGACGACAGCATAGGCGGCAAATTCTTCACTCTCTCCCTCCATCTTGACTTGTCTCTACTTTCCTTCCTCCACCTTAATCCCACCGTCGATCTCATCATCATCAACCTCTTCTCCTCGTCGTCCATCACCGAAGAGTTCATCTTCTCCACCTGGTCCGAACTCTCAAACCCTAAACTCTCCGTACAAGAACTCAATCCATCCCCTCCACCTCCACCTCCAATTTCATCTAAAAACTCTAAACCTCCTCCCGTTTCTCCTCCGTCGTTTCTCTTCGGCCCTGAATCTGTCTTCACAGATGCAGAATCAACAACATTAGCAGGTTTTAGGCAATCACCGGCTGCTAGTAAGCACAGACCTCCAGTACAAACAGGTACGCTCCGATCGCTATCATTTCGAGTTTCTGATTTCTTGCTGTTGGTTCCTAGTAAAGTACGGAGAGTGTTTTTGCAGAAATTAATCATAACTTTTTTCATAATTAGTAAATCACACAAACATAAACATGTTTTGAGAGATGAGAAGTGGAGGGATATTTATAGGGGAGAGAGGGAATAATAAAAATCCTCACGACGAAGATAGGGAGAGAGAAAAAAAGGAATTAAAAGAAGGCACGGCTGTGTTGACCACAACAGTGGGATCCACACTCCTCATCCTGACACTGCAGCAGCGACTTCTTTTTCGAATTTCTTCGATGGCTGTGCCCGCAGGAGGTGAGAGGATGGGGATGGATTGCTTGCTGGGGCTTGTCTTTTTAGCGAGAAAACGGGCGAGCCTGCACCCCCCTCCCTTGCCCGTTTCCTCGCCAATTAGAATTCCCGTTGCTTTATCTATCGACATGGCGGAGAAAGGGGTTTGTTTTTAGGGGTGGACACGGGATGGGATGGAACGAGATATATTCATTTTTATCCCATTTTGTTCATACATGATTGAAATGGATGGGATGAGAAAAACCTCATCCCGACCTCGTTCCATCCCAAACGGGATGGGACGGGACGAGATCAGCGTGCTGTCTGTAACTGTTGCGAAGATTATCATCATATAAGAGCGAGAAAAATAAATTTTCTTATAATTATATATAGACGTGACATGCAAATATAAGGGTAGCCACTAAACTCTCTAACAATGAAGTCGAATGGGCTGACTTTTAGAAAATGACATGATAAATAGGACTCACTAAGAGTATTGTGTCGCTGTGATGGCCTCCCAGCCGATTTTACAATTTCATTACTGTGGGAAACAAAATTCATGGTTTCCTTGACAAAATGACATTTCATCTTTTGTTAGGGAAAAAATATAGACTTATTGGTGATGCTCTAACATATTCATAATGGTTTACCATCAATACATATATCGTAAGCCAATGGTAACCTGGTTGGATGGTTAAGGCTGTGGTGGTTTAATCCCCACGTCTTGGGTTCTATACCCATCGGCGGCACGCTTACCTTTCAAAAAAAAAAATACATATATCGTAATTAAAAAAAAATATTTTTACAGCCCGGGACATCTCAAATTCTTGGCTCTGCCCCTGAATGTTCCCTTCTGAATATGTATTACTCAGTTAATTGTTATTTTTCATCTTCACCTAAGTATTATCAAACTTGGAAGTTAAATAATTGGAGCCACTTTTATTGGGAATCCAAACAACAGTCTGTTATCTTTATCTTGCTTAATGAATATTTATTTCTTGAAGTAACATTTCTGTTACCACTGCAAACACCATGAGTTTATGTCAGTCATCTGTAAGTTTATATGAATAAAAATAAATAAATAAAAATATTAATAATAAATATTAAAAAATTAGCTCGGGACGGGACTGGCGGGATTGAAAATCTTCATCCCATCCCATCCCATTCTAGATCGGGACGAGATGAAATTATTCAATCCCATTAAGATTCGAAAAAATCGGGACGAGACGGAATAAGAATCGCGGAATGGGATGCCCACCCCTAATTTTTTTTGGTGGTAATTAACTTGGAAGTTAAGAAAAACGGCTATCAATTAATTAATTTGATTTCTCAAGTAAATGGGATTACTTTGATGGAATGATTATTTGACTTGTTTAGTTTAATGTAAAGCAAGAACACCACGTCTACCAGCTAAAAACATTGCCAACTCTATTTCTTTATTTGAAAAGTAATCTAATATTTGTTTAGTTCTCGACGTAAGAATAACTAATTAAAACAAGTCATAATAAAGGGGGCTCGGCATCGAGTGATTTGTGGTTAATTATTGTGGCATAGGTTAACATATTCTTGGGTGATTCTAACAAAACTTTTTAAGATGAACCGAAAGCAACCTTCAAGTTTCCCACCCCTAACCGAAAGTACAAACCGAGTAAATGCAAAACATGTTACATCTTGAAGAAGAAGACATCTATAATTCAGCATTAATTTTCAACCACTTTAACCTCATATAGAACATGTTACATCTTGAATGTCAACAGTGGCATGTCCTACCATTTTTAGACTATTCGTCGTCGGGCTGCGGATTAGGTGGAGGACCAGTAAGAGGCTATCTTGCAATTCCATGTCGAAAACTAAGTAGGGTTTTGTCATATAACATTCCACCTCACTTCCACAGTCACCTTTATCAACTTATCGTTCATTCATGACGTTAAGTTTAATGGTTGATTTTTATACATTTGATGACACAAAAATGAGTTCGAACTAATGAAACATGAATATTATAACGCTTTGCTATTGGAGTATATTTAATACTTAGTGATGTGTCCAAATATGTTCTCCTAGAGATCTGATTTGCAAAATAATGTTAGCTCACCAAAGACTACATGTTTGGTGGTCGAAAATACTTCGATGCATAAATCAGTAAACTGTGGGAGAGAATGAATTTTGACAGAGTATAGTTCAATTGTATTTGCATACATTTTGTCGAATGTTTCATTTACTTTATATAATGTACGTATTAACTCCCTGCGTGATTTAAGCATGTAGGTGTGATGAGAGGAGAAGTTTCTCATAATGGTATCCTCCTTCATTGAGATACGTCATTGGGGAGTGATTTCTGCCATGACTTGTCTATCTCTTTTCTCTAACGAAAGAGATTCGTTGGGCTTGGAGTTGGGCCTTTGATTATGGTCTATGCTAAAGACCTTTTTTGGGCTTTAATGACCAGATCTGCCTCTTTGGGCTTCTGGGACTGGGCCTGTTATCTGTGTTGAGATTGAAGTGTATGTTCCTCGTGATAGATTGTCTTTGCCACGTGTACGGTCGTGATTAGATGAATATTTGATGTATCATCACATACATCGAATAGTCATCTAATTGCAGTCGCCATGTGGCACAAACAACCCTAATGAAAGATGGCATGGACGAACGAGGCCCTAGTCAAGCCCAAAGTCGGTCCCAGTCAGGCTCAATTCAGCCAATAAGTCAGGAGATCAAGTCCAAATTACACAAACCCAATGTGGCAGTGACATAGGAACTAGACTCAGGACAGAAAAGCCAGAACACAAATCCTTAGGCTTAAGAATAAGCCTAAGTATTTGAACCACTCATAAGTCCAATTAATGACGTTGAGTCCAAAAGGGAAACAAAGGCAAAAAAAGATTAAGTCATGGACAGATAAAAACTCTACAAGGATATAACTTGATGGGGGGTGGGAGAGGTCCTGAACAAGATCTTCTCCCTCCCCTTTGCATAATCAGAGGTAGAGTCAATGACGGAAACGGATGCTCTGATTATATAAGGTGAACAAGAAAGAGGACTGAGGTAGGCAATCCTAATTTTAATAGTTGAGTTCTACCTTCTTGTTCAGAGCCTTACTTTACCATAGGAGTGCCTTTGGCAGCCACACGGTGGTCTTTGGTTCCTTGTTGCTCATTTCGTAGGTCAAAATCAAGGAGAACAAATTTGTGCTTATCATATATTATAATACTTTGGCATTGGAGTATATTGAATGCATACATGTAGAACTTATATGCATCCATGTATACGTGATATTGATGGAGATGCTCTTACACCACTGAAGACTAAAAAGAAAACATTGCTTTGGCACTTTGTTATTTCTCCTTCATCCTTCTTCTCCACACTCACCAACTCTAATGAATGATAAGCAACTCGTGCAAAATAGATGATAAGCAAGCAGTCTGTATTTGTAGTCTTGAGTCTTGAGTCTTGACAATGCAAGTAGGGACGTAGTCATCAGATCCATGTGAATTTAGTGAGCGTATGTGGGCACAACTCTCTTTTGGCCATCATTTGTAATGAAAACTAGTAGCGAAGCCGAGGGCATGCACATGATTCGACTTGGCAATTCTGGCTGCCCTATATCCCTTTACAGTAATGGCCATATGCTTATTATCTCCAAAATGCATTGAATTAGACTCTTAGAGGCGAGTCCCGTGAAGGAATGCAGATATTTGCATTTGGTGGTCCGCATAATTTTCATTGGTAGATGCCAAGCATATTAATTCTCGTAATCTGATCAAATCCAATAAGCATATTAATAAGATGCCAAGCAACCAGGCGAATGTCAATGTGCATCTACTGGTAACAATCACTATATATAGGTCATAATCCACATTACCTTTTAGTTCTCAATTATCTATAATTCAGAAATATAAAAGAAGCAGACAAATAGCATAACAAGTATTTAGTTATTCTTGCATTGAGGAACTAATTTCTCCTGTGCTCTAATAAACTGTTCAGGAATATCACGAATGCAATCACTTCTTGGGCTTGATTTCTGAACAATTAGGTCTTCCTTCTTTTGAAGCAATCATATCAAAGATTTGAATATTATGGACATAAATTACACTAAATTGACATTTTTGTAACAACTCTCAAAACATTATCACTTTTGAGATGTTACAATTCACCAAACAATTTCAAGTCAAAACTAAATTTAGTCAAAAAAAAATGAAAAACAGTAACAAAAAAAAAATGATACAATAAGTTAGATCACCATGAATAGTATCACTTTTATAATCATACTCTTCATGGTGATATAATTATTGTATCATTTTATTTGTGAAAATGTGTAAAATTGTTAGGTGAATTGTTACAATTTAAAAGTGATACTGTTTTGAAAGTTGTTACAAAAATGTCAATTTGATGTAGTGATATATCGATTACAGTAATGCTAAGAACTAAAACATTAAAAAATATGACGCAACTACCAAGCATAATAACAAAGAAATTTTCAACACCTCTTCGAAACGCTCTGCCTCATTTGCTGATGCAGCTTCAGCAGCCACAGCAGGTGGAGCAGGGCCAATAAATAAACCATCATCTATCTCAAGCTCAGCTTCCCTGAAAGTTGCATGATATATTAAAAAATGATACTGCAATACCTGTGAGTTCCTTAAAACTCACTCAAGCTTTTTGAGAGTACAGCCTACTTCAAGTCTCACATAGAATCTCATGTAGAAGAATATATAGGAACTACCTTAGTTCAGCTTCTGCTTCTGTAAACTTTGCAGCTGCAGCTAATAATTCAGAAGATGGCATTTCAGCACCCATCACCCTGCAGAATGTACTAAACATCATTACAACCCCAAACATTGGTAAGAGCTAATCAAAGATTGCCTTCATAGGTTAAAATATATGCCATCATTGAGCATTTCATAAAAAATTTGTAAAGGAAAGATATTGTCACCTTCTTCTTGGTGCAGAAGATTCATTCTTAATAGTCGATTTAGGTAACTGACTCCCATCAGCCTGATCAGTTGTACTGGTTGTGATGATTCAGTGGCAGAAGGTTGTTGCTGCACTCTAGAGCATAGATGTGAAGAAATCACAGGCCCTATAACTTATGATGCAGTTTTTTTCGCTCTCTGCTTTGGTCTAATCCTGCAGACTTGATTTGTACAAGTAACGCACGTGAGCCACAGATCACTGTGGGTGGTCGATGACACTCCGATGCTAAAGTCAGACAGATCCGTAGCGTAGCTTAGCTTACCAACCTCATATCTTATTTATAATGTAAGGAGTCCTGTTTCTAAGCCATCGTAGGCGTAGTTTAGGAAGGAGATATTTGTGAAGATCGTTATCTAATTAGGAGTCGTGTTGCTGAAGGGAAGTTCCATGTTAGCTATGTGCTCCTACATACACGGAAGATAGTTCCCAATCAAAGAACATTCCGTAGAATGGAGTTTCCCTGTGTGGAAGATACTCTAATGTTTGTTTCCTAGTTGGAAGCAGAGAGCAGCTGTAGTTGCCCATCTGAAGCTGATCCTCAAGATACATGCCTAAATACGGCTTACAGACATTGAGGATAGCTGTGAGACGTGTGGACCTAGTATGTTGTGAGAGTTTGAGTCTGCCTGGTGGATAATAATTGGGTGAGCTTAGAACCGCTTGGGTCGGATCAGTGTTGGGCTTACGCTGGGGCCTGTAATTTTTTGAGATCATCATGACATGTGTATGATTCTGAGGTGTGACCGTTTTTATGTATCATCAACTTTCATAGTATAACTTATGTTTTGGAGGCAATAAATAAATCCCACCATCGCTTTCTTTTAGTCTCGAGGGCCGGAAAAGCTTCTTCAACTGTTTTACTAAAAATCTATCAGATATTCCACTTATGTCACCAGCCTAGCTTGACCCGATCAATCATTTCCAGAAGCTGTATCAACAACAACATTTAATTCAAATATGTTTAAAAATGTAAATAAATACTGATTTAACCAATCACAACATCCATTAACCTCTTCTCTATCTAAACAAATATTTTTACATAATAAAATACCTGATAGTGGTAATAGATACAAGACTAGAACATATCGCAAACACATCATCTGTGTGGAAGATAAGTTACATTTATCTACCCAAAATTCCACCCTCATGCCACTTTGCACCCTGTAAGAGATGTGAACATCAAATTTATTTTTCAGGTTCATAATTTAAGCCATTCATTTTCATTGTGCACATCCATAAGAAAAGGAGGCTGCCTTGGTGTATCAGCCATTGGGAGTGTTTCGTCCGTAGATTCAAATATTCTCTTGATTAAATTCCTTCATGCCTAGACCACTAACATCTCTAGGTCTATGACCAGAGATACTCCTTGCCTGAACATGTCAAATAAAATCTCTAAAACACCTTTCTTTTATGATCCCATGGCTTTGTATAGTAATCACGTCAAACCACCTCAGCAAGCGGAAGAATCACTAAAAAGAAAAAGCACCATGACAAATAACAGTGAGAACGATGATTTGCTCTTTTCATTGATTTATGTTGTTTATATATAAGCTATTCTGCCATTATAGGCAACTTTTAATCACCCTAACAATCTGCTAACTTCTTTATACAAAGCAATCATCCTAGAGTACTATATTATATAATCAAGACCATATTCAATAGCATAATCATAGCATAATCATGAGAATATTCTCAATGCCATATTCATAGCATAATCATGAGAATATTCTCAATACCCCCCCTCAACTTGGTGCATGGAGATCTCGTATGCCCAACTTGCGAAGTAGATACTCATATTGTCGTTTGCCCAACGCTTTTGTGAAAATGTCAGCGAGTTGCGCATTGGACGGGACAAAGGTGAGATTGATATTTCCGGCAACAATGTCATCACGGACAAAGTGACAATCGACCTCAATGTGTTTTGTCCGTTCATGAAATACAGGATTTTGAGATATATGGAGAGCCGCCTGACTATCACAATGAAGAGACATAGGACGTGTATGGGGCATCCCGAGGCTAGCTAAAATAGCTTTTAGCCATTTCAACTCACATGTAGTCATAGCCATAGACCGGTATTCCGCCTCTGCGGAGGAACGATATACTGTATGTTGCTTCTTTGTCTTCCAAGATACCGGCGAGTTCCCAAGAAACACTAACCACCCAGTGAGGGACCGCCTAGTCAATGGGCATCCGGCCCAGTCAGCGTCACACCACCCATGTAATTGCATGTCACACTTACTACTCAAATGTATACCTTGACCCGGATTACCTTTTAAGTACCGGACCACCCACAAAGCAGCTTCCCAGTGGTCTGCCCGAGGACGTTGCATAAATTGAGATAAAACATGAACACTATAAGATAATTCGGGTCGAGTAAAACACAAATAAATTAGCCGCCTCACCAAGCGACGATAAGGCTCGGGATCAGCGAGCTCTTGACTCGTAGACAAGGCGAGTCGATGATTATGTTCCAGTGGCACAGCCGCGGGCTTTGCCCCTAGCAATCCGGCCTCAGAAATGATGTCAAGCGCGTATTTGCGTTGACAAAGTACAAACCCATCTGGTCCGCGTGCCACTTCTACCCCCAAGAAATACTTTAAAGGACCCAGATCTTTCATGTGGAAACAAGCACTGAGGTAACCCTTGAATTTCTGTATGTCAACCGGATTATGCCCAGAGATGATAAGGTCGTCGACATAAACAAGAACACTGAGCTGAACCGCACCTCTCTGTAGAGTAAACAAAGAATAATCTGAATAAGATTGCTGAAAACCATAATTTGTCAAAGCAGTTGACAGTTTAGCGAACCAGCACCGGGGTGCCTGCTTTAGCCCATATAATGATTTCCTAAGCTTGCACACCTTCCCGGAAGTCCCCACCTGAAAATCAGGTGGTAATTTCATGTATACCTCCTCCATAAGGTCACCATGTAGAAATGCATTATGAACATCCATCTGATGGACTTCCCAATTCATGGCAGCCACAACGGCAAGAAAGACTCTCACTGTAACCATCTTAGCTACTGGAGCAAATGTCTCTGTATAATCAATTCCTTCAATTTGATGATTCCCAAGAATAACCAGCCGAGCCTTCAATCGCTCAATGGTACCATCAGAATTATACTTGATCTTGTATACCCACTTGCACCCTAGAGCTTTCTTTCCTGGTGGTAATTCTGCTACAACCCAGGTTTCATTAATCTCAAGAGCCTCAATTTCTCGTCGCATGGCATCCCTCCAGCGGCTGTCTTTCGCGGCCTCAGAATAGCACACAGGTTCCCGATTTGCTGTCAAGGCTGCAAGAAAATGTCTATGTTGCATAGAAAATTATCACAATTCACATAATGTGCTATAGGATAGGGTGTACCTGAGGAATGTCGTGGTACGGGTGAAGCTAGTACGGATGGACTCATTTTCTGAATGGTATGAGTAACATAATCACGGAGTCGTACCGAGGCTTGCCTTCTGCATTGACCCCTGCCCAACACATCTTCCTGACTTGCGTCCGGGTTGTCCTCCTGATTCGTACAAACCGGCTGCCCAGCAGCCTCATCCGACTGCCCAGCAGCCTCATCCGACTGCCCAGCAGCCTCATCCGACTGCCCAGCAGCCTCATCCGACTGTACAAACACCTCGGCACCAGCATTTGCCCCATCCTCGGCACACGTCGACTGCCCAGTAGCCCTATTTGGCTGAACAAACTCCTCGGCACATGCCGGCTGCCCAGCAGCCCCATCTGGCTGTACAAACTCCTCGGCACCCCCCCTCAAAACAGGCGTAGATGTCTCCTCAAAGTCCTCGTGAACCGCCTCGATATTAGGCAGACCATCGTGGTCTAAATTAAAATTATCTGCAAAGGGAAAAACTCCTTCCGAGAATACAACATGACGAGAAACAAAGAAATCTCGTTTCTCCAAGTCATACAAACGCCACCCTTTTTTTTCCATAAGGGTACCCAACAAAGACGCACCTTCGACTTCTACTGGCAAACTTATCCCCTGTCTGCACATGCGCATAACACAAGGACCCCAAAATGCGCAAGTGATCGTAAGTGGGTGTGCTGCCATATAGGACACTATAGGGTGTTTTCCCATTCAAGACCAAGGAGGGAGTCCTATTTATCAAGTATCCAGCCGTCAACAAACATTCTCCCCAAAACTCAATAGGAAGAGAGCCTTAAAAACGCAGCGCCCGAGCTACGTTTAAAATGTGTTGGTGTTTCCGTTCAACCCGCCCATTTTGTTGAGGTGTTCCCACACAAGATGTTTTAAAAACAATCCCATGATCAAGAAAATATTGTCGCAGGCAAGTGAATTCAGTGTCGTTATCACTGCGCAAAATTTTTACCTTTTTATCAAATTGTCTCTTAACCATCGAGAAAAACATTTGAAGAGTATGTGAGACCTCTTTCTTATCAACAAGTAAGTAAATCCATACAGCACGGGAAAAATCATCAACAATGGTCAAAAAATAAGAAGCACCACAAGAAGAAGTTGTTCTATAAGGTCCCCATAAATCAGTGTGAATAAGTTCAAAAATAGTCGAAGCTTTGTGTTCACTAACAGGAAACTTATCTCTACTTTGCTTTGCCCTCTGACAGACATCACAATTTTTATTCAATCGATTTTTCGTTTCACTTACTTCGGGAACTAACTTTGTTACTTGTAGAGATGGATGACCCAGTCGCTGGTGCCATAGATCAAGAGACACCACATTATTGGCCTTTATTGCGTGAACCCGTGGCAGCCCCCGGAAGTAATAGAGTCCATCGCGTCGTTCACCCGCACCAATCAGCATCCTCGAAGTGCGGTCCTGTATAACACACAGATCATTAGTGAATTGGACAAAACAGTTATAGTGATCAGTCAATTGCGACACAGAAATTAAATTGCAAGTTAGCCCTGACACATAAAGAACATTTTTCAAACAGAAATTTCTTTCAAGAATGACCGTCCCCTCTTTAGTGGCGATAGTGCTACTCCCATCTGGCAATCCCACGGGACATTGAGCAATCACCCTTAAGTCACGGAGATCCCCGATTGTGCCAGTCATGTGATTCGAAGCTCCCGTGTCAATAATCCAAGGCTTACCAGTCATCGTATCGGTCGTTGCGGATTTTGACCCGCCCAACATTTGGAGAAGTGTCTGCCACTGATCGGTATTCAGCCCGGGCAATGGAGATGCATCTGGCAGTTTTCCAATGTTCTTCTTTCTTTCTTCAATCCATTTATGTTTGGAAATCCCCTTAGTCTCTTGTGGAGCTTCCGCTCTTTTCTTCTCGGCCACCATGGCACTCTGGTTGGCCTTTCTTGCTTCATTCATCATAAGCCTTAGCTCGAATAATTTCTTCTGTCTCCCTGTGAGTTTAGTATAATCCTCTTGGAGACTGTCTTCAACAGGATTCTCACTGTCGTCATCCCCATCAACATTTTCCTCTCCAACACCAGAAGTACCACCTTGCCTAGTTTCTGCGATTTCTCGTTCTCTCCGCTCCTCAGCTTGAGCGATGATTTGGAAGCAAAACTCGACACATTCGTGGTAAGGGTTTGAAGCGTTTCTGCAATCCGGATGAACTCTGCGTTCCTCTTCCATCACCATTACTCTTCACTCACTAGTGATAGATAGATAGAGATTGGAACTTGAGAAATCCAAAACCTAGTTTTTGGTCTTTTGTATATCGATCGATCGATCGAGATAGAAAGAGAGATTCTGAGTTAGCTTAGGTTGAACGAAGAGAGGAAAATGATTGGGCACATAGACGCACTGGGGCACGTAGATCGCACAAGATCGATCTAAGTCACAGAGATCGCAGCAGTTCCTTGTCTTCTTCTTAAGAGACACAGATCTGAGTCAGGCTAGAGACACAGAGATCACGGTAGGGGATCCCTCCTCCTTGTCTTCTTCTTCAGATCTGAATCAGGCCAGAGGTTCTTCTTCGTTCCTTCTTATTCAAAGAGGATAGCTCCCTCACAGAGCTTCTCGTCTTCTTCACTTTCACGCAAGCAACAACAAAGAAGAAGAAGAAGGTCTTCGCACACAGCCAAGACCAAAGGTTGATTCAGGGTCGATTCAGGGTATGATTCAAGGTTGATTCAAGGTTGTTTTAGGGGCTGAGTTAGGGTTGTTTCAGGGTTTGATTTGGGGTTGATTCAGGATCTGTTTGAGGGTTGTTCCAGAGGGTTATCAAAGGGTATTGAAGGGTTTCAAGAGTTTTCGAGCAACCTGGGGGCAAGGTCAATCAATCTTTGGTCGATTCAGGGGTGGCGGTCGAGCAAGGGCGATTGTGGTTGGTGCTGCTTCAGATCGATTGAAGCTTAGAAGAAATCTAAGCTTAGTGCTACTTCAGATGAAGAAGACGCCTTTCCTTTTTTTCAGATCGATTGACGTGTTGCCTCAAGGTATGTTTGAAATACCTTCTCACCTCTAGCTCTGATACCATGACAAATAACAGTGAGAATGATGATCTGCTCTTTTCATTGATTTATGCTGTTTATATACAAGCTATTCTGCCATTATAGGCAACTTCTAATCACCCTAACAATCTGCTAACTTCTTTATACAAAGCAATCATCCTAGAGTACTATATTACATAATCAAGACCATATTCAATAGCATAATCATAGCATAATCATGAGAATATTCTCAATACACCACCCACGAGCACTCCAAAACCAAACTACTACCTTGATATTACAACAATGTCACTTCTTTTGTTCTCAAAAACTCGTGTTCTCTAGCAGCCTTCCACAATACCCACCCCACAGAGTGCGATTGGTATTCAATCACACAACCAATTGCCAAGATCCTATTTTCACAATGGCTAAGCCACCTATGGAACTGATTAGGGGATGGTACAGTACCCTTACACATTCATTGACCAATCTAGACCACACTCCCATTGCTGAAGGATAAGCTCAGAATAGATGTTGAATTGAATGGACTCCATTGAGTTATCGCAAAAAGCACTACGCCATAATTGCAATTTTGTAACACAATCAAAGTTTTAATTGTATCATTCTTCAATTGTAGCAATAGTTGTATTAGTTTATTTTTAAAGTAACTACTTTTATATGATACAATTTTAAGCCATGTTCTTAAATTGTGTTACCAATGGTGGATGATCTATTTGAAGCAATTCATCATCTGATCTAACGGTCACGACATAAACCATCTCCTTGCAATCTCTCCATCTCTCTCTTTCTCACTCACTGTTCATTGAAGCAAATTTGGATTTCCCTCATCGAAGAAAAATTTTCGAATCAACTGAAGCTTCCTCTCGATTGGGACTTCCCTCACGATTCCTGCGGTTCTTCCTCTCTCGATCCAACCTGATTCTCTATTAATCGATTGGCACTGCAAGGTAAACACACACTCTCTCTAGTTTTTCTCTAGGGTTTAGTTTGCTCTAAGGTAAACTCTTGTTTTGCTCGATCTTCTAACACGATTCCTTGCTTTTGGTATTCAATCGTAATCTCTCATTCGTTTTGTTGAAATCTTCTCGAATCCTTCACTGATTCTTTGTTTTGTTGTTTTTGAGTTACTTCACTGAAATTTAGTAGATTATGAGATCTCTTGTTACTTCACTGAAATTATCGATCTGATTTACTTGCACTTTGATGTAGTTTGAGTGCCCTATATTGTGGGCTTACTGAAATTTAGTAGATTATGAGATCTCTTGTTGCTTATGGTCGATTTTTATGTTTCTTACCAGATTTCAAGATAGAGTGTTTAGTTTTGTAGATTATTTGTTTAAATGTAGTGAAATACTAGATGTTTGTTCAATTTTATTGAAATAAAATAATATATGTTGGTATCTTAATCTCTTTTTGTCCATAAATTGATAAATTTCTCTTGTATACCAGATGTTTGTTCAATTTCTCTTGGTGAGTTTGTATTTGAACTGATTAATGTATCTAAAAATGCATTGTAGACTGAAACTTGAACCAATAAGGAGCAATGATGTTCCTTGAGAATTTATAGACATCCTTGTAGATTGTAGGATCTATAAGAGAACAAGAAGGAGAAGATGGGTCTAAACTTCCATAAATAGGTAATGTATGTAGACAGTCTTCTTCAAAACCAGATGGTAATGGCAGCTGTATGGTTAGTGGAACAGGGTCAGCAGAGTAGGCCGAGAGCTCATTGACAATATCAGTTAACGGGATTTGAGTTTGCAATGTGGAGATATCAAATTGTTCATCTTGGCTTGAGAGAAGAGGAGGCATGGGAAATGTAGGTTGTGAGAAGAAGTTCATGGACGTAGTAATGTCGTTATCATTCTCATCCTGAAAACCGAAGATGAGTGAGAGATTGTTATTGTTGTTGTTGGTGGTGTTATTGGTGATGATGCTAGAGTTATTATTGTTGGTGTTGTTGTTGCTTAGCTTCCCCATATTAGAAGGAAAAGAAGTGAAGGAAAGATTGGTTGGGTAGGAGTAATGTTTTAAAAAGCGTTTTTCCGTTTCGAGGCGACCAAGCTTTTTTCGAGGCGTAACGAGGCGTTTTTTAATAAAAAAAATTATGAAAAATATAAATGTATCAAGACAAAACAAGGCGTACACATCATTTTTTCATTTAAAAAATATAAAAGTTTATAAACAAATACAAATGCAGGTAGCAGGGAACTAAGAAAGGCAACATGGACAAATTTTAGTCATAATAACCGGCCACATGGATTAAACCAAACCAACACATGGACTCACATGAAATTGACACGTAGTTCACACTCTGTTACACATCTTCCTCACATCACAACTAGTTTTTCAACTCAATCTCCATTTTAGATTGAAGAGAGAACATATTAGCAAAACGGAGACTGAAATTACTTGAGAGGCTGAGATTGAAGCAACCAACAACAACAACAAGAGTTGCAAACAGATCAGCTAGCTGATCTCAGCCAGCCAAAGATCAACTGTGAACAGATCAACCAGCAACAACAGTAAGCAATCTTTTTATGTCGACAACAGTAAACAAGCAGCGAACAGGTCAGTAAGCAACCTCAATCTCCTCTATTGCACGGCTTTTTAAAACACAGCGTACAGATTCAGATCTGAAGACTAAAACAGAGTGTTCGAAAGTCGAAACGGCTTCAACTGCTCTGTGGTTCGACTTCGATCTTCTTTTCTCCTCTTCTTCTTCTTCTTCTTCTTCTCTTCTTCAGTTCTTCCCCTGTCTACTTCGATGGCTGCTGCTCTACAAAAGAATCACAAGAAGAGGATCGAGTTAGGTTAATTAACACTACACCAAAAACCCCCATTAGCAACGGTTCTATATCGTGGGCGTAACCCATTGCCACGGCTAAGAGCCGTGGGCTACAGAGGCGTCGCGAAATTCTTTGTAACGGCTATAAACCGTTGCTAAACATTGTAGCAACGGTTTTATGCTTGAATAGGGGTGGTGATTTTCAGCATTTAACCACGGTTTTAAACCGTTGCAAGAAGAATAGCAACGGTTTTTAGCCGTGGCAAAAATAGCCACGGTTTTAAGCCGTGATAAAGTATGGATACTAGCAACGATTTTAAACCGTGTCTCATTAAGTAGCAACGGTTTTAAGCCGTGGCTAACCCTGGCCACGATTTTAAACCGTGGCCAAACAGTGAGAAATAAACCGTGGCAAAAGTGATAGCCACGGTTTTTAGCCGTTGCAATAGTTAGCCACGATTTAAAATCGTGGCAAATTTTTTTTTAATAATTTTTTTTAATTTAATTTAATTTAATTTAATTTTTTTTTGCTATCAAATGACTTTGAGTCATTGAGTCAAAATCTATCAAATAATGGAGGCAAAGTAATGTAATTAATGGAGGCAAAGTAATGTAATTAATAAGAAAATGTATTACATTGAGTCAAAATCTATACATGGTACACACTAATTGTGACCTGAAGGGTCCTCATGTTATGCCAAGTGAATGTAGCCTTGAACGCACTAGAAACAACGTGGATGGTCTTGTTTGCTTCTGGAGTCCTCTTCACATATATCTTCTTAAGATAGTTTCCCGCACAACTCATGGCACATCTGCAAATTGGAAACAAAAAAACAAAAATCTTGAATTATATCTTTTCTCACTGCCAATTATTTCAGATGCACATGAATAGAAGCAAATGTATGGCCAAGTTAAGTCTTCTCACACAAGATGGTAAATTATTAAGCATGTCACACTAATTTGGACATTTAAAAGGCATTCCATTGTATTGACAAAAGTGAATGGCAGTTCAAATACTGAGATTATCTCATCGAAGATTGAAAATATATAAATAAAGTTCAATGCCTACAAACTAACAAGAACTAAATGGCTTTAGCACCTAAGAATCTGAATATTTCTGATGATTCCCATGGGAAAGAAAACTTAATCTGTGGATTAGTTTATTCAACGTGGAAAAAAAATTGGGGAGGAGAACTTTAAATTGATGGCATAAACAACAGAGGATATATGCTACCATGCACAAGACTACAATAAAGTCGGAGTACTATGGAGAAATGTATGTGAAATTATTACGTTTGTGCAAGAAGAGGTAAGAGTCGCTTTTGATGAGTAGGGTAATCAAGTAATAGAACCTCAGGCCCATTTGGTGTTACAGAGAATGCCCGCCTTGTCAATGCGTACCTTATGGCAATAGCTAAACTAATCTGTGGTAAAAAATGAAAATCATAAAATACAGATTACGCGAAGTTTTGCAGCCAAGGTTGAAGGAGTGCAGATCCATCTTCAAGATGAAAGAAAATAGATACAAACACATTTACCTTTGCCTGGTTTACTGCACTTAGAGAGATGGTCACACGACCAGATGTCAGTGGGGCCAGGTGATACATCAGCAACTGAATTCAACAAGTTCTCTCGAGGGATTCGGACATTGTCAAACCTGACATAAAGGCAGCACCATGATGAACTCAGAAGCATATATACGCAGTTAAAATGAGAAAAGACTGGGAAACGAAATAAATAAAAGATAAAAAATTTTGCTATTGTACCATATACGGCCATTATCGACACCATTCAGTCCAATTTTATGACCACAGTCTGCAATACGGACGTTTGGGCATACATTCCCGTTTTGATCTCTAATCTGAGCTATGAATGCATGGACCCCCTGATTCTTCCCTTGAATATTGAGTTGGGAAAAGACTATTGTATGTGTCGCATGCTGTGGGGAAAGGGAAGAAACAGACAACCAATTAAAAAAAAAAAAAAAAAAAAACCATCTTGACATCAATTGGCAACTGTCACTAATAATGTCTTGATCATCAAAGTACTCCCGTACCTTGGCAGCTCCTCCAATCCAGTACTTTTGAGCTGATTCACAAGGTGTGTTGATGATAAACTCTCCAGTATTTGAGTCATAAGTTGTGATTGTTTCAATTCCTCTAACCTGATACATATGGATCACAATGCAATTAGTTACAGAGGATCAAGAAGAAAATAGAAGAAATAAAACAAGTTATCTTAGTAGCAATTGAATCGATCATCTTCACATACATTACTTCCATGTCCCAACTCCGACATTGCAAAACCACATATTTTTCAGTATCCCTCAACCATTTCTCATGATGCTGCTGCGTACCAAAGAATTGGACAGCACCACCCCTGTGACATGATGAGAGAGAGCATGTGCTATGTAAGTTTCTTCTTTGTGGTGTGCAAATTACACAAATAACAAAACAAACTAAAAACATGTAATGTAATCATCTTGATTCCCTAATCTTAGTTCCATTTTGGAAGTATTTTCTTGTTTGGGAAGCTTACTGGGTCGATAGATCAAGATCCAAGCTAACCAGTAACATGGGAAACCTATTTGTGTTCCTACAAAATATAAATACAAAATGAGGTACAAATTGATCAATTTAGTCTAGTTCAAGATCTTATAATCACAGATTTCAACATGATAAACTGGATATTTCATCCAAGCAGCCAACCTATTGTATGTGTAGGCTTGACACCTACTGTGCCCAGTTAGAATCCATTGTACATCCAAAGAAGGACAACAATAGTATCAAAAGAAAATAGATAAAGGAAAGAACATGTAATGGATTAGAAACTTCAAGGGTACGTATCGCAACAGCGGTGTCCATATTCACTGATGAAAGATCACCTTGGTCATCCTAACACAGTTGTTTAGTTGTCATAATACAGATAGGTTGCATACTAGCAATTATCTAGAGGAACAATGTCAATGCAATGGGACCCAAAGAGAGAGAAGATATTATATTATTAGTAGCACGTTTGAATCCCTAAATCTTCTAAAGCCCGACTTTATGTGACCTGGCATAACAATACAAGTGGTAAACGTACACACTGTATCATACCATATCATAAAATGCATGAGTAGAAGAAGTCGAGTGTTGCTTGTTTCTTATTCAATTTACTTCCATAGTTCCATACCAACTTTAGCAATCCTCCTAATTTTCATAGATTTGAGTATATGCTTTACTTTCTTAGTCAGAAATTTATTCTCATGGTTGAATCTCATACTTCTATACCCAAAAAGTGCTCGAGAGGAACCAAACCCTTTGTATGGATATTCTTACATACCCCGGTAACAACTAAGTCACCGACATATACAACTAATGAAATAAAGCCCTTGAAACTGACAGAAGAATATTGCATGATCGTATTTACTGGTTTGATTCATGACATAAGAGCTAACTGAAGTATCCAATCTAATTGGTTACTCAATTCCATTCTTATTATGCTGAACAAAAAAAATAGTAAGAAGAAGAGGAAAAAAACACATTCTAGATAAAGCAATCAAACTTCAGTATCCTCAGGGCATGTTTTACATGAGACAGCTGAAGTGAAGAAACTAAAAGGCTAGATTAATGCTCAAAATTTATCACTTCAACTAACCACATGATAGGTAGAATATTTGAAGAGAATGTAAAGGTACCTGATTCCAGTATGAATAGAAATCATTGGATACAAGAATCGTAATATCAAGACCTGCATGAGAAATTCTGTTAGGACTAGGATACTCGAAGTTCATAATCTTAAACAAATGAACAAAAAGCACCAGCAATACCTTGCAAGAGCAGCTTCTGTAGTACAACACCAAACTGGGCAACAGTTTCAACCTGAATGCACAAAGAAAATGCGACTTTTTAGGACAAGCATCCAATATTGGAGTTTCTACCATCCTGACAACAAAACTTACTTTGTCAAAAAAACAAAAAAAATTTGAAAGGAAACTAACAAAGACCAGGCAGCATATACTTATTTCCATTCAAAACTACTTAAAAAATCAGCATAGCTGGAACTAGAAGGGATAAATGGAAGCATTACAGGCAGCATATACTTAAAAAATCAGCATATCTGTACTGTATACACTATACAGACAACAACTTGAAATGCTTAACAATAGGATGAACATTAGAACATGCAGACCTTAGAACATGCAGCATCCAAACTTCATGAAATCCTACCAATTTTAATACCAGGCAGACCTTAGAACAATAGGTAACTAGTTATAGAACTTGCTTAGAAGTCATTTATAGATCATTTGTGATTAAAACTTGGCAACCTCTTATTTTGAAAGAAAAGATTTATTACAGAAAAGATATAAGATATTTAGAGAAAAATGTCATACCCTTGATATCATCCACAGTTACGAATGTAGGATGGCACATGACTGCAGCTTTGATGTCACCTGACTTTGCAAGTTGCACAACTATCTTGGCTGGGAATCAAAACTATATATAGTTAGGTCTAAATTAAAGCTACAAGTATGGATAGTATGACAACTAACTCGATGTCACATGCATGCAAAATCAACCCAAACATGCATATAGGGCATAAAGGATGAACTGCTGAAGTTATTGGAAGATAAAATTCAAAGAAAATCAACAGAGGTAGAGACTCAAAGTTTACCTTTTCCTGAATTGAGTGAATAACAGAATTATAAAGCTCAAGCAAGCATTTTGTCTGCAGATCTTCACCTCTACTTGAACATAACTCTGTTTCAATGTTATTAAAGTAATCCATGAGAAAGAATCAACACATCACTTGAACATAACTCTGTTTCAATGTTAGTAGGAATACAATTCTTGATGACAATATCGACCAATTAGATAGCAGTAGTTTAGAAATATATCAAGAAAACTCGACAGGCCGAGGGAATCTTACTTGACAGCCTGATTAATGACTTCAAAGGGATTTGTCCCAGCATGCATACAGACCAGATGAAGCCCTTGATTGGTCTGAACATCTGTATCTCCTGAAAATAAATCAAGACAAAACACCAGAGTTGGTTTGGGTCCTCCATACCCATATCTTTCTTGCTTTTAAAATGGTGAATAGGTCCCTACTGATTTGGATTCAACCATGCCAGAACTTGGAAAAGTCTTTGAAAGATCTGGAATTATTATTTCTATTTCCTACATAAAGGGCCACCATAATCAAATCCATAAAATAAGGAGAAAAAAAGTTTTAAAAACGAGATGCATCAAGTAAAACTTCATAGCTAGCAAACAAAATTGATGGAAGCATCATGTTCCTGGCATGCTCTAATATCAGATATACAAATATTGCATTCTTTCATGATGATGATGATGAATATGATGGATTCAACATCAACATATGCTCAGATGTAGGAAGTGGCATATTGTCAAAACCAAAGTTATGCATTTTAAATAGGAAGTGGCATGTTCTAATAAAAAGGTGCATAAAATAACAAGTGTCTTACTTGCCTTGCATATTTGATCCTAAAGAGACCATAACAGGACATCCTGCCTTACAGAGAGGATCTTCAAGAAACTTTTGATTATTGTTTCCAACATCTAGCATCACTGGAAGTATCTACAATAAAAATAACAGTAAACTGAGAGTACTTGTAATGGTATAATGGTATATGCAGCAGTATTCGAAAGCTGAAAGACATATGTAAGAACATTTTACCAAAGGTGTTCGTTTGCTGTTGTTTGCTTCATTCGGATCCAAACCGCATCTAAGTAACTGGTGCAACAGAAGATCATCCCCTCTATAGGCACCGAAACATAAACCCATAAGTTATCAGGAAAAGATAGTCATAGGATGTATAAAATGTTATTAAGATACAAAGTTTCACTCGTATACTTTTGTGATAATGCAGTCGCAAGCTCCCATCCATTTCTCCATTTGGGTCTCAAATCCTCGTACCTAGAGTAAGCAAAGAACAGCTTAAGGAACCCCCCATATCAATGAAAACATACACAATCATGTAAGAGAAATTACGGAATTATGGATAGTAGAAGCAAAATGTTCACCTTCACAGGAACATTCCATTCAATTGATTCTAGCTTGGAAGCCAATGTTTTATTACGGCCACAAAGAATAATAATTTGCCCAATTGGCTTGCCTAACTCTTCATCAAACAGTGATTCTCCGAGAGCTTTTGCAGTTTTCCTGACAGGACCCATCCCTTCACCACCTCCCATTAGCAGAACAGCAGGCAAGTTTGGATCCATTTCTAACTCATCCCGTAACTGGTCCTGTTTAGATGTTGAACAGACTAAAATAAGATACTACTTATTACATCAAAATAATTCATTTTAAGAAAACCAAACAGAGTCATTTAGTAACACATTAATCTCAAGTCTAACCTTCGAGATAATTGCTTGACAAAAAGAGGGCCTCACAGGCAAGCCAAAGACACGAATCTGATTGGGTTCTAGGCCATCTACCAAAGCTCTCTTGGCTACCTCCTCTGAGGGGCAGTAACATCTACTAACTTTAGTACTGAACCTATACAAAAAACACATTGGTCAGATCCTCCTAAAGGCATGATAGTTAAACCTCCTACAAAATGCAATTTGAATTTTAATTGACTGACCAAGTGCGATGGCAGGTGTTGAGGTCTGTAATGACTGTAACAAACACTACTTTCTTCTGTGATGGTAGGTGTTGAGGTCTGTAATGACTATAAGCCATCAAGGTGATTTGTACCCTATAAATGCAAGACTATTCAGAGATCAAAGCCAGACCCAGAGCTACGGATGTTGGAATGCATACACACACAACGCAATGTTCCCATCCTAATCAAACTTTTGGAAGCGACTAACCGTGCCAAGAGGTATCCATTATGTGTGTATGGACTCTATCTAGTGTAACTGACAAGCCGTGTATATGAAATGTTAGTAGTTCATACACATCCAGCACTACAGCATACCCAGGCAGAGTCTAATCACATCTTCAATGCATTGGTGAATTATGCCCAACATACCATTATTATTATTGAAGTAAAGAGGCCGAAGCACTAACTATAAACATATAGAATGGGCAGGGCAAGATGCATGATTCATGTCCCAAAAGCAAACTCCCATGCAAATCTCACAAATACAAACATTCTCTTCAACAGTAATAGAGTGAGTACCCTACCATCCACTTCTCTCAAGTCCAACATCAGAATTCAGACACAACCCCTTCCCTGACCCATTTCAACTCCAACCACTAAAGTCCTCATTTCTCTACTTTTTGTTTGTTAAGAGATTCTCAAGTCAACACCTCACAATACTATATAACCCCCCTCATACCATTGCACTTGTGCAAAAATTCAACCAACTGGCATGAAATTTAAGCTAGCTCTGTGAAATTTAAACTTAATAATAGTACGAGAAGCATATTTTTAAATTTGTTAGCAGTTTTTCATGTTGGGTTTCTGCTGTATGTAGTAACTATTGAATCTATAATGTAGAAAGGACAGAAACCAATTCAACACTACTGTTCTTCCATCTCCTCCACTTTCACAAACACCAATATTGTACAGAAGTCTGCATTTCTTATTGTGAAACCATCTTGGCATAAAGGGGTTTTAAAACTCAACAATCTACTTCAAAATACGTCGGCAAGACCATCACAAACTACAACTACAAAATGGATTTTCACAAAACACAAAAATCACCAAAAAAAAAAAAAAAAAAACCACAAATCTGAGATTGGATACCAAAAAAAAAAACTCAACTTCAACCGAGAATGCTAAAAATGATACAAATTCAAATAGATTCTAAAGATTGCACAAATGTGAGTTTCGGTACAAAATACCTTGTCAATCCGTCACCAACCGCTCAAATCGCAGTATATAGATCATATACAATACACACAATGAAACAAATTGAATCAGTGAGAGATGAGAACAATAGAAGAGAAGAAGAGAGAGAGGAAGAGAGGTTAGGCAAACCTGGAGGAGGGAGATGAGATCACAGAGGAGGAGAGGAGAACCGATTGAAGGCTGCGAAGGAGGAGGAGGATCTCGAAGCTCGAATGACTAGATGGCCAAACCCCATCGCATTTTGTTGCTTGTACAAACACAGACACTGCACTGTGTTTTGGTTGTTTGGGTTGCTCGAATTCTCCCTCTCTCTTTCCTTCTCCTTCTCCTTCTCTCTTTCCCTCTCTTTGAAATTTTAGGGTTTGAAGCAAAGGGTTGAAAAGGGGGAGATGGAACGGGAACGCGCGGGAAGCAATTTTTTTTCGCAAAATTACGCCCGCGAGAAATCGACTTCCTTCTCCACACGTCCACGTGCAACACACGTGCACTTTTGCAACGGTTTTAAGCCGTTGGGCACTATAGCCACGATTTTTAGCCGTGGCAAACACACCAACGGTTTAGAACCGTGGCCAAGCCTTTTTTTAGCCACGGTTTTAAGCCGTTGGGTACTATAGCCACGGTTTTTAGCCGTGGCAAACACACTAACGGCTTAGAACCGTGGCCACCCCTGTGTAGCTAATCGGGTCTTTTGGTGTAGTGTAATGAAGCGTAATCTCAGCTATTGGATCTGCTTCAAGATCTGAAACAGATATGATGCTCCCCTTTTTATGAAGCGTACGCCTCATAACGCCTCGAAGCGTACGTTTTGAGGCATACACTTTTGAAAATAAGGCGAGCGCCTTGAATTGGTATCTCGACTCGTACGCTTAGAGGCATTTCGTTTGCGCCCCGCCTTGAAGTGCGCCTCAAAGCGTACGCCCCGATCGCTTTTCAAAACACTGAGTAGGAGTTTTGGTCTTCATAGCAACAATTATAGCATGAAGAGACATTGAGTTTTGTAGAGTTTCTGGAAATAAATCTTGGTCACAAAATTCAAACATGTGACCACTGATGGGGCTTGGTATATCTTCCTGCAACATACAAACAAACAATGATTAGTTTTATACAAAAATTTCAAAACATCACACATAAATACTAAACTCAAATTCTGATAAAGAATAGAAAATTCTTCGTTATCGGTTTGGCCATAAAAAAAACTTTAATTCATGCATCCAGAATTCGGTAGATGAATACATGTAATAAAGTAATTTGGATAACGAAACATAAGTTGACATCCCACCTTACGCACAAAATCAATAACACACACAACACAACTATTTATCTATCATGTTTGTTGGACTAAAGTAAGAGGGTACATATTCTCAAAAAGCCATTTATGTCTAAGTGGGGACACATCACATACGGACATGAGCTTAACAGATACTCTTAACTATATGAGTAACAAAAAACCACTATTGGGTTATCAATGCGCATAAAGTCACGTCACATTTTTTACGGATAAATATCAAAGCCTATCTTAGGCATAAAAATTCACCTCATTTCCGCAAGACTAACTCGAAAGTTATTTTAATTTCTCTATAAGAAATATGCGTCCCACATCCGCAAAACAACCCAAAGGTTATTTAGTTTCTCTATAAGAGAGGGGAAATCACAAATAATAAAGATATGTGGTAGTTCTAAGTGATACAATTCCAGATAATAAAATTTATGGAATCATAGTTTATCAATATCATTTATTGTAATATCTCAATTTTCTGCCACAATTTATTATTTGACAGATAATATATCATACATTTTTTTTTCACCTAAATGATGATTAATTAGATAGCTGAGTCGTCTTTTCTAATACTGGTTTTTTAACCTAAATGTTACATGTACTCGTGATAGAAGTGCCTTCATGACCTAGTTCATCCATGGGTGGTGGTCATATTAAAAAGTACGAATTTTCCATGAACATAAACTAAATAAACTGTTTTTCGGTTATAAATTAATAATTGTTTTCCACCCACATAATTAGTTCTTATTTTTACTTAATTAATAACTCCTGTTGCACTCTTACGTAGTCCCACATCACATAGGAGGGTAGTTATTATAATCAATATACGGTAATCTCGTCTTGCTTCACATGAAATTAACTTAATTCTTATTAATTTATCTGGATATTTATTTTATATTATTTTTTTTGTAAAATAATTATTAAATAGACGTTCAAACACCGAGGTGATCGGTTCGGTTTTACCCAATATATATATAATAAATAATATATTTATATAAAAGTAATATAATAAGTTTGAAATAGTTGGCCAGTATTCGATTACTGTTTGCATAAATTAAAATCGGTTCGGTTTAAGTTTGAATATTTAAAACCGATCAAAGTTGGTTCAATTGACAACCCTACATCCACTTGTAATATATTCTCTTTAAGTCATTGAAATAAACATGAAAACCTTTACAGCAAATATTCTTGTGTGCTTACTCTTACCAAAATAAACAACATATCAAACAAGAAGAAACAGAGAAAATAAGAACAATGATGAAAGCATCAGTGCATAAAATAAAAGAGGTAGATGATCAAGAGGGGGCTTCAATAATTCCATCAATTGCCTTCTGCTACCGATAGATTTCATGGGGATACATAGGTACTTATCTCTTGAAAAGGGACTCCATATATGATACGGGAGTCTAACACCAACATGATCATTCTTCTCCTGCTTCTGTTCCAGCTCCCCGATCAGCTCTTGGTAGTTTTCAGCAATATCTTGCGACAACTCATTGTATTCATCTGGGTGCATGTGTACCAAATACTTGTTAATTCCTCTTCTCATGCAGAAGAAAACTTCAACCTTTACCATACCAATACTGGGGTCCTTCTTCTTCTTCTTGTAGTACTTATGTGCCTGTTGGAAAATTTTCTGAATAATGGAAGACATGTTGGAAAACCAGGGAGAGGTAGAGATTTGATTTGGGTCTACGGTTAGTTTTTATAGAGAGTTTAGTTAGTCCTTGGATTGCACTCCTATTTGAATGAAAACTTCTATATATGCATACTTGATGGAGGTATTGTAGGTTTTTATGAGCTTCACTACTAGTCCTGATCTATTGGAGGTGGCCAGCCAGATTTAGAATCCAGATTTTTTACTGACTTTTACTAGGATTTCTACTATTCCTAGTTCACCATGGACTGGATATAACAGTAATTAATAAACTGATTATTACTGTAGTTTCTTGTTTCATACCTTTGTATATTGATTAGAATGAAGCAAACACAAAAACCAGATTAAGCCGATACAATCTGGATATGGTAGATTTTGAGCCATGGAAGTTGTTTTCAGTAATTTATCTTTGGCCTAGTGATGAAAGTTGCGCATCTGAGCTCACTATTTGCTCATTTAAGTTTTCACATGAAATTAACTTAAATTTTTTTTGCTGAAATCAACTCAGCTAAGGAAAAAAAAATTAGGTTGTCAAGTTTTTTTTATGTTTATTCAATCTTTGTATGGTAGATTTTGAGCCATGGAAGCTGTTTTCAGTAATTTATCTTCGGCCTAGAAATGGACAACAGGGTTTGAAGTGTGGCAATGCACCTTACTTCACCTTTGTTTATTGGTCAAAATTTACGTTACAAAGGAAGAAGAAAACACACATTTCTGGTTTTGTATCCATATGCTAGCTCTTTAGCTAGTCTTGAATTTTCGTATACTTTGTGATAAGAGTTGTGGATAATATGCTTACTCTGTTATCTCAAATTGAGCTCTTTGTGTTTGTTCTTTTACTTGTTATATAGTTTGCAGTGTTGTCCATTCAGAGTGCAACAAAGATTGTGAAATGGGTGGTGGGTCTTAAGGAGATGAAGAGGGGATTTGCGAGCCTCATTTGCCGGTCCTCTCTAGTAATGGTAGTCCCAATAAGAAACCTCATGGAAGGGTGGGTTATAACTTAGTTTTTGGTAGCGGTAGGGTTTTATCCTAACCGTTGGACTACAAACGAAGTTGTATTTGATGGTAAATACTAAATAAAGATAATCTGATTTTTAGATAATCTGATTTTTAAAGATGGGTAGAAGCAATCAACTGTATTAGGATCCAGCAGTGCAATCACTGCAAATACAATCACTGATAGAAGAGCATGGACAAAGTCTGTCATTTGGAGTTTATTGGCTGATGAACTGGTTGAACTAGATGAAGTAGACTTAACACCTTTGCATGATACGAACCCAACTTGAGTAACACCTTCATCATCGGTGGAACTATCTGTAAAGGATGAGACTATACAAGAGATTCCACAAAGTGCAATGAGGATACTGGTGAGGTACTTGTTACTAGTGTGACATTGGCCGTTGTTGGTCATAACAGGATTCAGGAACTCGAATACGAAGACAGTACCGCTAGGGAGAAGTTTAACTAGGTTTCCTAGGCCTTGAAATGTTTTGCTTCTTATGGTGCTGGTGGTGCTGCTTCCTGATGATGTTAAGGCATACATGTTCAAGCAGTTTGGGTCTTAATAGGTACGCTTTTGAGTATTGTATTTGAGGTGTGAGGTTTGTAAGATTTTAGAATGATTATCGGTATTTATAGAGCATTGAATTAAACGTAGAAAGAATAGTCAGGACAAGCTAACTTGTACGTAACACGGAATGACATTGTCTTGGCTTTTATTTTCAATTTCAAAACGTGTTCGGAAATTTCGAATCAAATGGTTTCATTACGACTTTGATTTTTTTTTTTTCATTAAGACTTTGATTCTTTTTGTTTCATACATCAAGTTAATTAGTAGTTATCGGTTGGACTGTTAGGTGAAGATCTAAAGAAGAAAACTCCATTCATTAGAACCACAAGTTGGTATCCAACATGAGATACATTTTATTGTTTCCTCTTCCAAAATAGGCAGAAAGCTTTGTCCAAAAGCAGTGTCACGCCCCGATTTTCGAAGGAAACGAAAATCCCAAAATCCACTTAGGATTATCCGTTTTCCCCAAAACTCGGGACGTGAGAATTCAATAATAACAGAAACAAATAGCAGCATCAACTAAACAACTAAAACAAATAAAAAGTCTAACCCGGAGAAGACTGGCATGGCTAGCTCACTAGCGGAACTCCAATACGCGGCTCAAAATCTCTAAACCTGAAAGACTACTCGGCTACATTCCAAAAGGAATGTACCCAAGAAGCAAAAGCTCACTCGGGTCAGCAATAAAGCTGGTGTGAGAAATCTTCATCCAAAAAAATTCAATAAGTCCACACGTGACAACATTAAAATAAACCAAACAATAAATAACCACACCATCAGGTAGTTCCTCAATGAGGCAATAGTGTTATCATCCTAATAAATAAATATGCATTATTTATTACTACTAAATAAAATTTATGAGTTATCAATCCTCATAAATATAACAACAATACAATTCATAATCATATTAAACTATTATTGAAATATTAACCACACATTTCTCCACCTTTAGGAAGACATGTAGTTCTCATTCAATGATTGAATGAGCATTTAGTTTCTTCCTTAAAGGTACTCATGCACATACACAAAAAGAAATCTCGCTACTTTTCCACAATCGCACTCTCCTCCTGTGCCGAACACACCTCACCCAAGTGTGCCTCCCTTGCCTTCGAAACCACTCGGAGCGTACATGTTCCAAGTGGGGTGCCACCTCGAGGAACATGTCATCACACCCGAAGTCCGATCCATGGCAAGTATTCTTCCTAAATCTACACGTACAACCGAACTCACATGGAACGGTGCACCGATATGCAAGCAAGTCTGCATACCCATAATCATATCACACGTATACAAGCAAGTCTGTATACAAACAATTTCTTTTCTTTTCACTTTTTTTTTTTTTTTTTTTTTTCGGAGTTGTGGAAAAGAGCATAAAATAAATAAATCATCAAAACTCTTTTATGGTGACGCTTTGTCAACCATAAATAAATCAACCACAGTATCCACCGTTCTTTCAGGGAACAAGTAATATTTGGCACATTGCCAATTCACACATTTCATCTCTTTGCATCATATGAAAAACAAAATGCACACCAATTCGCATAACAATACAAATACTCAAACTAAAACAAGTGCTCAGTTAGATTCCAGTCAATATCTATTACTAGAAAATTTTCTTCTAACCCTAAACTAAATAAGGGTTTAATCATATATAAAACTATTACAGACAAGACATTATCCCATAAGCTAACACTTCTAACAAGTTGCAAAGAATGACAGAGACAACAGATGCTGTCTAGAATGAAATGTTGAGCTTACGAGCGTTACCAAAAGGGTAAAACACTGCTTACAATGTCAAGTTGAAGTCCAGATAGCCATATCAAAGTTTATATTAATCACAAACTCTACCTTATAGGAACCCGACCAATATTAGTTGTGCAATCATAAAAAAATTTTAGGAGCTGACATCAACACACTTTTATAGACGTAGGCCACAAACCCAGGTGTAAATATAACAGTTATTAAAGCATAAACGCCAAATGATGTAGTTGTCATAGCTTTCATGATCCAGGTAGAACCCATAACTAATTTCCCTCATGTGAAAGGAATCAATGTTAATGCCAACTCATTTTATAATCTAACACCAAAATGCCCACCAGGCCCCCGAAAACCAATATAATGCTTAAAGCCAGAAACACAAACAACAAGCTCCAATATCATCAGCATCATATTTCAACAACAACAACCAAAATCGATACAAAAATAAAAAAAAAATGGGGTGAAAATAAACTCACCTTTGATCCAAGAATTGAAACTCAATCAACACGCCCTAACCATCTCGTCGCAACAATCATATGTTTCTTCTCCTTCAGTGGGTACAGCAGCAACAACATCACCACCATATATGTCTCCAACAAGCATGTCTATGACTTTATTGTCTCCTCTTTGACTCAACTCTAGCAACTCATCGAAGCTCTTGCATTTTGTTAAAAGCTTTCCCAAGCATATGTCATTGAAGTCCAAATATTAGCCACAAAATACCCTAATTCGCTAATACATTTCCACCACAATGATAATGGAATGTGTATCCTGGAAAAATGTTATAATGATAATATAACTACATCCCTCTTAGTTGTATAGTTCACGACAGACCTCTTTCAGATTGAATCTAAACAGATAAGACCCTTAAAAAAACAATTCAGTCAATAAACTGGTCTTAATTGTCATCCATCCAAGCTGAAGTTAGGAAGAGATGTAGTTGCACGATATTGGAATTCCATTAGAAGCATTTATCAATCATATTCCATTAGCATTATACTAATAGCTCTTGGTCTTCCGGTTGAAAAACAACGTCTTGATGTCTTTCTATTGTTTCCTACTTTTTAATAAAATCCAACTCTTTCAGCTAAGTGCGCACAGAGCTTATACACTAAATATTATAATACCTCCAAAATAATATTTAAAATAAAGAGGAAAATGATAAAGCAAAGAAACATGATTCCCTGTTTCAGAAGATCCATACTGTAAAAGTAGAAAAACAATAGTGGCCTACCTCTTCTTCTTCTCTTTACTATTCTCCAGCCATGATCCCCATCTAAATACTCACTCTCCATAGGTGGACTTGAGATAGGATTATCCTATGCCTACCAACCTATTCTTGAAAGAGCTAAGCACAAAACGAGGGAACCCAAATTTGGGGCTTTCCTCACCAATCTGCACATCATGACAAAACTCCACTTCGACACCTTCTCCCTCCTTAATGCCTCATTAGTAATTCTTGATCTTGGTTGAGAAGTCCGCATCACTGCTGGGTGTCCAAATATGAACATCAAGCTCCCAAACACCATCACTCATTCTTTGTTCATACAAAAATTGATCTTTCTGCTGCAAAAAAAATAGGGCCAATGAAACAAAAGTTTCCCTGTGCATGTCCCTAAAAATGGCCATCTGTCCTTGATTGCAGCCCAACCCACTAGATCTAACATTTGTGCCATCGCCCAATGTTCATCGAAAACGATAACATTACCTAAACCAATACTCCAGGTTGTATACTCTGCTAAAGTGAATCGCAATTCCATCAACTCCAATGAAGGGACACTCCAACCTTCAGAACCTGCTGATGAGACACCACCCCATCACTTGTTGCTCCTCTTCTACTACTAAAATCAGAACTTGTCATCGACATCACCCCTTCCATCCACACCCAGCATCTAAACTCAACTCAACCGAACAAAACCCTTTGATCTTCACCCAAATCGCAGCACCACTGTCATCCTCTTCGCCTGCTCCTCGCTAGTTTCGTCTCACCATCAGCCGCCATCGAAGAAGGAGATGAGGAAGAAGATATCTTCCTGTTGCACAAAAGAAAAAGGAGGTAGGAAAAGGGTTTTGGTTTCTCTTTTTATATATAGTGGGTGGCTATTCGCCCTCACTAAAATTCTAAGAACACCTGCCCTCTTTCACAAAATAAAAACCCTACTTATTAGTTTAATAAAAGCCCATAACCAAGCCCAAATACAATTGGGTAACAACCCATCAACATTAGGGTTTACAAAATAAAATCTTTTTATATTTATTTAATTAGGCGGGTATTACAAGCAGCCTTCGTAATGGTTGACTGGAATAAGAAAGAGATGAATATAATGAATTTTTTTCTTCAACCTGGCATCCCAAGCCTTAGCCTACCAAAGACTTCACTGTATGGAGTGGAATTAGAACAACAGTTTCGTGTACAAGGCATCATTCTAAGTTCTAACATACTGTTAATTACAAATTCATATCATATTTGCTACTAGAAATGCAGAAATCCCATGTCTTGGTCACGTTGCATTTGAAGGTAAAAGTAGTAAAAACAAGATTGACAAGGAGCATGCTTATAAGAGGAATAAAGACAGGCAAAATAGACTTATCTTATCAACTAACAAAAGAGTAAAGCAGATAACAACTAGCATTGACAAAGTCTATAACAATCTCAATAATTAGTCATTCTTTATCATTTGAGATAAACCGAAAACGTTTTTCAGTTACTAACTGCCACACTGGCTAATCTGTAATGGTTACGAGTATCCATGTAAGGTAATTATGATGAAATCAAGATTCAAAGGTTCGAAGTAACAATTATATTAGATGTGGTAAGAGTTTGTTAAGTACAGAACACAACTTCTGCAATGGGTTTCAACACCTGACATCACAATCACCGATGGTTTGATATACAGTTGATTCACGATATATTGCCATGACATAACAATATGCCAATATATTAGTTATATCCCAGTTTTTGCAAATTGCTCTCTTCACGTGGTCGCTACTCATCACTAGCTCTTTTTGTACACTGTAGTCGCATAAATTTCTTATTATGTTCCCTGCCTCCCATCGGCACATATAATGGATATATTGTACTCTCTGTTTCCTCACTCCACCTTTATAGGGAAAGCTTGATATATAGAAACACAAATACTAGTAAGATTTGATATGTAAATTCAAAGAATACTGAAATTTTTTGATATATAGATATTTACTTGCGCTTTGATCATTAAAATGAAGTTCTGATTTGTTTTTGGTTACTGTTTGAATGGAACACTTGTGCATGTATAGTTTTACAATGTCTTTCATGCAACAAAGGATGTTGCCAAATCAAGATTTTATTGTTAGAAACTTGGAAGTAAGCAAATCCTTATGTTTAAATGGTAAAAGTTTCTTAAATACCACATTTATTCTATGTTTTTTATTAATATAAAAGGTTTGGGATCCTTCAAACCACTGCTGCTGGCTTTCCCAAAAAAAAAAAGGACAAATTTCCTAATTTCCTTAATTACAAAACCTGATTTTTTTTTCATCATTCTTTCAAGAACACACCATGTCATCTTAATTACAAAACCTCATTGCAAAAACCTAATTTCCTAGTATTTTCAATTGCGCCGTTGCAATTGCAATTGCAGGTGAGAGTAAATTTTAGGACAAAATTTTCTAGTCACATAGGATCTACAACCAATCGTCCATAAATAACATCACCACGAGTAAATCTTCAGTGCCTGGTGGGTTCTGCAGCACATGGCTGCTAAAAAGTACATAAATCTAAGTGTGGGGTCTCTCCTCTGTAGCTCTACTACTCTACAAACCAATCCATTACAGATAAAAAAGCAAGTCTTGCTTCACGTAGCGAAACTAAGCATGAGTGAGTGGTCAGATTCTTATCCTGCGCCCAATGGGTGTAAAAGAAGCTGACATTTCGATCAACTATTTGAACTAATCGAAACGAATATCTCTGTTCTTCGTTATCCTATGCACCCCCTTTAGCTTTTTTCATAAATGGGGTGAGAGAGAGCCCCTTGCAATTTTAGCACTCTGTTTTGAGACCAAAAGAGATGAAAAAACAAAACAGAGTGAGTGAGTGAACCCAAAGAAATCACGAAAGCGGACTTGAGAAGACTTCATATAAAACAATCTTACTTGCTTACAGTAGTAGAAAGAGAGATTGAAGAAACAGAGAGATGGAAAGAGTAAACAGAGAGATAGAGAAAGTCAACACGTGTTTTCACGTCAGCCTTAACACGTGCGTACCATCCAGGCACAAAGGAGGCAACGTAGAATAGTAGTAGTTAGCCGTTTATTATATTTAACTTAAAGGTCTTTTCAGTAATTCCAGAATACTTCCACAGAAAATGAGTATTCAAAATTGCATATAACTAGAGTATGTCTCGTGCCGTTGGCACTATCATTATTCTCATTTTCGCTTTTAATCAGTATTGAAGTGTAAGTCTTTTTCTTTTTTTAAAGGCAAGCAGGGTTTTTATAGGATCCCAGAACCCACTAAAGATGCCGAAAGCTGGGTTTGAACCCATGACCTAGTGGTACCATCCGCCAAGCTCTAACCGTTGAGCTGTCATGTCATTCGCAATAATATATATATTATAAATTTTTTGGTTAAACTTAGTCAAATTTGAATCAGTTGGAAAAAAAAATTTAAACGTCAAGAATGAGTAATTCTTCCCAAATATTTGAATTCGCCAAAACATTAAGTTTGCAATTTTTTTAAATGTGCAATAAGATGCACGACTCATTTTTTTATATAATCGGCCCGTCTCATTACTTTGAAAAATATTAAAGACGTGAAATAGATTATATGTTTTAATTATAAAATATATAAATTTTTTAAATTTAAGCTCTTGTATTGATCATTAATTTTGTGTGAAAAATCTTCAAAAATGCATTTCAACGATACTAAGTTTACCGAAATTCGTCAACGATGTAAATAGTTACGATAATTTTCATTTTGTTAAAAGGAAAACACAATATTTTCTCTCTTCACCACATGTACATTCTACCAACTTTTATCAAAACTTTTTTATATTTTTGCCGTTCTACATGTTTTATATTTACAAACATGTCATCGTAGGAAATAAATCTCAACCCTCAAATTCAATGCATTTCCCAATTTTCAGTCCTAACAATCTTTTATCTCTAATCATTTCGATTTGACTTTGTTCCAATCGACAATGAATAGTAAAACTTCATTATGAATTGTAATATAGTCTAATGCCCCATGCCATTGGCATTCCACATAATTTTATTTTTGTTAAATATCTTGTATTGAAAACCTCCGTCACTATCCCCATCTTTGCTTTCAATCAGTATTGAAGTGTAAGCTTATTCAAAGGTAAAGATATATATTATAAATTTTAGGGTTAGACTTAGTCAAATTTGAATCAGTTGAGAAAAAAATTTAAACGCCACGAATGAATTCTCCCCAATTTTTGAATTCGCCAAAACATGAAGTTTAAAGTTTTTGTTTAAATGTGCATTAAGATGTCCGACTCATTTTTTTTATATGATCGACCCGTCTCATTGCTATGAAAAATATTAAAGATGTGAAATACATTATACGTTTTAATTATGAAATATATTTTTAAAATTTTAGCTCTTTTATTGATCATTGATTTTGTTGAAAAAATCTAAAAAATGCATTTCAATGATACTAAGTTTATCAAAATTCGACAACGATGTAGATAGTTATTATAATTTTTATTTTGCTAAAAAGAAAATACAATATTTTCTCTTTCCGCCGCATGTACATTTCACTAACTTTAAAAAAAAAAATTTCATTAGTTTTGTCTTTCTACATGTTTTATATTTATAAATATATCATCGTAGAAAGTTAATTTCAACATTCAAATTCAATACATTTTTAACTCTCGATCGTAATAATCTTTTATCTCTAACCCTTTCTATTTAACTTCGTTGTGACAGATCCCTTCTTCTTTCTCTGATTACAACCGATTGAATGACCGCCATTTCATTTTTCTGAAAACGCTATGCTTTCCTTTTCTCTGCAAGAGATAAGATCACACACATCAACACAGATCCCTTCTTCTTTTTTCATCAACATCTCATCTTCTCTCATCACTAATATTCTAAGGTATGATCTTTGTTTGTGTTCATTTTGGAAACCTGGAATTTTTTTTTCACTGATCATAGTATGTTCTGATCCAAGAAGATAATTATGATGTGTGAGTAGCTAATCTAGTCTTAGTTTTTGTACTGGAGATTGAAATCACGTTCAATGAATTCATATATTATCATTTTATGTCTTAAATTTAGTTAATTCTATCACATTTCACTGTATTGTATCTTGAACATATGTGTCTTCTCATGTTACTATACCTGTATGGAGTATGTTGTTGTCGGGCTAGTTATCACTTAAGAACAATTGTGGACAAGAAGAGGAAGGATTGGAACATGAACTGGAGAGTTAAATATATGTATCAGTTAATTTCAGAATAATGAAAAATTAAACTTATCAAGCTAACACATCCGAACTATATCCGGTCCCATGCAAGACTATTATTTACGGTTTAATCGAACTAATGCGCGCCAAAACTATAATTATGATTTTATGTGGACTGGGTAACCAGGAGATAAAGCCTTGATGGCCAAAGGAATATTGTAGGCTTTTGTTTCAATAACTTTTTTTAAGCTAGTATGCATATATACATGGAATGGAAGGGGCTTACTGATAACAATTGGACTCATTATTGGCCTAATTGTTGCACCATATATATTGTTACGATTTTGCAGTCTCAATTACAGTTCAGAGGAAAGAAATGTCGTTGGCGATGAAGGGTATGGTTGCTCTATCTACTCCAGACATACAAGTACACAATCTATTGAAGAACAAATATGTAGAGCAAATTGGGTTAAAAATTCAACTTCGCCAGGAGCTATATTATCACCAGAGACATCACAAACTTCTCAGACACCATCAACCAAAAAAGGTATTTTCAAGCCTCTGTTAGTATACAAAGAACTGAAGAAGTGTTCCATTTGTTATTCATAGCATCCATAAAGTCTAATATACAAAAAAATTAATCTTAGGTTTTTTTCTTTGTCAAATGACACAGTGCCCAAATGGCTACATCTTTATGATAAATCTTGGTATTAAGAATGATTTGGGCAACACCAAACCAAAGCCAAGATGTGTGCTTCACTCACCCATTGACCCCCCAATGGTGTCTCAAATAACATAATATGCGCCTATAGAAATTTGTTTGCTACCTAGACTTTGGGTTTCATCGTTTATACCAACTTTGAGTCCTACTTTTGTTCAACTTAGCATTTGGGTTCATAGACCACATTGGCTATATCAGAGACAATAAATGTCCTATCGTAACCTCAAGAATCCGAGGCTAAGTTGGACAATAGTAGAACTTGAATTTAGAAATAACTGTTTATTTATGTGCCCTAGCCGCCTCCCTACCCCACCCCACTTCCAGAGAGAGCTGCCTCCCCCCTCCACGTCTCCACCCCCAGATCTACTTCGCCTCCCCCTTCTCCTCCTCTACCTCCCCTCATCCACGCTCTTCGGCTGAGGTTGTAGGTCGGTGACAGGCGAGAAAGGTTTCTCTTCAAATCTATTTGATGGCTGAGTGAGAGTCTGTTTGCGACCTATTCCGAGCGATGGCCTCCTCCGGCCTTCTGCCGGAAGGAGAGGCAGTGGTGAGCACGCAAGAATCACATGGTTCAGCAGAAAATGGCAACCAGATGAGAAGCTGGAGTCAGTTGTTTGGTGGTCAAAAACCTTGTACTGAGCCGGGAGTTCCTGTTCACTTTGCAGATCTTATGCTTCAAGAAGATACATTAATCTGTCCCCCTGGTATTCGACAGGAAGCTAAAGAAATATGGGAAAACCAACTGGTTGGGATTTTCTTTGAAAATCCACCTACCTTCAGTCAAGTGAAATTAGCGGTGGAGCGTAGATGGAATCCAAAAGGGTCCATTGAAGTTACTTCGAATGGAGAATACTTCTTCTTCAAGTTCTTGAACATGGAAGATCGTGAGGTTGCGCTGGAAATGGGAGCTTTTAAAGTCAGGGTCAAGATGCTGGTTACTAAACCATGGAAGGAGGATCTCAAGTGCCTAAAGAAAGATGTAACCACTATCCCTGTCTAGATTCATATGTACAATGTTCCTACATGTATGTGGAGTAATGCAGGGTTAGGATACATTACTAGTTATGTAGGAAAACCCAATCGATTTGATAGGGCAACAACTACAAGAACTAGACTAAATTTTGATGCTGTGTGTGTGGAGGTTAAACAAACAAAAGACCTTCCCACTAAAATCAAATTAGATATTGGTAGAGAAGACAGAGAGTTTGATGAGGTTATTATTGATTACCCATGGAAGCCTCTGTTATGTGCTGATTGTCGTGTTTTTGGGCATGAGAAAGACAAATGTATGGAAGATGTTTTTTTTTGGAAATTGAGCGGGGGTTAAAGCGGACCCCAAACTGCGAACAATGATAGAAGATTACATTCTGAGATAAATTTTTCCTATCTTATCTTCAAAAACAATCTTTTTAAGATCTTCAGCAAAGGAGCTAGGCGTGATCTCAATAAATTCGGAGCTAGGGAATGTGCTTGCTAGGAGGTCAGCCGCTCGATTAGTTTCCCTATAGTCGTGTTTGCAGGAAAAGTCTTCTAATGTAGATAATTCAGCTCGTATGTTCCAGAGTACGTGTCTAACAGTCCAAGGAACTGGCTTGGTAGTGGTGATATAAGTGAAAACAGCCATAGAATCAGTGCTTATCTCGAGTTTCTTGATGTTAAATCGCTTTGCTAGACGCAGACCCGCAAGAACTGCCTGAAGTTCATGTTTAAGGACTGATAGGCCAGGGCAATCCCCTGCACAACTTGCCAGCGCATCTCCTGTATCATCCCGCAGTATGGCACCGTAACCCCCTTTGGATCCATGCAATGAATCATCGCTGCGAAGGGAACCATCAGAGTTAAGCTTGTGCCATCCCAATGGTGGCTTCTGCCAGGAACACTGCCTAGGTAATGTACTACTCAGCTGAACCTCAACATTCCAGCGACTCAATAACTGTCGAGCTTGCATCGTATCCTCAGCTTTCCATGTATGGAAGATGTTAGTGTCAAGGTTCAACAACAAAAGGAGAAGACGTTGAATCGTAGAAAGGGGTACGGAAGCAGTTTGGGCCAGAGGGGTAAGAAAACAAATCAACAAGGTATTACTAAGAAGAATTCTCAAGAATGGGTGGAGATCAAAAGGACAAATGGAAAGTTGGTAAATGATAAGGAGAACCTTAGGTTGGACAATAATTCATTTAATGTCCTGCAATATGTTGATGAGAACAATGATATAAAAGAGACTAACAGTATAGAGGCTGTGCGTCTAGATCTAGAGCTGGAAGAAGGCGAGATTGAACATACTCATCATTCTGTTCAAGAGATCGTGCAAGGAGATAAAGCCCAGATTGATAACATAGACTAGTCCCTGGACGAGGATGCTAGCCTTCAAAACTATGATGAGGAAGGTGTCATTGTAAACCAATATGTACTAAATGAAGAGCAGTTGGGAGAGGAAGACAAGATTGCTGATATTCGAGAAGTACATAATGAAGAGCTGTTGGAAGAGTAGGAATGTGACATTGAACTATATAAAGATGATCAGTCATTGAATGAGATTTTTCATGAGCCAAATACGAGCATAGATGTTCTTCAAGAGACTATTCGGGACAGAAATGGAGATGATGACGAAAACCACTCCAACAATTTTGAAGCAATGAATGTATGAAGTGATGATATAGCAGAGCGAGCGGAACCTAAGGAGTTATATAATATTGGAACTTGGATGGTTGGTTGCAAAGAATACGAGCACTCAAAGCTCTAATAGCAGAAGCTGAAGCAAATTATGTACCAAGCCCTCATCGGTCCAATAGACGTAGGAAATGTAATAAAAAATACATGGAGCATAATCCAAAACAAAGAAGGTGGTAATTAACATATCAATGTTAGAGATTCATGAGATGTATAAAACCTTGTAGTGGTGTCTCTCACTGGAAGAAGTGTTGTACTTGATTTCTTATTATTAATATAAAGGTTAAGGGGTCTTTAAAACCTTACTTAATAATAAAAAATAAAAATAAAAATAAAAAATAAAAAACTCAAATTCAGAATTAGTACGAATAACGGGTTAAGTTTCAGAAAGTCATTGGCTTTAATGCTTATAACCAATAATTTCCTTTGATTTACTAAGGAGAGAGTATTCACATTTGGCAAAGGAAAGAGTGAAGGAAACAAGAGTATAAAGTCATTGGTGAGCATTAATCTCTTTCCATTGTCTTCATTTAGTATCTTATAACCTGACAGATTGAATATTGCTTGCTCATTTGTTAAGGTTGCATTTTGCATTTTTTGGGGAACTTGTTTGGACGTTTTCTGTAGTTAGGAGGGAAAGGAGCAAACCTTGCAGAGATGGCAAACATTGGGTTATCAGTGCCACATGGTCTTAACCCCATGCTTCCTATACTGGCATGAATGACGATGAAGTTTTCTCATGAATTGAGAAACTTTTGGAAGTTATAACCCCATGCTTGGTTTTCGAAGCTGCAGGTACAGTTGACTGTACTCTTAGCTTTTCAGTTCCTACTTTTGCTCTAGTTCTCTTCCCTCTATCAAGTAACAGTTTCGAGAAGAAGAAAAAAAATGTAAACTTAGACTTCAACCTCAAACTCAATCTTCATCCTCTCACAGTCTTGGGATATCATATCCGGAACTGACTGAAATGCAAGTGCATGCTATCTTTCAAGCTGCTATCAATATGAGCAACCACGGTTTTAAAGTTTTTCCTCAAGTAAAGGTTCCCCTTGTTGGAACACCTCAGGCACGAGTTCATATCTTTTTAGTCTTGTTTTATTTTCTTAGTACATGGTTGGATGGATGCTGCTTCAGTTACTAGTTTGAAAAAAGTTTATTATCAACTTGGGCTCCATTTCATACTCTGGATAAAAAATTGCGATCCTCCTTTGCTCGAAGTATGGATCATAAATTTGACTGTTATGAAAATATGGCGTATAATATGGATCTGTTTTAGTCGTTTCTTTCCACTTCTTAATATACTAGGTTGGCATGTTAGAATTTCTTCATACACACTTAGAATACATATTTTGACATTGGGAGTTGTTGAGTGAATTTGATACGTAGTGTTGCAGAGAAAGTGTTTTCTGAGATGGGCGACTCAGTAAACTTCAAAATTGGAACCATGATCGAGATTCCCAGAGCTGCTCGATCTAGTTGCAGATGAGGTATAGTAGGATGCATAAGCTCTACTAAACTATATTTAATTAAGCTGTCAATGGAAGAACGCTATAAAAAGGTCTGTGGTAAGGGATACCATGAATTTGTTTTATCGATTTGATTAAAAATTGGAATGAGAAAAAAAAACCAGGCTAATATTCAACAACTATTACATCCATTGTCTGTCTGAAGACTACCAATTCCATCTTTCTAAAATAGAATGGTTTGCCTGAATTATGTTTGTTGATCCCCCTGACCCATCCACATCCACTGCACGCGGTGAATTACATGTTGCAGCCTCTGGCAACAGTGATGAGGTTCTATCAGTTATTGCTTAATGAATCATGTTATGACTTCAGGTGCTTGATCAGAAAGGTGTGGGGCAACTTATCAAGCTTGCCACATAACAAGGTCGCGGAGCTCGGCCTACTACGTTTACAAGTTCATGGGAACTTAATAAGCTTGTCAGTTGACACGTGACGCATAATGTGGGCTTTCTTCAAAATGCAAATATAAGCTCTTTCAGATTGATCCCATTGAATACTATAAGTTGCAAGTACTTAAAATCCATGGCTTCCAACATGCATTGGACTATGTTCGCTGTAGTGCTGGAAAATTTATCTTATATATTATGTTGCAACCTCTGATTCTTTGGTTCCTTTAGGTACTTATCTACTAAATAGTTTTAATGATGGGAACATACAGGTTGGAATATATGGAGAACCTTCCTTTAGGTACTTATCTACTAAATTTCTGTCGTTATCACAGCGTTTGTCCAAGATTTTGTTCTTGACTACGTGATTTCATTTTTAAGATTAGAGTTTAACATCTGAGAGTATACGATCACATCTTTCCCCTTCACAGGTTGTTTCGTTTTGTTTGGCGAAATCCTCTCTGCCAAACTTTCTAACAGAACAAAAAAATAATTAAAAAGGAAAAAAAAATCTCTATGACAGATAAATTGAAATTTCTGTCGTTATCACAGCGTTTGTCCAAGATTTTGTTCTTGAGAAATCTTGACTACGTGATTTCATTAGTCACAAGTCTAATTATTACGACATCGAAGCTTTTATCCTTCCTTCATCTTGTCATCACGCATTGCAGGGTGTGATGATGGTGGTTATAGTGGTTCCAATGGTGGTGGCTACTGAGCTCATGACACCTCCTAAACCCTTCTCCTCCACCACCACCACCACTGCTCCGCAACGGCATCATCCACGCAACATGCACTTCTTCTTCTTCTATGTCTTCATCTACCTCTACCTCTTCCTCCGCTATTTCATCCACAATTGGTGGTACTTCCCCTTCCCCTTCCAATTCGACTTCTTCCTCGGGATTTGAGTCAGGGACATCTTCATCCTCCTCATCATCAGATTGAATAAGATGCAATCTCAGCCGTCCATCTTCTCTTTCAGACAAGAAGACCTCAGGACGCTCAACACTCATCTCAGTAAGCACCAACCTTCCATTCTCCCTCACAGACTTGAGGTAGAAATTCGACTGTCCATTCGAATCCAGCGACGACAGCGAAGGCGGCAAATTCTTCACTCTCTCCCTCCATCTTGACTTGTCTCTACTTTCTTTTCTCCACCTTAATCCCACCGTCGATCTCATCATCATCAACCTCTTCTCCACTTCGTCCATCACCGAAGAGTTCATCTTCTCCACCTGGTCCGAACTCTCAAATCCTAAACTCTCCGTACAAGAACTCAATCCATCCCCTCCTCCACCTCCACTTCCACCTCCAATTTCATCTAAAAACTCTAAACCTCCTCCCGTTTCTCCTCCGTCGTTTCTCTTCGGCCCTGAATCTGTCTTCACAGATGAAGAATCAACAATATTAGCAGGTTTTAGGCAATCACCGGCTGTTAGTAAGCACAGACCTCCAGTACAAACAGGTACGCTCCGATCGCTATCATTTCGAGTTTCTGATTTCTTGCTGTTGGTTCCTCCTAGTAAAGTATGGAGAGTGTTTTCGCAGAAATTAATCATAACTTTTTTCATAAATTAGTAAATCACACAAACATAAACATGTTTTGAGAGAAGAGAAGTGGAGGGGTATTTATAGGGGAGAGAGAGGGAATAATATCCTCACGACGAAGATAGGAAGAAAGAAAAGAGAGAAAAAAAAGGAGTTAAAAGGAGGCGGCACGGGTTATGATCTGTATTGACCAGAAAAGTGGGATCCACACTCCTCACCCTGACACTGCAGCAGCCGCTTCTTTTTCATGACTTATCAACTTATCAACAGTCACCTTATCAACTTATCGTTCATTCATGACGTTAAGTTTAATGGTTGATTTTTATAAGAGTGATTCTATGTGTCGAGGGACCCCCCGCCACCTCCTTTTCCTCGCTGGTTTCCTCGCCCTTTCCCTCGACATTTAGAATTTCACTTTTTTATAAATTTGATGACACAAAAATGAGTTCGAACTCATGTACTGATGTGTTCAAAGAGCTTTGCTACAGAGCGAGGGAGGGAGCGAGGGAAAGGGGCGAGAACCCATCCATCCTCTTCGGGATGAGCGCATTGTGCTGGAGATGCGCGCGAGCGCTCATCGCGAGGAGGATGGGTGGTTACACCCATCCCTCGCTCCCTTTCCCTCGACCCCTCCCTCGACCCGTAGAATTTTTCGTGTTCAAATATGTTCTACTACAGATCTGACTTGCAAAACAATGTTATCTTGCCAAAGACTATATGTTTGGTGGCCGAAGATACTTCGATGCTTAAATCAGTAAACTGTGGGAGAGAATGAATTTGGATAGAGTATAGTTCAATTGTATTTGCATACATTTTGTCGAATGTTTCATTTACCTTATATAATGTACATAATTAACTCCTTGCGTGATTTAAGCATGTAGGTGTGATGAGAGGATAAGTTCCTCATAATGGTATCCTCTTTCACTGAGATACGTCATTGGAGAGTGATTTCTGTCATGACTTGTCTCTTTTGTAACGTCTTTCTTCTCTAACGAAAGAGATTCGTTGGGCTTGGAGTTGGGCCTTTGATTATGGTCTATACTAAAGACATTTTTTGGGCTTTAATGACCAAATCTGCCTCTCTGGGCTTCTGGGACTGTGCCTGTTATCTGTGTTGAGATTGAAGTGCATGTTCCTCGTGATGGATTGTCTTTGCCACGTGTACGGTCGTGATTAGATGAATATTTGATGTATCATCACATACATCGAATAGTCATCTAATTGCAGTCGCCATGTGGCACAAACAACCCTAATGAAGGATGTCATGGACGAACGAGGCCCTAGTCAAGCCCAAAGCCGATCCCAGTCAGGCTCAATTCAGCCAATAAGTCAGGAGATCAAGTCCAGATTACACAAATCCAATGTGACAGTGATATAGGAACTAGACTCAGGACAGAAAAGCCAGAACACAAATCCTTGGGCTTGAGAATAAGCCCAAGTATTTGAACCACTCATAAGTCCAATTAACGAAGTTGAGTCCAAAAGGGAAACAGAGGCAAAAAAAGATTAAGTCATGGATAGGTAAAAACTCTACAAGCATATAACTTGATGGGGGGTGGGAGAGGTCCTGAACAAGATCTTCTCCCTCCCCTTTGCATAATCAGAGGTAGAGTCAATGACGGAAACAAATGCTTTGATTATATAAGGCGAACAAGAAAGATGACTGAGGTAGGCAATCCTAATTTTAATAGCCGAGTTCTATCTTCTTGTTCAGAGCCTTACTTTACCATAGAAGTGCCTTTGATTGGCAGCCACACGGTGGTCTTTGGTTCCTTGTTGCTCATTTTGTAGATCAAAATCAAGGAGAACAAATTTGGGCTTATCATATATTATAATACTTTGGTATTGGAGTATATTGAATGCATACATGTAGAACTTATATGCATCCATGTATACGTGATATTGATGGAGATGCTCTTACTGTTAGGCAATGGTGGGTGGCAACCATTGTTGACATTGTTTGGCCACCCACCACCTCTTCAAGTTAGGCCACCCACCTCAAATGAAGGTCAAGAATGGAGGCAATGGTTGTTGAGCTACCCACCTTGTTGAGCCTATATAAGGCTCACCCCTTCATCATTTGTTATCATCCCATTCCATAGAAACCATTATTCTCTTTGTCAAGAGAAGCTTGTCTCCTCCTCTAAGAAAGAGTGAGTGAAAGCTTAGGAAATTAAGCTTGTGAGAGAGAAACATTGAGAGTGATTTTCTCGGGTGTAATTGGGTTATGGGTCGTGAGTTGTGAGTGTTTGTAAACACCTTCTTTCTTTTGAGTAAAGTTTCGCAGCAGCCCGTGGA